>JAFBJW010000058.1:765315-1162183 GCA_016785235.1 Pseudorhombus dupliciocellatus | reverse complement strand
GACATACTAACCTATGACTTTTTCGTCGATTTTTGAGATGATTTTCTTTGCGAAAAAACAACATTTTCAGCATAAGACATGCTACCCTATGATGTTTTCATTTCTGGATTTCTGGTCATGTTTTAAAACCCATTTTTGCAGAGAGGCAATTTTTTCAAAAATGCAAAATGATTAAATGTTGAATATTAAAAAAAAGAAAGCTGTTACAATGAACATAATTACACAGTTAAAGTGCTTGAAAACTGTTACACTTATTAGAATCTGCAGTTAGGGTTGATGTTTGTATTCATTACAATGTGTGAAATAAACTGCAATGGACTCTGAAAACAAAATGTGTACGTATGTCCTTTTTTTGGAGTGGGGGGGTGCAAAAAATTGTTATGTACCAAAGGGGGGCCCAGCAGAAAACTTTTTGGAACCACTGGGTTAGAGTTAGATCTAGGGTCACTGCAGTTTTTAAAACAGTTTTAAGGGCTAGATCTATAGTCAGTGCAGTGTTTAAGGTGTTTGTTGTTGTTAGGGTTAGGGTTAGGGTTGGGGCTAGGGTTAGGGTTAGGGTTAGGGTTGGGGCTAGGGTTAGGGTTAGGGTTAGGGCTAGGGTTAGGGTTAGGGTTGGGGCTAGGGTTAGGGTTGGGGCTAGGGTTAGGGTTAGGGTTAGGGTTAGGGCTAGGGTTAGGGTTAGGGTTGGGGCTAGGGTTAGGGTTGGGGCTAGGGTTAGGGTTAGGGTTGGGGTTGGGGTTAGGGTTGGGGCTAGGGTTAGGGTTAGGGTTAGGGTTGGAGCTAGGGTTAGGGTTAGAGTTGGAGCTTGGGTTTTGGTTGGGTTAGGGTTGAGGTTTAAGATTGCAATTAGGGTTAATGGCACATTACAGAGTTTAAAAGTTTGTAGGATTAGATCTTGGGTCACTGCAGTTTTTTAAACTGTTTAAAACTGTTTTAATTTGAATCTTTAGGGGGACTGTCCCTTTAATGTTGAAACATTCCTGAAGTGATTGGCTTCATCAGGCTTCATCACGCCCAGCTGGGGATCAGCTGTGTAACCATGAAGTGTGTGTGGTGCTTCTGTATCCTTCATTTATGAATATATGTCTTCACCCAGGCTGGTGGTTTATTTATTTGTAGGTATTTGACAGTCCATTTTGTTGGGGTAAGCAGAACGACAGGCCCAAATTCAGTCGTGCCACGTTGGCAGTTTTGGGTGCAACAATAAAACACCGCTCTGCTCCACATGTTTTTATGAATAAACACAACAGGAGAGAAATGGAATAATTGCTGGGGAGCGAGGAAGGAATATGTTGCAAATGTAGAAAAAGAAAACGTCCTATAAACTGCTCTGAAATGACAAGCTTATATTTATATAATTTATATTTCTATTTGGAATATATAGTATTTCTTTGTGTTTTGTGGCTGTCAGAAAACTCCACTGAATTTCAAACACAGACCCAAGTGTTAGTCTGTTACTGCTTCTCTTGTGTCCTGGATCGCAATGCAACCAAACACATGGTTTAACTTAAAATTAATAAACTATAATTATAATCAGACATCAACTGCTGCAGTGTCAGACAACATTAGACTGAGAAAGAAATGCAGAAAAGGAATGAGGGAGCAACATAGTATATTCAACATAAACCAATGGCTATACATGAGAAGGCAATTTTAGGGCTAATGTCAACAGTACCTTTCCACCATTACATCATACATGTAATTACCATAACAATAAATAGCCAGGCTCATTTGGTTCTTGAGAAATACTTCATTGTACCAAGAAAAAGGCATTTTCTCTGGAGAGAGATTATTTTACATCTGACCTGTAAATCAACACTGAAACATTTAGTCATATCTTTATTACCCCATGTTGCAGGGCACACACAATGTTCAAGTATGCCTGAGGAACTAAACGGAGCAATAAAAAAAAAAAAAACAATTAAGAATAAGAGAGATAAAATGCATTTTTTAAAAATAAGTGAACTGGCATTGCATTTCACAAAAATTCATAAGCTCATGATTTTGGAACAATTCTCTGTAAAGTGCTAACTGGTTCGAGCTGAGAAAAGCACATGTTCCCTTTGAAAGATTATACACATGACTTTATACATAGAGGTACAGTAATAGCCAGTCGTCAGGTGAGCAATTACCAACCAGAAGACATGGACCACATTTCTTTTATTAGTCCTTTAATAAGATAACTGCTTCCTTAATTTCCTTGGTAATGGTAACAACGAGAATCTTGCCACTGCATGCCAGGACAATGCCAATTACAAATGCTGGTGTTGCCACTTTACAATTTCTCCTTTGCTGCTTGTAATTAATTACATGCGATTGACCGACATACAGTATCAAAATCTCAAGTCAAGTCTTTCGAATCCTCTTACAGACAGGAATCCTTGAACCAAAGGGGGTGAGAGTGTGAGGAGAGGAGGACAATTACAGAGGAGTGCAGGAGATCTTGCCTGACTCCATCCCTCCTCCCCCACCGGATGTGGTGGTCCGGCCCGACAAAAGCAGGGATCTGTCCAGCTGATGCCTGCCGTCCTGCAGGTCCTGAGAAACCACTGTTTTCCTTGTGTGCCTCTCATTAGGAGGCGTGTGTTTTTATTAAAAAGAAGAAACAAATGAAAAAATTATATGGAGGGAACTGGGTCAATAAATCTTCTCCCACTGTCCGCCTAAAGTGGACGTGCACCCTCCCACCCCAATCCTAACCGTAAAAAGGTAAAAACAAGGTGTACTGCAGAATGGCTTTACTCCTCACAGTCTGTGGGGGGAGCTAGAGCCCCTAGGAGCTGAGGTGCGGTTGGTGGTCTTGCGGCTGTTCTGTCGTGTCTGATTCATCTTGGTGGCCGAAGGTTTCCGAGCATCGGGCTGGCGCCTCCCCTGGGGGCCCCTCCGCTTGCCCCTTTGCCCTGCGCGGCCCCTTCCGGCCCCCGCTGGTCACTTGCGCGAGTGCAGTGTGTCCTGAAACTTGGTGCTGGTGTAGCGGACGTGGAATCCTTTTTTGTTGATTGTGTCGTCAGAGCGGAACTTGATCACAATGGAGTCACCGGCTGAGTAGATCTCCTCCGGAGGCTGTTAGAGGGGACACAACAACAGGTTCATTTGTGGCTCTCTGGTTCTCTGACTGCACTTCCATTTAAACTAAGACAGGGTCAAATCACTGACCGTGACCAATAGCTTCTTCCTACAGAGGACCGCTAGTTCTCTAACAGCCATGCGGCAACAGGGGTCGAGAGACCAGGACTGGCCCTTCACTGCTTTATTCTAACTCAGGCTTCCACTGCGATCGATGTGAGGATAAAATAATCTCAGACAAAGAGCTAATTTATTCAGTGAAAAAAAAAAAACATACACACAGCTTCATGTTTCTACTCTAGTAAAGTGAAGTAAAAAGTTAAGGTGACCTGGCTGTTTGTTTGATCATGGTGTCACATAATAATAATTCATCACTGTGAAAAATAATTAGTTGTTTGAGGTGCTCCGGCAGCTTCCCCGCGGCTACGACGGAGAAAAGTGCTGCAGTGTCAAAGCAGCTGCGGTCCCAGCCACCGACTGTAAATCCACCAGAGTGTTGATTAAAGCTGCCGTTCAGAGCATGAATAATATATCTACAATGGCCCATAAGTCTCAGCTTAATTGGAGAGGGATTTAAAACACAAGAAAAAAGGTCCGTAAATGTTATTATGGAACTGACAATAACCAGTCGTCTGTTTAACTGAGGGAAAAAAAAGCCCCTGGGCTAAATGCGAGCTCCCCCGCACTCTAATGAGTTTTCACCCTACTTTGGCCAGAATTATGTCAGTTTATTTCGACCCATTTTATAAAAGGAAAGTTGATTGAGGAGCTGCTCCCCGGGGTCCTCTGGGTGCAACGTCGCCCTCCAGCGAATGATTCCCAGGCATGGCCATGAGTAAATTGCCTTATTACTGAAGTGTGTAAATGAAATCAAGCTGTTCTCTGACCTGAGGAAACTTGTTTCTACTCCCTGCTGCCTACATTGTTCCTGACTCTGCAGCCTCAGCATTGGCTAATTATTTGTATTTACAACCCTGTGCCAGGGATTCTAATAGGCCATCAGCGCCCAGGGAGCAACGGCTTGTGTCGACTGACACTCCCCCAACTCGTTGACCTTCATTCAAGTGGAGTAGGAGTGAAATCAAAAGCCCCAAGGGTCCTTCAAAGTCATCCCATTACATACCGCCAGGGAAAGGTTATCCCACTGCAAACAGTTGTCTCAACCCTCCTGCTGTTAAAACACTTGTAAAAGACGAGGTTGTTTCTTAAATTGTTCTTACCCCTGAGCCACAGTAACGCCCCAGCCTTGGAGACTTGGTGTCATCTCCGTCAAACAGCTCCATGTAGTCATAGCCACAGTCCGCCTCCTCCTCGATCTCGAAGGTCTGGAAGATGAGTTCCACTCCATAGCCTTTTTCTGCAGAAATCACCCACTCGCAGTCGGAGGCTCCGGGATAGTTATTGTCCCCAAACTGGGCATGGGAAAATAGGTCCTTGGTCTTCACCTCGGCCTTCAGATGACCTCCGCACTCTGTGGACAGAAAAGCTGAGCTGAGTGTTGGCTTGGTCCCTTTAGCACTATGGCTCATTTGTGGTTTCCCAGTCATTTGGATTCTTAAACTGTTTTTATTATGAGTCAAGATCACAAAAAAAAAAAAACTTTCTTCAACTCGATTCCACAGACGGACGTGCTGTGACATCTGTTCTTACCTGCAGTGTGCGAAGCCTCAAATCCTTTCTTCTGCACTGAATTGTCCGAGAAAAAGCGCATGAACAGCTTGTTGCCACTGGACATGATGGGCTGCGGCTTCTTTGTGCCACAGAAACGGCCCAGACTTGGGGCTTTTCCGTCGCGGCCATCATAAATCTCAATGTGGTCGTAAGTACACTCCAAGTGGGCCTCCACATCGATCTCATTGAAGGCCTGTGACAAAAATAGTAAGTACGTATTATGAGATTATTACAATAAGAGAAATGAAACTCAGATTCTTTATAAGACACAATCTTGATGATAAGGAAAAGCCTGAGCCACAAAGCACCAATGACATTTAGTGCAGATTCAAATACAAATAAATGCAGCTATCAGTTTTTTATGTTATATATTGTCAGCTCAGTTTCTTTATAATGCTCTACTGCGTGTTTGTGAACACTTAAAGAACAAGGGGGGAGCCACTCATCATTGTTTCTGCCCAGTAAGGAGGAGCTTACTGAATCTAGCCGTCCAATTACACAAACAGGAAATACACTCCAATAAATTCAGGACTGAAGGCGGAATTACACAGAGAGCAGGAGGAGGCGCCACGTACGATTTTAATGCGGTGGCCTGGAGTGGTGGTGAGGGCCCAGGTGCACGCCTTCTTGCTGGGGTACTTATCCGGCCAATTGGGGCTGGTGATGACTCCACTCACACTGTTCACCGTGTGATCACAGCCAGCTGCGGACAGACAGCGCTGAGTTAACACAGAGCTCCTTATTGTCCTGTTAACAGCAGACATCACTCTGAAGGGCCGCTGCCATCACATGGATCAAAGCTGTCGCGGTGAAATACCTTCTTTACAGTCGTGCTTGTTCTCGTGCAGCACAAAGCCGCTCCTGCACTGACAGCTGTAGCTCCCGAAAGTGTTGACGCACTCGTGCTGACAGCCGCCATTCTCCTTGGAGCATTCGTCTTTGTCTGCAGAGGCACAGTGGACAAAACCTTGGTGACTGTTTCCTTTGAAGGTGGCATAAAGATGGGCTGAATGGAAATGATAAATGGAATGCATTCATATCGCAGCTTTCTAGTCTTTACATCCACAGCACACACACATACATAGACACACAACCATCCCTCTGATTAGCAGACAGCCCACTCTACCACTCCTGAGCCACGGCGAAAAAAGGTCTGATAATTGAATGGAACATGGTTAGAGCCACTGACCTGAGAAGAACTGCGCTTTGAAGCCCTTCTTAGAGACCGTATTGTCGGATTTGAACTCAATTCTCATGTTGTTATACTGAGAGGTAATAGCCTCTGGCTTCTCGGCCCCGCAGAACTTCCCATGTAGCCTTGAGTCTGCTGAGAGCCCGCTGCGCACCTCCACGTAGTCGTACTTACAAACCTGAGCAGAGAAACGGAGCATGTGAAGAGACTGGGGCATTTTCCTCTCATTTCAAATATGCCACATGAAGGAGAGGAAGCGGACTGTATTTGCTGTGAAGGTGAAGAGCTGTGGTGTAATGAGAGAGAGGGAGAACACAGAACAAACCCACCCCGTGTCGATTCAAAATAACCCCTGTGCTCACGTCATTGCCCTCAGTCTCAAAGACGTCAAAGAGCAGAGTGATGCGGTACTGCGTGGGGGCGACCAGCTGCCAGATGCAGTTCTTGTTCGGAGGGTACTCTCTGGGCCAGCCCGGGCTGGTGATCGACCCATTCAGCTTGGTGATGAAGCCTCCACAGGCAGCTGGGCGGAAAAACACGATACAGGGGAAGAGACAAGGACAAACTGTGAGCGCGATGGAGATGCAGGCGTGTGCTCCGAAATGTTGCCGAAACAAAAGGTTTCTGAATAAACCTGATTAGTGGCTGCACTGCGGCTTTGTATCAGTTACACAACATGTTACATGGAGCCCACACCCTCACCAGGCTATTGTTAGACAAGATTAATGTGCACGGCTGATTCCTGCAGCTGGTGGGGAGGAGTAATGGCATTATATGTGAAGGCTCCTCAGTAAAAATGACAGTGTTTAGCTATCTGTACAAGCGATCCATACGTTAGGCACCTGCGTGTCACCCATTCCATTTCCTTATTGTAAAGTCAATATAAATCTCTACAGTAAAACAATATTATTCTATAATTCTTTCTATTTTAATGTGCAGGCTTTTTTTTTTTTTTTAGACCAGCTACTCTATTGCTTGCAACTTTAACGTTTACTCCACTACATCAGCAAATACCTGTATGTTGCACTCTACTACATGTTACAAAACATTGTGTGACATGTTCATGTTGTTGATGCATATTCTAAATTATTAATAATGTGAAGGAAGCTAGTTCACTGATTCAATGAGGGCAGGAATATATCAGACTAGAAACGGGCAAGACTCAGTCATTACTTCAATACTGCTATACTCGGCTAGTACTTTTAACGTATACCTTTGACTACATTTACAAGGAAATCCTTTTTTTTTTATTTAAGAAGAAAAGTAAATGTTTATGTATTTACAATTTCAACTCAATTCAACCTTATTGTACATTTACTATATTTTATATAAAAACTAAAAAAATAACTATGTTTGTTCACAACACAGAGCTGGAGTGACAGCTGACTTCCTCTAGGGGCTTCGGCCAGTGCGCTCACTTGACATTGGATCGAAGGAAACAACACGTGATTTGAGATAAAAATAACCCCGGCGTTGTTGTGACTCAAATCCAGCCAGCACAATCATCATATTGTTTCTGTTTTTTCAGGAAGGACCGTACTTACTGTGTTTGTGTGACTAACTGCGTTAAGTCCTTCAGTGTAAATGACATGGTGAGCAGGGCTGGCAACCGCTTCCCCCTGTACTTACCCTCGCAGCTGCGCTTGTCGGCCGCCAGCTCATAGCCCGGGTCACAGGCGCACTTGTAGCTGCCTAGTGTGTTGACACAGCGTTGCTCACAGCGACCGTTGTCTGGTTTGGAGCACTCATCCATCTCTAAAAAACACAAAGATATGTTAGGACCCTTTGTGCTGGCCCCCATACTCGACGGAGTACCGGGTAAACCCTCCAAAACAAGAGCGCGGGCAGGCTGAGAGGTGGCAATAAAATCCAAAGTGGAGCAAAAAAAAGTCTGAAATACACTTAGAAAAAGATAAACGATATTGACAGAAGGAGAGATGCTGGAATGTTCCCTCCAGAAGGCTTACAACCTTTCACCCCTCACCTTTGAAGAAGTTGGCAGCGAAGCCGGCCTTGTTGACCGAGCCATCTGAAACAAATTTCATCCACAGGTGGTTGGAGCTGGTTTTGATGTCATCTGGCTTGTCGTAGCCACAGAAGCGGCCCAGCAGCGGGCTGTTTTCAGAGATACCATCACGCACCTCCAGGTAGTCATAGGCGCAACTGTCGTGTCTCTCAATCTGACCAAAGAGGTTTTAATTGGTTAAACTTGACTGGAACGTCAAATAAGATTAAATGTAATAGCTAACAGAAGGACACGTGTCTTACTTCAAAAGACTGGAAGGTGAGGCCTACGTGGTAGCCCTGAGCTACAGAAATCTTCCACACGCACGCTTTGTTGGGCCTGTAGTCGTCAGGGTAGTTGGGTGACTGAATCTGGCCGTTGTCCTTCTTCACCTCCCCACCACAGATGGCTGCACGTGACATTAAAAACAATTTAAAACAGCACAGAGCTCCCTGGATAGCAATATCATCAGCACATGATTCTGTAGGGAAAAAAAGAAACTGTGTCCACACTGTTCTGATTTATGCTTTGTGGATTAGCTGAAATGCCTCCAACCACCACCTCTCTCTCTCACACACACACACACACACACACACACACACACACACACACACACACACACCATCCCTTTGCACAGTCTGGAAACAATGGAGTCGAATGTGAGGGCCTGGCCAAAATCTGATTAATACAGTGTAAAATGCCTGACACATCAGCAGGAGGCGAGCCAGAAACTGTGGATATTAATGCGGCTTCTAAGCACATTGTTGGATGTGTGACTGACCATGCGTTCAGTCAGCTGAGCGATGTGTTGGAATTGGGGAGCAGTGAGGTCGTGCAGCGGGTGCTTACCCTCATAAACGGCAGAGAAACCTTTTCCCACCCAGTTGCTGCTGCTGCGGAACTCGATCCACAGCCGGCTGTCGGTGGAGATGATGGGCTCGGGCAACTTATCGCCACAGAAACGACCTGGACAAAATAATAATAATCTGTGACAACTGAGACAGCAAAGACATTCATCCATACAACTATGGAACTGGTCAAACTAAGCGAAGACGAAGAACGGTTCTGCTTTTTTCATTTAACCAAAAATAGATTGTAGTTAAACTTATGATCTTATTAACTGAATGATGTGGGTTTATCATCAGTTCTTATGAAACATTTTCAAATTTCAATATTTGCTGTGATGCAGGAAACAGAAAATGTCAAAAAAAATAGACATCAATAAAAGTTTAATAAGTGAACATGCAAGTGTAAGTATAGAAATAACAACTAAATGTTTTTGAATCTTTCAACAGCTTGGAAGCAAAGCCAACAACGACACACTAATTTTATGGTTTTCTTTTTTGCTGTTAAATAGAAGCCCTTTGAATTTTGGACTATTAGTTGAACAAAACAAGACGTCTGTGGTGAATCCATCGAGACAAAGTAATCAATCCTGTTTTTCTCTGGTTAAACCGACCTTTGAGTGGCGCCTTCCTCCAGTATCCATCTCGGATCTCCACATGGTCGTACCAGCACAGGTGACTCCTGTACAGATCCATGGAGGTGAAGTTGAGAATGATCTTAAAAACCAAGAGAGAGAGAGAGTGATTACTGACAGAGTGTGAGTCAAAGAGGTCACGCAACACTCAGACCCATGCAAAGACAACAGAGTCAGCAGAGTTTGAATCACCATTTGCACTCAGAATTGACCTGGAACTTTCCACGTGCGCATACCTTTTCCCCCGGTGTGACTGATATTCTCCAGATGCAGTGCATGTAGGCCGAGTATCCGTTGGGGAAGCCAGGAGAGGAGAAGTTCCCGCTGCTGTCCTGCAGACTGTCCCCACATCCTGTGAACAGAGATAAACACACACTGAGCTGCAGGTGAAGGCCTCGGCTGTGAGCTGCGACGAGCTGCCAATTAGTCTCTGCGTGGAAACAACAGAGAGCCACTAAATCGGAAATATATAGACATCAGCTCTCAAGTCGCCTGGCTGCGGAGACAGATGCTCGACGGCGGAATTGTAAAACTGAATGTGAAGCAAAGGGCAGCTCTTTAATGTTCAAAGCCACATCTGCTGATAATATTCGCCCAGATGATGATTGCACAAAGGAAAAGAGGGAGTATGTGAGACACTTTCTGCAAGCATCCTCTTCTGAAAATAAACCTGGCCTACTATAAATAAACCAGCCCTCTGGAGGACGTGATGCATTATGTACGTGTTGCCAGTGAAAAAACACAAAAACACCGGTGCCCTTAGTTTGACTGGCAAAACTAAGTGTGCAAGTGTGCGGAGACTGATTTCCAAACACATTACACGGCCGCGTGCAACAACTTGGGGGAGCCTGCTGCCAAGTGGGGGAAAGATGTGTTTAATTAAGACCAAGAGGAAATGACAAAGGCTCATCCTGGGAACTGCACATGCATTCATTATTGCCTCGGTGTTATCTTTACCTTGGGCTGCGTTTCTTAGGAGTAAGGAAAACATCTCCCCCCGACTGTTTGCGTTTATTGCCTCCCTCGAGGATTGTGTGTAAGCAATAAAACAAGGAGCCCTGAGCTACGAGTCGTGCGTAACAATGCTTGGCAGAGGTCTGCCAATACTGAACCATTAACAAGCACTCAGGCACACACTGGGGGTGACAAACACTCTTAGGAATGCTGCATAACTGGGAGATTCATGGCTCTTTAAGAATTTTTTTTCCCATGAACACGTGGAGAGACTCACAACCTCATCCCCCCACAATGTGCGCCACATCATCGTCTTCCAAAGCAGACAGAGATGTCAGACAGAAGACTTTCCCAGACACCTATTGATCCATTTAAGGGTAAAACTTCCAGTTCAACTGTAAAAACCACAGTGGCTGGTCCCCCTCTCTCTCTCTCTCTCTCGACCCATCGCCATATTTATTCTTTGAGCTTTAATGTGAGGCTGACAGCTCAGCTATCCTGGCCTGACCTACAATTAACTGACATCAAATCTATCCAGCAGAAGGCTGCTCTCATCGTACATCTGTTAATGCAATAAATTCTATTTAGTCAAAAAGCATCAAATCCTCTCTCTCCCCTCTGGAAGCATAAACAAAGTTCAGGACAAGTGCCAGGGTTACACAACTCTCCTTAGTGCATAGCTGCACTGTTTGCATCGTACTCGCTGTGTGTGTGTGAACAAAAGGTTTGACAATCTTTTTAGTCTGACTTCTTGAGACCAGCTGTTCTTTCAGGTCTATCTGGGAAAGCCTGATGACAAACTCCCAGGCTGGTGTTTATACACTCCGCCCAGCTTCAGAGACTCGGACGCTGTAGCCAAGGAACCGCACCGCACCACATCAACAGTAGATGCTTGGTTCTTTCTACGCAGTGTGGAGCTGCATCTGGAGCAGGCAGGAGGAGCTACAGACCGCTCTGTCAGGGCTATGTTGCGCACACATGCAAAAATAGACAGGAAAAAAACCATAGCGGGCAGGGTCTGTCATTAGGTCTTACTGGAGCATTTGTAGAGTTTGCGTGCCTGTGTGATATCCCCTTTGCTCAGTCTGGTCCTCTGGCCAATGGGCGGACGCACGCCGTTCACATCGTAGCGTGGCAGGATGGTGTCCAGGAAGATGCCTCTGTAAACCAAAAGGAGAGACTGGGGTTAATGGTGCATGGAAGTCACACTGCATTAACACAATCCTGCAAGCTATGGTCCAACATCCCAACGCGTTGGCTCGGGGATTAAGTGTTTTCCCAGTGATAAGTACAATTCAATCAGTGTCAGCAGCATTATTCACTAAAGGACTGAGACCTGCAAATACCAGCATGAAAACGAGCACCAACAGTCTCCACTAAGCCAACCAACATGTGCTGGTTCTGTCGAAAAATACAGTAAATCCAGCTGCCGGAGTGGAGGGGGCATGGAGCGCTCGCAATCTTCCACTCATGTTTGGATTAGCATTTAAACGAAGATGTAAACATAGTGATGCAGAACAGGCACATGCAAGCACTGTGGAAAACACACACAAGAGACATCTAATAAATTAAACCAACATTTCTTCACACTAAACAGGGGAACTCTATGAGACAGACCTCAGCATGAGGCCTGGATACCTCATGCTGCTACCTACCAAACTGCTGGTACTGTAATAATTAGTGCATCATTAAATCTACTTCTGACAAAAATCTGTAAAGTCTTGGCACATTTTTGTAGTCTATTTCTTACAGGGCACATTCAGGTTGTGTCGCGAGATTATTTTAACTTTCTTTCTTTCAAGGGTTGTGAACCACAACCTCGGCAATGGACGTTTTGTTTGCATCTACATTTGTTTGTCGATTAGCAGGATTACACAAAAACCTGAACTGATGAATGGCCGATTCATGAAATTGTGTAGAGAGGTGGGGCATGGATTTTGGTGTGGACCCGGATCAGGGGCAGATCTCGATTAAATAACGACATATTAAGGGGAATACTATTTACAAGTTTGTGCCATTTGGTGCAAATCCAAATCTGGATTTGGTGAATTTAAATGGGGTTTCATTTGGGGACAGCTGGACCTCAGTGACCTCTGAGATATTTTGTTTCATCAAGTAATTCATTTCTACTGAGATTCTTTTACATCTCGACATCTCAGGCTAAATGCGGCAGAAGGACGGCTTCAGTAGCTCATCGCGTTACATTAGGGTCACATGGTCAGTTTCTGAGGTCAGCACTGACGCCATTCTTCACACAGGTCTTCCCTAAACATGGATCCAAACTAAGAGCCTACCACCTCCTCCTGAGCTGCAGGGAGAGGAAAATTAAATTTCATGAGCTTGAAAGTAGGAATGTGAACAAAAGCAACATAACAGAGTGTAAAATCCCATCAGGTGATGTGGCTACAGAGCTTCTTTTTTTTTTTGTTAATGGCAGAACAGAACAGTTAGTCCAGAGAGACTCTTTTCACACTGCTGCCTCTTCTTGACACTTTGCTAGTTTATCATCTCTGTTTTTCTGTAAGTATTGGCGAGCAACGGCCTGGCTCCCTGGTCGTTCCCATGGTGACATGCCTATCAACGGCAGGCATGTGCAAACAGAGCAGCCTGAGCTAACAGTTCAGACTCTGCCTGTCTGTGTGTCTGTCTGTGGGCTTCTAGGAGCCCGTATGCTGTCTGTCCGGCGAAAAAGGCCACTCCAGCCGGTGTCACGGCAGACAAAGGGCACGCTGGCAGGTCTCTATTTGAGTTGGCACCGCCCCAATGCGAGGAGGAGGAAGAGGAGGGGGACAGGCTGAGTTGTGGATCGGATAGCACGCCCCAGACAAAAAGCACGGGGGATCAAGCTCGGCTTCTACCCAGGAGACACAGCAAAACATCAAGACAAGCCATGAAATCTACTGGACAACACCCGCACCAAAGGAGCCGGCTCCCACGGTGATTTACTGTAAAACATCGAGCAAACACCCTGGCTCATAATGGAGCAACAAAAGCGAGGCACTGGCACAGGTGAATCCACCAATCAGGGCGCTAGGCAAAGGGCTTGGAATGACTTGTGAAAAGCTAACAGGAGCCTCTTGTCTGCTAATACAGCTCTGTGAAACATTCCCCAGCAGCGGCAGCCATTCCTCCCTCATGTCCAAGCTGTCTTATTGATCAACAGAGTTCCACAAATTAGCGGCGCAACGCAGTCGGACCTGGAGTGAAAACAGAACAGAGCGGATTACCTAACACAAACATACTTCAGGGCTGAGATGCTCCATTGTGCAGCAAGCTGTGATGAACAGCACCGATTTTAGCAGAACACGAGCTTCAGTCCAAATCGTGACTGAAGAATAAAAGCAGCACAATGGGCATCCTGTGTATTAAGTGCTGAATTGACCAAAATGAGATTAAAACCCAAAAACATCCTCTTCAACACAATGATTGCATATGACAACCTATGTCATGGGAGAAGGTTTGGAATCAATTTCTACCTCATACCAGATGTGACTCCAGATCTCTCCTGCACAATATAAAACACTAAAAACCAAACAAAATCCTTTCCAAGTGCAGTGCATTGACCTAAAGTTTGGATGCAGACAGTCTTTTTTTTTTAAGTACGTTGGCCTACGCCCAGCCACAGCTTCCATCCAAACAAAGATTCCCTCTCTGCTTCTCAGAATCTGTTCGACGCGCGGCAGTTGATTTGAGAAGAGGCCCATACGCAGAGAGAGAGAGCAACAAAGCACACGGGACTGCTGGTGATAGGGAGCTATGATTCTTTTTCTACACATAGCTGGCACTGAAGGTCGAGTAAGAACAAAAGGATGACGAACAGCTGGTTCCCATATCAGCTGAGCGGGTTATGATCAGGGACTTTTTTTTACTTTTGTGCGGCAGAGATCCCATTACACCCTCTCTGACTCACTAACGCCTGACAAAACCGTTCCTGCTATAGGTTGCAACTCTGCAGCTGTCCCCCGGTTTATCTACGTAACAGAGGCAAAGGGTCAAAGCGCTGTTTTCATGCGTAAACCCCCAAAGCCATGTCTGGCGCAAGCGGCAAGAGGTAACAATAACATTTACACGACGTTGTGTAAAGTCCGGACGTCACTGCGTGATGTACATGGACAGGTTGTCAAGAAGTTGTTTCATAAAAGCAACGCTACACTCGTCACAGCTGCGGTAATGACTAAGAAGATGAATCTGAGTCAACTTTTCCTTTGAGACCTATTTCGGCTTTGCAGTTACCCAGCTGGTAAATAACCATTTAAATTAACCACGTCCTGAGATGACTGGAGTACGAGCCTGACTGATCAGCATCCGTCATGGTTCTTTTTCTAGAAAGCTTGTGTTTCTGACGCCTCGACACCCTCAGCACGTCTGGCAGAGCTTCCTGTCACATCCAGCGGGGAGAGGGGAGCAAGGTCGGCTGGTGACAAATTTCATCTGGCCTTTCACAGCGTAGTCATTAAAGATAGGGTTGGTCATTTTTGTCGAGACACGTTTGATTTTATTTGCTCAAGTCCTCGTCACATCCCATCAATAAACTCCGAAAAAGATATTAAAGCCGGCATCCACGGCCCACGGAGGGATGTTATAAAAATGACTAATCACTTTCCCAACTGCCTGTTCATGTTTTTTTGAAGGTGTAGCCTTGATGAAAGGGCCCATGGGAGGGGGCGGGATACAGCAGACACATTTTTTCCCCAGGTTTAGCTTGATCTTTCTAGTTTTTCTAGAATTTCCAACCCTAGATTTAATGGCTAATTATTTTTAACTTCGAGGAATTGTTTTAATCGATTTTGAGAACACACCCAAACGTGTAAACATACATATAAAAATAACAAACTGACAGGGGTGATAACATGTTGGGAATCTCTTTCCTGAGGCTGTGTATTATCACTCGTGGAAAACTTTAAATGGACCTGAATTGAGGCAAAAACTTTTTCTACTACTGGTTTTCTGAGCATTTGCAGGTGGTTGTTAAACGTTGAACTGTGGCTGGGGAACTAGCATTTAGCAGCACAGCTTGTCTAATAACACAAAGTCCTATGAAGGTGTATAAAAAGCTTAGCAGCAGACACCTCGGATGTAAATCCACCGAGTCCCTGCAGCAGCCGAGGGTAAATATCACGGTACTAATCATCAAAGCCTCTTCCAAGAGCCTGTTGGAGCATAATGAGGTGGTTCATGGTATAGAAGCAACTTTTACAAGAAGCTTCACATAGCCTTGAAAGTGGTGCACAGATATTTTTTGGTGATGAAGCGTGGCCACTGTTGCGGGTCCAGTCCTGCTGCAGGACCAATGGTGTTTTACTGGGGTTTGTTGCTGCTGTGAAATGGGCAGTAACTGAGGAGCGGAGCCTTAATTTGAACAAGCTGTGGGAAGGAGCTGGTGTTTTCCAGACATCACTTTCACTACGGCTACAAAGACTTGGCATGAAGAAATCAAAGACGATTTGTTTTATGTTGCCTATCTTTTTTTTTTTTTTTTTTTTGCTCAGGGCAAAAATTGCACTGAGCTAGAACATTTTAAAGATGCTGTTTTGATGCCAGAACCTATAGTGTTAGGCACTGTTAGGACACAGCTGCACATCACGCGCACAAACTCTAATCCGCTCCGAATCCCAAAAGAGAAAAGGAAACACGTCAGGTTTCTTCCTACAAGTTACTTCATGCAGCATGTGGATTATTTTGCATCCTTTGAGGCTCTGATTCAGTTAGAAGCAATTTAATCATAAATATTACACAACTCAGATTAGTGTAGTCTGCCTGAAGCTCCACGCCCCATTGATCAGAACAAAACCCACACGAGACAAGAATCCTTGCTCCAAATTAGGAGCAACCAAGAACTTGTCCATTCTAAAGGCAGTTTCAGAAAGTTTCAGCTTTGGTAGGTTTCTATCTCTCGCGCACAAACTCCACAGACACTGAAGCAACAGAGAGGCCTTTCAAAACCTACTGTCCTCAGGCTGCACGATACGTTTTCTAGAGATTTATTATTGAAAGGAATTAAGTGTTTCTTTCTTTCCCCCCCGGCTTCGGGGAATCCAACCACATTAGTCAGCAGCAGGCCATAGACACTGGTGAGCTGGTGCATTACACATCCATACAGTCATAAAACACCAGAGATGGAAAACAAGATGACGGGTTAAAAGGTTATACAGCAGAGGGAGGAAACAGCCCCGGCCTGAGCCCAGGCCAGTTCTCATAACTTGGCCTCGCAGAGTGAACTTAAAGTTGGCCCCTACCTGGAGAATGTATTCCTGGCATAGTGCATGATACTGTCAAAGTCATAGACTTCTCCCAGAGAGTCCACCTCCCCTGGTTCCATCTTCAAGAAGTTATACTCCTGTCCTGTGAAAGTGGAAAGAGAGGAAAGAACTGCTGAAATATGGAGCTGATTCATGCAGAAAAACCCTCATGTATGTAAGTCAAAGGTGATTCGAGTTGAACGCTTTGTGAAAAAAACATATTAAACCATGAAGAAACGGATGAATGACGCAGGACAGAAATAATGTCATTTTAAGTTGGTTGTTGACAGTGTGAGTGGTGCAACACATCTAAAACCACTCTTTCATAGAGAGCTGCAGAAAGATGAAGATGAGTGTAATCCCCACTGGTGTTCCGTGGGTGTTTTTTTCCCCCACAATCTCACCTCACACTTTGTGTGTGCAAACATGAGACATTCATTATTTTCCCCTTCTAACATTATTGCTGTGGGATCAGCGAGCGTCCATGAGCGTACCTGGCTGAATGTTGTCCCTGATAATGCTGACGTGTTCGTCTCGGTCGGGCCGCGTGTGTTCGTGCCAGAAGCCGATCACGTGACCCAGCTCGTGCACCACAATGCCAAACTTGTCGCAGTTTTTCCCGATGGATATGGCCTGGGGGCCCCCTCCACGGCGACCCACATAGGAGCAGCACCTATGAATTAGCAAGCACACACGCAAACAGAAGGGGGTCAGTGTTACCTAAGCCAAAATACAGTGACTACACTTGATGTTTTCAGAAATCAGAAGAAAAAAAAATCACTAACAAGCTCGTGGAAACTACAGAGAGGGGCCAGGAGAAGTCACGTTGAGAAGAAGAGGTAATGTGTGTTAGGCTGTTTAATGTCAACTAGCTGCATGTATAAATATATATATATGTATATATATATTTAATGTGCTGTGCAAGGACAGAATATAATGAAGCTTTTGATGAGAATGACATTATCTCAACAACCTCAGGTCTGTATTTCGTACGAGGCGACTCGTAATGCACTTACAGCCGTGACATTCATTCGTCCAACTGCCAGGGCAAATGCTGAGAGTGACAGTGGAAGCCGGCTGACTGCAGCGCTCCATCTCAGCGTGACATGAAAGGCTCAGTGTGGGAGTCTGTAGGACGGGCGCACACATCACGGCCCTGTGGGCCAGACAGCCACTCTCTAATTACTGCCGGCCCAGCGAGGCTCTCCTGAGACACGCCTTGAACTTTGCACAGGACAGACAGGGGCCTGCTGAATATGCAGCAGAGGCGAGCGTTCCCACTGCTAACCGCTGCCGCCTGCATGGATAATGTCATCCCTGTTGCTCCGGAGGCCAGCTACCGGGCTAAAAATGGCTGTCAACAGTTGGCTGGAAAGTTGCGTTTCATGAGCTGCATCCGCTTTCTGTTGGTCTTAAATGATACAGATCAGTGGCACATTGTGTGTAATGACATAATGCTTCCAGTTTGTGGCCTACATCTGTGTGCGGTTACAACATGGGAACGTTTTAGGTTTGTGTGTCCACTGGGAGCCTCTCTAATACCTCCCCTCGGCCCCCTTTTTCTCAAACTTCTTAATTAATAGGCTGCGCTGGTTTGTACAGCAAAGTGTTTGACTTTAAAAATATTTCCCCATTTAATAATAGAGCGCTGCACATCCTAACAGGTTGTGAGTAGTCGCTTAGCAACTACAAGAGCCGCAAGCGGCAGGTCCCCTGTGCTTAAGGAGAAACGCTGAGTGGACACTGAGCGTAAAGCAGGGTGGTGGAGGTCTCTCCCTTGGGCGCAGTCGTGTGCACCATGTACGACACAAGCGCCGGGTGAGTGATGCAGTGTGATGACGAGGCACAGGAAACATTCCTGGCCACTGAATGTCTCTTACAGGGCTGGTAGGGGGCAGAAATAACAGCTCACACAGCTTGTGAGAACAGAGAGCGAGAGAGAGAGAGAACAATGGAGGGAGACTGCTGAGAAGGAAGCAAGCAAACCTATTAAGGCGTTAAATAATTAGCAGAAGATGGCGAGGGCTCAACAGAGGGTGACCATTGTTCAGTTCCTTCACGTGGGAGCAAGAAAACCCCACTGACTTACCCACATGGTCGGTAGGTGAAGACAATATAGCTCTCCTCCTGCGTCCGCTCTATAAAGGTCACACAGGTGTGCTTCTCCCAGTGCCGCATGGCTTGGCGGAATATAGCCCGCTGGCTGCCTGAATAGGACGCAGACGGTAAGATCAGTAGAGCTGACAAAAACTCTAACATCATGGTTTCATTAAAAAAAAAAAAAAAAAGGCAATAGAAAAGTTTGTTTCAGTTGGATGGAGATTCACAGGAACATTAAACAGGATGAACTAGTGGGATGCAGCCCTCCGCCACGTCCAAACAGTCGCCTTAAATTCAATCAAGCTGCACCAAATTTGGGTGTCCTAAAATGGCCCGATTCTCTGACAATTCAATATTAAAGCTGGAACGACGCCTTTGGTTGTAAGAACCAAATTCAATGGGCTCTTCCCTAACCCACACCCTGGCCGTCCAACAAATTTAGTGGAAATAGTAGTTCTCAAACACGATCAGGATGTCATTGATACTTACCACTAAAGTTACCACTGATGACATAGGGAATTACTCCTTCAGGCCAGACGCGCTCCGGTCTGGAAGTGGCAGCTCTTTTCCTGCGGCGTGAGCCTTGTCTATTTCGGCTATTCTGATTCGTCACTCCTGAGGGATTCAGATCCAAAACAACAACAAAGGTACAAGATTGATCATTAAATGCAGTTCTGGTTCTGACATAGCAAATGTGCACAAACACCATTACATTCACTTTCCCTTCAAACCGAAATGTTCTGCTTGTTTTGCACAAATGGATTTTTAATGAAGAATTATTTCTTCTCTCTTCTTCATTTCACCGTAAATGTCACTCAACTCGACTAAGCTCCCACCTAAGCCTGGAGATTATCATATGAAATATGATGAACACATATATCCCAATTAATCTCTTTCATTATGCTGCCGAGCAAACAAAAGTAATATGTCAAAGAAACTACTGAACTATCAACAGGCGGTAATAATCGTCCAATGAAAATATTGCTTTGGTTTTAATTAACATTGTATCACTGGCATGAGGTCATCAGAAGAATATTTGAACTTGCACAAAAACGTTCCCCTTATCTAATATTAAGGTAATATGTCAAAACAAATGATAACATTTTAATTCTCGACAATCTAATTACGGACTGTAAGAAATGCACGCTGCAAAATCCCCTCTCAGCCTCAAGATATTATTTCTCTGTCATTATAATCACATCCACTAATAATAATTTCACAGGGCTGAGAGTTTAATTACGTATGTTACATTACCGCACTGTACAAAAACACATTCTTTGTTTAAATAAGCACAAGTTAAATCCTTTCCTTATTAGGAGGAAAAATAAATCCCCGCAGGAGAGAAAACTTCAGCTGAAAGAAATGCATGTGTGCATTTATTCATGCAAGAGTTTGAATAGATGTTCGGATTTTGATGAAATCTCGCAATATGGATGCATTAAAGACAATGTGATATATATAAATACCCGTTAGCGGTTCAGGTATTATAAAAGATTGATTATACGCCACTGTGGAGGTTCCAATTTCAGCAAAACTTTTAAAGAATAGCTTTACTGTGCGATATCACCCCATATAACCGTACAGTAAAATCCCTCTTATTACAACAGTTTAGCTGTGGCAGCACAAAAACAAGTACATCTGGAGCAAAACCCTCCTGCACACTGTTTGTTGTTCTGTTTCGCCGCTCCAAGCTGTTCCACTGCCGGCTCTCGTCTCTTCTAAATATATGTGATTAGCATGCAACGCCACAGTTTGCTGGAACAATGTGTTCTGTTGAATTTTAGTCCGCAGGAGTTAATCTCAGCAGCCTGGAGAGATCAATTAGCACGTACACTTGTGCATGTGTTGAGGAAAAGTCTGATAACTGGCAAATCTGCTCAGCTCGCTGATAAGACGTGCTGGGGAGACAGTGTGAGGAGAAGATGTGTTAATTCTAATTATTGCCTGATGATATATCTCCATTCATAGAGGAAGGATTGAAAGGATGTTTCAATTGTTGTTTGGATCGGGGTTTTGATTGACCCTGCTCTGTGCTGTGTGCGGAACACGCAGGTCCACAGTCCAGGGAGATTAGCTTGAAAGACTAAACTGGTGTTGTGAAACGTTTTGGACGAACAAACTGATTTTTTTGGCACCATCGTGGTTTGAGTTATTTGCTAAAATACAGATAACTTGTTTAATAATTAATGATGAGCAAACACTGAGAAGTAGTCATGAAAAAAAGAAAAGGGAAACACCCAAAATAGAGATTATGTCTAGAGATGGTCTGATACAGACAACAGCAGGAGAAATGCCTCTGACACACAAATCTATACACTCTCCTAAACCACCTCTTCAAAGTGTCTTGGTGTTGCTCCAAAACAGCAGTTGCGCTGTACTGCCACTGACAAGTACCGTTTTCTGTGTGGTGAAGAAGCGGCCATTTCCTGCAGTGAGCAGGGGCCAGAGTTTGATCAAACGTCCCTAACAATCGTTTTTCTTTCAATGAAAAGTCGCACATGAAATACTTCAAGTTTCAAGTGGTGATACAACTTGGAAGGTCTTATTTTAATCAACGGTGGCTGCTCTAAAGGGAACAGCTATCTAAAGGGAGTAATTGTTGTAAAGTTCTAGATTGATTTATGCTTGATCTTTTCAGTTATTTCAGTCAAACCTATTGGAACATTAATGATGAACGTTGCCCAATTTACACATAAGTAAAATATGAACTAACTGCACACCATGTAACCGAGGTGTCTGAACAAGTTGTGCGTTTCCCAGACATGGCCGCACCTCTGTGAGGTGATCCATTCTTTAAACTGAAGTGAAAGTTACGTGGGAGCAAAACGTTACGGAGAATAAATGCTGCACCCACGCTTGATGTGTTTTTTCAAGTCCTGATGCCTGAGTCTCCTCTTCCCTCCCGACCTCAGACGTCACCGCTTGCTTTGAAAATCCGACTGAGGTGAATATTTTAAGAGCGGTT
This sequence comes from Pseudorhombus dupliciocellatus, assembly GCA_016785235.1. Classification (NCBI taxonomy): domain Eukaryota; kingdom Metazoa; phylum Chordata; class Actinopteri; order Pleuronectiformes; family Paralichthyidae; genus Pseudorhombus; species Pseudorhombus dupliciocellatus. Next base: position 1,140,511 of record JAFBJW010000058.1, on the reverse strand, counting down.
GAAATGTATTTTTAATCCTGCAAAACGTCTCCTCAACATTTTTTATTAAAGTCAAGTGAGGGGAAACGGCAAACCAATCCCAGCGAAGCACAGACGGCGACATGCGTGCACATGCCGGGTCCTGCTCACCTGCAGTTTATGGGATTGCAACGTTCTCTCTGCCCCCTCCAACTCACAGCTGTTGCTCAAATGCTGCCTTTCCTTTTAAAAACAGCATTTAGCCCAACAAAGCCCAGCAATTACGGCTGAACCTGAACATGGAGGTACAGGTGTAGCACCGTGCAGTGATAACATGACATTTGTGCATGAAACTTTTTTAAGAGACCTCGTGAGAAAAAGCGACGCTAAAAGCTGGCAGGTGCTGCCGCTGGGAAGCATCTGAGCCGCCTGACCGTCGCAGTCAGTGTGTTGATATATAATTATTCCCAAATGAGATTCAAAAATGTTGGAGCTATTATTGCCCAGGTGTTTTACTGCAATTTTATGTGGAGTCTCAATCCAAACCCCTTCGACTCCATTAGTCACCTCACGTTGTCACGTTTGAGGAAGCGGTTCCTGTTGCCATTACCTGTTTGATTGACAACCTGGACAGTTCTCTGAGCCAGATCTATTATCCTCTCTACTTTAAACATCCGCAGGTCCTCCTCGTCCAGAGCGATGTCTCCCAGAAAGGCAGCTGAAACAGACAGACAGAGACGGCACATGTCAGATGACTGAGCATCATTTAGCCCAACCGCGTAGCCTTGAGCTTCTTCTACTGCTCAAAGTAGGCTGCGCGGAGGTCCGAGCACACAACACAAACATTAAAATGCATACTCTGCTCTGTTTACACTTTTTGCCATGCAACAAAAACAGTTGTGAAACAGCAGCATATCTGTTTGGATAACAGGAAGCCCACTTTCTCTTGACTCCAAATAGCAGTGTACAAACATGAGCGGCGCAGCGCGCACGGCTCACGGCGGCTCGCGCAACGAACACGGAGCATGAACCCAGGAACCTTCCCAGTGACATGATCCACATCATTTACCGAGTCGGGTTCCGTCCAGATGTTACCGAACAACAAGCCTCTCAGTGTGTGTGCCGCGGTGAGTTAATGAGAGCCATCAGATATGATACAGTGAGACGTTGACACGGCCTCTGTGGAGTAATATGGGGCACCTTGAGCGAGTAATGGCTCTTTAATGAGGCCAAGGAGAGGGAAAAATAACCAAACAGTCCCAGTTTATGAGGAATGTGCTTTATGGGATTCTTAACTAAATGCCCCCATTTCTGTGGAGGATAAGCTGGGAGTCCTCTCCACGGAGACAGGACGCTCGGGTTTACAAGCTTTTAACACCAGCACGTTTTCAGAATTTATGGCCTGGCTTGTGTGCAAGACTTGGGAAGGGGGTGGGACTATTTGAGGGAAGACGAGGGGGTGGGGGGGGGAGCAAATTAGTGGCACTGTGACCTATGTCCGAACAATAGATGACAAGGACGGGGAGGGAGGATAAGGCTTATCCCCTGTGCCCACACGGCCGCTCTGATTAGGGAAGGCAGAAAAGAAAATGAGAGGCTTCTGGATTTGTGTTTGGAGGTTAGCGCGGTGGAGGAGAGACCAACCCTGGAGGATGAGAAGCCAAGAGAGCCACTGTCAGCGATTCACAGTGGTGGTGTTTGAATCTGTAAATCTTCATCGTGTTCACACAGAAACATGCTGCAATTAGATTGAAACAAGCAAGAAGTTCGTTTTGAGGCAGCGCTCTTTAAGTTAATGCGCTTTTATCCTCTGCACTGTGCACAGTTAGACTTGGGGACCAAGACACGAGAGGGAGCACAAAAGAAACAAAGGAATCAAAAACACTTGGTCCACATCCCCGCTCACCATGAGGAGTATCATTGAAACAATCTGGATTTTGGTGGACGCGGGCCAGTCTTCCACCCTGCAGGTCGCAGAGGATACACAGCAGAATGACTGTGTTTGACTGTAGAGGCTAATGACAGCAATAAGGAGAGGTATAGATCGCTTCTGGCAGGACCGGGCATGCAAGGAGGATTGGTTTGAATTCCAGAGGTCAAAGAGATCCTCTAATTTAGGCCTGCGACAGACTCACTACAGCCATAATCTGTGAGAGACTAAACAGACTGCCCACATTCATGGCGTCACATGGGCAGCCATTGCCAGAAACGCCGCTGATAAAGGGAAGCTACCAGATGTTGAGCAGTACGGGCTGACTGCAGCGAGTCATTTTTCTCTTTTTATCGTTGTATCATTTTTTATTTGTTTCTCAGAACTGCTGAGCACTGGAAAGAGCAGGCGACGCAGGGAGAATTAAGTCCAAGTTGCCGTCACATAGCAGCACATTCGAATTCCTTTTTCGCCCTCAGCTGCGGACACTGAGATAAATTAAACAACAATTGGACGATGCTCCTTCATGCACCGGAGTCTGGTTTATGTGCTCGGGCCATGACTAAATAACGAAGTCTAGGTTTTTCCTCCCGCCCCCACGAGGTTCACAGAGGGCTGCGCTCTCTGCCCATGGCTGAGTCCCAATCATCCGACGCTGTGCCGGAGACAGGGCGCTTTAATCCACAGTGTCATTGTTCTCAGACGGCAGTGGAGATTTGAAGTGAGCAAATGCACGGCCCAGTGGCATTAGGACTCATTTCCCCCAGGCACAGCAGTCGTCCTGGAGACGCTGTTGCAGGTTTACGGGGAGACTGGCAGGGATTGCGAATTAATCCCCCGTGTCTCCTGGCTTTAATTATCCACAGGCGCACGGTTTTAGGGAATCTTTTGTGCACGACTCCATCCTGGGATTGGGGACAGGTTTTTGGAGAAAGGTGATAAACTCATCCAGATACAGAGGAGCTGTAATGATATTAAGTACAAACACAGTGAGACGGCTGTGTTGCACTGAAGATTAAAGCTCAGTGAATGTGGCAGATGGCAAGTGATCACCACAGAGGACAGTGCTGCATCTCTCTCCAAACAATATTCATTACCGTAATGACAACAGCTGCAGCGATAATACTAATATCTAGGCAGAAGTGTTTGCTAATAGGGGAGCACATTTTAATGCTGCAATTATTTATCAAAAACAATAGAATATCTTGGTTATTTCACTTTCAGATGGAAAATAACGGATCGTATCTGGTTAAATTATTGCTGATAGCTGGGGAAAGGGATATTACCAGAAGCGGTATGGTGGAATGTCCCAACCATGAGAAGTGAGTGCAGATTGGAGACTCTAATTTACTACATGGTAAAAAAGAGCTGGATGAAAGAAAAAAAAAAAAAAAAAACAATAGCGAAATTAGCAGGTATACATTTAAATCTGAGTCAAAGTGCATGATACTGAATACACAAACACTGGATAATGATGTAAAAAAAATAGATAGCTCAAACCCCAACACAGATTTTTTTTTAAATGAATCTAATCCATCATAATCCTTCTCATCTCAGTCTAACCCCCCCCCATCAGTGGATCCAGTCAGATTACACATGAGATCTCAATCAAATTAATCCCATTGATTCATGTAATGCCCTCGCCTCAACCACTGCGGTGTCAAATACTCCACGTCTACTCCCATAAATCTCTCCGTGAATAGCAGGCCGCGACATCTGTCATTGAAACATGCACAAACACCAATACTAGGCCTGTAGAGACTCCCAACACCAGTCTATATTTAGCTGCTCCGGCTTCATTTGCGATGTCTCCGAGGTTCACACTCCTCACTGCGCCGACAAGGGACATTTAAGTCTCTGCATACAAGACCTAATGATGAGCCTGGCCAATATGTAAGCCTGCGACGCATCACAATGCCCTGGCACCGCCTTTCACAGCCAGTGTTTGGTAACAAACGCTGCATTTGAATTCCAATAGAGGCCAATAGTATATTGAGCTTAGGTGATTACTATCTAATGACAGTATAATGTCACCTTTCAGGTTTAATTCGGCCAGTGAAGCCATTGTCCGCGTGGACAGTGTTTTTAAAACTGCAGGGTCAAAAATAGGAAAGGAAAAACTGAAAGAAATATAAGCTCCGAACAAACAATGACAAAGTGTACTATGCAGCTCTGTAAATATTCCACCTTTATCCTCCGTAAACCCCAGCTCTCACCCTGACATTTCCTAACACTGCTATTTGAGCCCAAGGCAGAGAAAAACCTCAGCTTATCTGCTCATTTGAGTGGAAAACAAGGCAACTCAGGTATAATTAGAAGCAAGGCTCTGGCTCAGGTCTCCAGCTACGTCCTGAGACTTGAGTAATTATTCATCGATAGAAGCCAGAAGCCTCATCAGCCGCAGCTGATCAAGACAGAGTTTCTGTCACTGTGCGGCAGCTTCAATCTTATTGAGACGACGAGAGTGGCTTCAGCTGCAAAGGGCACACAGCAAGAGGCTGCCGCCCCTTTAACATTTCACACTCCATCAAGCCCATTAGCAGATTGGATTTCCCAGCTCATCCCTGCCACTGATTACTGATACACCCTACTGCCAGTCGAACCCCCTCTAATGACTCGTCAGCCCCACAGCCATTTGTCTTTTTTAATGTCAGCGATACATAGAATTGAGTCCCTGTATGTGGATGAATAATTCATTGCCACACTAGCAGGAATTTTCACCTTTGACAAAACTTATTTTGACCATCCAGACTTCATATTTGTGGTTTTGGCCAGCAGACGGAAAAACACACCTGGAGTCTGGTGTGAGGAAAGAGCAGGTTTAACTCAGATGTCCAAAGCAAAGTTTAAATGGGTTTGTGGATGAACTAAATCTGGAGGATATCTTCAACCATCAACACTTTCCACAAATACGAAGCTGAAGAAAACACCTTATTTACTCAATTCAGGTGGAGGGAGCGGAAAAACAATTCCTCCACACCAGCAGCACTGAATTATTTTGAAAAACACTCGGATAAGCTGTGTTTAACGTCGGGTAATTGGGCTTTCTCTGAGCCACTCAAATTAGCCCCCTCTCTCTCCCCCAGTGTGTTTGTTTGTGCTTAGGGCTCCATACCCAGATTCTGTGTTATTGCAATGCAAAGATTAGTTATTACTTAGCTCTGACGACAAACATATTGTTCCAACTAACGTGCTGAGATCGTGCCAATAGATTGGCTCCTAATCACCTGAACCCTGTGGAGAGGGGAATGGCAGGGGTCCTGTAATGTAAAAAAAACACTCAGCGTGGGCTTGGCCATGCGGCTCGAATTCCATGATAAAAGAAAAGCATCTGCCTAAGTGTTGCTTGAAGGCCCAATCATGGAGTTCAACAGGCCCGTCACGCTGCCAGAGAGGGACGGAGGATAGAGAGCTGGGTCATAACGAGTGTCATCTGCTCTGAGAGTCTGAAAACAGTGTTTCAAACTAAAACAATGTCTGTCCACACAAGCCGCACATATGGCTCTGGATCTGGTCTTAATCACGCCTGCAAACTGTGACCGATCACGCACGCTGGGCATGAGTGTGCCGGTGTAAAAAGGAAGGCATGTAAGCAGTTGTGTCCGAGTAGAATGGCAACTGGTTATCCATGTTGGGTTTAGCCAAAGCTAATGCTGGTGGTTTTCATTCAGGGGGTCATGTGACAGGGGCCAGATGAGTCAGTGAAGGCTCCAATGTGGCCGATAACACCAAAATTGGTGGCGAGTGCTCGTGTCATCGTTTCTGTCCAGACTAAAGCATTTCCAAAACTTCCCCCGTTACAGTGGCTGGAAAACCCCCGGAGCAGCGTGGACGCCAGGCCTATCCAAGTTAATGCATTTCCAAAAGTAACAAATTAGCCTAAATGACCAATTCAAATTCAAGGCCCACGAGGGGTAAGGGGAAAGACTTCAATAGCAACCCTCCGCTGTGAATGGCCTGCACTCACCTGCCCTGAGCCGGCGCGGCACACAGAGCGAGCGGCCCTGCCCGCCACGCAGCCGTGCTCTGCCTTGGCATGAGGTGAATGACCTGTACAGTCTGTGAGAAGAGCCGGAGCCAGGAGTTGAGTCAGGGGGGCCCGGAGACACGGGAGAACTACTTGCATAAGACAGGAGGAGGAGGAGGAGGAGGAGACGGGTGCGTTGCGGGTTGCCCTTCCTGCAGCTGAGGCCACAGCAGCACGGGAGCTGGAAGGAACAAGCGTAGCTCTGAAGCCTGAAGGCGCTCGACATACTGTCACAGGGCATCTGCTGTAATGAGGATGTCTGCTTCATGAATTAATGCAGATGTACCTGTCAACTTTTTCCCCCTGATTATAATTTAAGAAGTGAAGACAATGAGCGTGACTGCGTCTCATCTATTTTTCATGTCCAAAACGAGGGGATCTAATCTCAGTGGGTTGTTGGATTCTTAAATGACTTCCTGGGACGCTGCCAAGTTCGGAGTTGTGCAGACTAAGGAATTTTCCACTGGTTAACTTTCTAAATAGATGGCATTACTTCAGTGTTATTGCACTGCTCACTCCTATCGAAGCACATTTCTATCATGTCTGCTGCGGTGATGTGCCATTTCACGCCATGTGAATACGCGCTGTTTTTTATTTGCTGAATAGAAGCAGAGCGCGCACACTGAAGGACGGGATGAAGATCTCCCTTTAAGTGTATTTTAAACACTGCGGGGGGAATTAATGGTCACCATGTGGTTGTCAAGGTGTCTTGTTACTCCACAAAAACCTGAATGGGAGTCATTATACCCACTCACGAGAGAAAAAAGTATCCCTGAATCAGTCGGTAAAACCCTGACATCGGTGTAAGGCAAGGACAAGCCAGCAGAGGACAAACGTGACATTCTCTCCTCACAGAGCTCCTCTCACTGCATCAGAAACTTCACACGGCTGTAAGCTGCTTTCCCCCCCCCCCTTCTTTGAGGGGAAGCGGCGTGACAAGAAAATGCTGACCCGGAGGCCACAGAGAGCGATCGGATGGACTTGGTGCAGTGATGTGATTGAAAAATGAGGAGAGTAGGAAAAATCAATAACGCACAATACATCAACAGTGTGGAGGGGACTAAACAGTGGGAAATGTTTTCTCTGGTGAATCTAGCGTCTGAGGAGGAGTGAGTAGGAGCGGAGAGATCTCGGCCGTTTGGCTGCGAAGGAGAAAAAGGCAGGTGGGTGTAGGACGAGAGGGTTCGGGGAGTGGGAGTTTGTATTTGTGACTGTCCCTGTCTGCAGACAGGAAACCTTAAAACCGACTAATAATGACGAAATACTCAGTGATCATGACGGGGGTCATCGAGATGGTAAGCGGAATATAAACACAGCATCCTCAACAGCTTACCGTCAGCCTTGAGTCATCCGAACACTGTGTCAGTGTCCGGTTAACCCAACCCAACAACGCAAAACGATCTAGTGTGACCGCTCGACCGAGTAAACAGTGAAGCAAAAGCAGGACCTTGATTGACTGTTTCATGAGACAGTTCATCTGCGGCCTGACCTTTGTCCTGTTCATGGAAAAAAGCCAATTTCCAAGACTCCGTTGTCATTTATCCATCAAAGATGGAGAAAACAGACACAGTCGGTGGACGAGAGCTGGAGCACTGAATAGTGGGTTTTCTTTTTTTTTTTTTTTTTTTGAAATAATCGCCTGCCACATCAGAAACCATCAAATGCCAAACCAGTGCACACTTCCAGGACTTTAGAGGTCATTCCGGCTGAAGCCAACTCTCTGTATCTGTAACCTGAATACTTTCACCAGATGGAAAACACAATCTGTTCAAACTCCCCCAAAGGGATTTGGCAAGACAGCGAGTTCACAGTGGAGGAAGAGGAAAAAAAAAAGATTACAATGACAAGTCTGATACACGTTAGCCAAATAATGAGGGAAAATGCAGAGAAGAAGCAGACACATTTATACTTTGAGCCGAAAGACAACAGGCAGCAGAATTGTGTGTGCATGAGCTCTACTGTACTCCCTCCTCTCCCTCTCTCTCTCTCCTCCTCCACTTTATTTTGGTGGCCTGTGAACAGCCGGTGGAAAAAAAAAGACTATTTGTGCAGGGACCAAGAAAAAAAAAAAAAAAAAAAAAAAACAACCAGGAAGGGAGAAGATTCAGAAAGCCTTTGTTTTCCCAGCAGCTCTCTTTCATACAGCCCAGGACACAGCCTGCAGCTTCACATGCTCACGTTTTTAGAAAAACAGAAAAGCAGACTGGAACTTTTCACCCAGCACTTAAACCCAAACTTTTCATGGGTTCAACTCAGACTCACCACCCCCCCTTCCTCCTCCACCTCCTCCTCCTCCTTTTTTATTTTCAGATCCTTACAGCCACTCTTCACCCAGCAGCTTCAAATGTTTCCAAAGCTGCACATTAAACTGTGTCATTCAGCGCAAAACAGACGCACATTGTGTTCTCCGGAGCCTTTTAAAAACTACATGCACTGCTGTCATCTCTCTGCAGCACACACACACACACACACAGAGAGAGAGAGAGAGAGAGAGAGAGAGCAAGAGTCGTGGCATGTTTCTAAGGTGAAACAAATGCCACCGCGGGGTAAAAGAGAGAAAGCTCTCACCAGCTTTGCAGGGATCCTTGTAGTCGATGGGCTCTGATGTGGCAGCGGGCTCCACGTAGTAACCCGGATCAATCGCGTCCAAATCGATCGCCGATATCGCGCAGCAGAGACAGGAGAGCAGGAGCAAACATCTCGCCGCGAGATCCATGATTGTGGTGGGGGAGACGGCGGAAAGCGAGGGATAAAGGTGAAGGAGGAGAGAGGGGCGAGAGAGAGAGCGAGAGAGACAGTCAGAGAGAGAGAGAGAGAGAGAGAGAGAGAAGAGAAAAAAATGGGAGGTTTTGGGGGGGAAATGAGATCCCTCCGGAGGGCGGGTTTTAATTCCAGCCTCTCTCCGGTGTCCTCTCGGCTCTTGGGGGCAGAGATTTCTCTCGTCCGGCTCCGGGCGGAGGAAGAAGTGCCGGAGAAACTTTGATGATATGGCAGCTCCGCAGGGGCGGTGATAGAAAGGCCCCCTCACTCACTGATGCCTGGGCACATGCTCACTGCTCCCCAGGGGCCCTGACAGAGGTTAGGGGAGGGGGCTCCAGTTTGGCTCAGCCCAAAGCCTGAAATGAAAACAGTGTTAAAACAGACCTTTATTTGAGAAGTGCTGACCAAAGTTCAAGATAGCTAAGCTGGCACCAGGTGTTACGTTTTGGCTGTCATTCAAAGGTTCAAATTTAATGTCATTTTAATAAAGTAGGTGACATTGAAACATCCTCCTCAGCTTTATAGTATTTTTTTTTTTTCAAACTTAGACACGGACATTCAGAAAAGCTTTTTAAACTACTCTCTATCTCTCTCTCACGTGCACACAGGCTTTTTTAGGCTTTCACATTTGTACACACACGTGCACACACACAGAGATCAAACACACTTTCATGCAATCATGACTGAAATGAAGTGTTTACAACGCCACCTACTGGACATATACGTGACACTACATGCAAAGTATGGAAATTGGAATCTAAACTTACAAACAAGGTGGGTCAAACAGCCAGCTTATGTGTAGCTTGGGACCCGAGTTAGTTAAGAATGAGCCCCTGATGTTCAGATTTGGATTGAGCACTGTTAATGAACGAGTGGAAATTTAAAATGTTTATGTTCAAGTGCATCTTAAAAGTATTGTTGTGACTCTTTACAATTTAAAGCGGTTTGCACTAAACCTTTGTTGTTAATTTTATTCAATTTAACATTGACATTAACTTCAATATACACTGGAGACAAACTCTCAGAGATGGGTTTTTTTTTTATAATTTTGACACTCAGGATTATCACTGTCTGTACTGCTCATACAAAATATGAGCAAGTGATTGTAGCGCCCCCTGTTGGCCATGTATGCCGCACTGCATGAAAAGCAAGTACATTGACAAACAAGATCATGTGTGCATTTCCTGTGTGTCTTGATAGTTTTATGTCTTAGGTATGCAATATTTATTTCTAAGATTAATTATATATAATGAATCACTGATTACTTTTCTTCATCTTTCCTTTTTATCACCTATACAAATGCTTGAATATAAATATATTAAAAATACTTTACTCAAGTTTAATGTACAAAGACTAACCTGGATACTGTTCTAATTTTCATGTAAAGTATATTATTGGCATCAACACTGCAGTGCACAGTGTATATTCCCTGCATAATTAGATGTGAAAATCTTTACAGGAGTGTCGGAGACAAGAAAACAAGAAAAAACCAAAGGGCCGTGCAGACTGGACGAGGAGCCCTCAGACGAATATCCAGAGGTGCTGATGATGGGATGCTGCAGCAGCTGTGTTGCTCTGTCAGACTAGCATCCGTTATCCTGTCCCTGCCTATTACATACAAAGCCTGGCTTATATAAGAAGAGAGCTACACACTCCTCTATGTCATATCTGCCTGCTGCCTATGTGAGGAATTTAAGACAGGATGTGTGCCGAGATGAGTGGGCTGTATTTATGCTGCTGCTGTAAACAAGGCAGTTTAACTACCGCGCATGGGAGTAATGTCCTTCATTATCTTTTGACTAAGAGGAGTTTCTCAGCTTGCTCAAAGCTACAAGTGCTGAACACAGAACCAAATATTTAAATTGGAAACATAGAACACACTGTTACTGTCTTTTGTCAAAAAATGTTTTTACTGTGATAGTGTCAGACAAAAAGTCCATTTACAGTCATGTGATGACACAGATGGGCAATACTGCCTCAGACAGTAGTTTAGATTATAGGACATAAGGATATAGAGGAAATGTATAAAGCACACTTTAGCCTATATACTGACACACGGTCATTTTATTACTGCAGTTTCTTATGTGCATAGTACATATTACTCGGAGAGTACTGCACTGTCAATACCACGTGATTATGATCAAGACTCACATTGTATTAGATTTGAAAATTAGTCACTCCCTCAGGCCAACTAGGTCGCAGTTTATCCTCACGTGAGATATTTTCCTCCCAGGAGGATAACATATCATCATGCTGTGTTTGTCACTGTCAAAATTGCTCATTAAAATTAAAGGTGAAAGAAGAGACAGCCTACTGTAGCATTTAATCCATCACTGCAGCGTAAGCAGAGTCTATGCCGCTCATCTCTGCACATGGAAGCAACTCAGCCACACCTGACTGTGACTGGCCTTTTCCAAGCGTCTCAACGGGGGAACCCTCTGGAGGGTGGGGGGCAGGTGCTCTGCACGTTGTGAGGCTGGTGTGTACATCATTACAGGGAGGGCGCAGTCTCATCAGCAGGCTGCTGCTCCCAGAGGCCTCTGGTACAACACCAAGTCACATCAGGTACATCACCACTTGGAAACCACAAGCCCAGATAGTCACTGCTGTAAAAGGGCAAATATGATAATGAATCCACTTACATCGACGCCTCGAGGACAAAGAACTGCTTGAGATTCACTGTAGGCCTACAGCTCTGGTACTTATGAGAGATACAGTGATACACAGTCCTCAGAAATAGTGTGAGGCTATTATTAGCCACTGTCTTTCTCCTTTAGACAGAATATTAAAATAGTTCATTGATGAAGTCATTTTTAGTCTGCAGACATAGAGGGTTTATCCAAATATTCAATTGTCTTATTTCAAAAAAAAAAAAAATCTGCCCCAATATAATTCCGGGTATTCAGGAAAACAGTTGCTGCACCTCTCTAAAGATATAATGAAAAATAAAGTTTAATTTACTTGTGTTAATTTGACACATCCTCAGTACATGATCAAGCGCTTTTGAAGGATTATTTATTTTTCACTACATGATGAGCTGCCATGTAAGAGATAATGGTAAACAAATAAAAAGTCACATGTGGCATTTAAATGAGACACACCTTGGGCTCCTGGGGAGGAGCCGCGGTCACAGCCTCACCACCTTGGCTGATTGATCCCGTTCTACTTGGTTGCGCTCCACGAAGCGTCACCGTTATAGAAGTGGGGACTTTCTGCCCTACTGACAACACACAGACAAAACAGCTCAGCACTAACGACTTCACATGCTAATCCCCAAAATACACAGAGATTCTACTTAACCACAAATGTTGTCTGACATGGATGGAAGTGACGATGATCTCTTCTGTGTTGTGTTAGGCTGGCAAATGAAAACAATAGCAGCATGATGCATGACAAATACAACTGATACACACTTAGGGGGGAAAAAGCACACAAACATAATGAAAACATGAGTTTGATTCCAGTCTTTATTCTGACAATAACAGATCTTGGGTCATGCAACATACTGTTATTGCTTTTCAACACTTCTCTGACAGAGGTCATACTTATGGATATTATAAGCAAGTGATTCAATGAAAGGGCTTTCAAAATGTTACAACATGAAGAGGCAAACAAAATAAACACAAACGTGAAATGGCAAACCAACAGTTTGGTCACCTTTACCAACAATGATTTTAAATTATTCACAATCCTTCTGTATCTGTCTCATACGTTATATTTTACATTTACATCAGTTTCTATATGTGTCAAACATAAGCTCGAAATCTGACCTCACATTGACCACAACCTTCTAAACATGAACTCAACTGGTTGCATGTTGCTGGTCTGCATTCAGCGGCTGTATGGCTGTTTGTCCGAATCAGCTAACAGCAGTTTTTAAAGGAACACTACCTACACACATAGGTCGACAGAACTGTCCTCTTTTTCTAACCGCCACATTTCTCTCTGACCTACAGATCTAGTGTTTCCAAAACAAAGGATGAATGAACCCTGGGCATTCAACGTGGCCGTCTGGTTTTGGCAGTTCGAGACATACCAGCAGTCTGATTGGTGATGTGTGCCAAGCCGGGCAAGCTGCTTGCAAGTTTGGCCAGCCCACCATTGGTGAGCAGCTGGTGGATGGCTGTGGTTTTAGCTACTCCCCCTGTGGTGACCACAGGCACCGCTCGGAGCAGAGTGCTGCTGCTGGTACCGACAGAGCTCAGGACCTGACCCTGGGGCTTCCCACAAGCCGTCTGAGGGTGGAGGGGGAGGAGGAGAAGACAAACAGTTGTTGGTGTCATCCAGAACAGATCCGTTTTTTTAAGAGAAGGGAGCCAAGACCAAGCATTTCATGCTTCGTCTACACTACTATTTTTAAACAGATATTTTCGCCTCACCTAAGACATCAGAAAAAACATAAAACATTGCATGCCTTCACACTGCTTGTGTAGTGTGATCCAAGTGTTCGGGAGCCCAGACTTTCAAATTAGACTCCAAACAGTGTTTCCACGTTTTAAGACTTAGTCTCCTCCAGGAAGCTGCCAACCTAACACAGACCCTAAGTGAGACCTTCAGCAAGATCTTGTGGGTACCCTGTGTGATGTGTGAGAAAGGCTCAGAGACCATCAGTGGACATTTAGGCTTAAAACATGGTGTTAATGTTTCGAGGCAAATATGAATGTTGAATGCTTCTGGACACTTGGGACAACACAGGAGCAGTGTGGAGGCAAGTGTTTTGTGGGCTCAAACTCCTTACCCACCCGTCCATCAGCATAGTGGTGAGTAGATAATGAGGGGATTTGTATTTTTCATGAACTATCCCTTTAATGATCCATCGAATACCGGAAAACATTGTGCACATGCTCAGTGAGCTTAATGCCCTCGTAACCAGTGAACAGCTGCTACCATTGCTGTTGTTTCTGGCTAACTGCACAAAGCAACAGTGGGCATGTGTGAGGTGAGCTACGCTGCCATCATTTCCCAAACACTTGGGTTCACATGTACACACAGAACCAGATTCTTCTGAAACCCAATATAATGGACACAGCCTCAGATAGAGGCTGAAGAGAGGAGCTGCAGCAATGCACTATGATGCTGTCTCTGAACATGTGCATGAATCTGAGCGTGTTAGAATAGAAACCCTTCATTTTACAGGTAAATATCAAGATTAAGAAACCACCGCCTGATTGTAATACCAAACCTGAACCTGACCCTAATAATCACAACTTTCTCCATGGTCTTGTCAGTACGTACCTGGGTGCTGCCTGTGTTGGCTGCTGTGGAGGACAGGCTAGGAGCTTTGGTGATGATCTCCTGAAGACTGAAACTTAGGCCTTGTAGCAGACTGCTGGCGGAAGGCGCTGTACACAAACAAAGACAATCGATCGATGAAGTTGAATTCCAGGAAAAAAGGATACCAAGTAAATATTAACAAACTGCTAACACCCAGGCCCCACAGGTCTAAAGTAGATGGACACACACGTACACACACTCACACAAACACACCATTTAAAAGTCATGTCCAAAGGGTAAGGATCGGGACAGTGACAGACAGCAATGGCGCAAGAGGTGATCAATGATGTTTGTTTAATTAGGTTGTCCTTGTACACTGTTCAACATCCAGTGTTCAAAAGTTGAATCTCACTCTTAACAAGCAGCAAGAACTGCGTTGAGATTAGCTGCACAGTTCAGAGTGAAAACAGTCGTGCAGGGCAGGGCAGGACAGGACAGAGATACCTTGGGCAGTAGCCGGAGCTTGCACCTGGACTGGTGAGGAGGACCCTGACACCATGCAAGGCTGCACACTGCTGAATGAGCTGGAGCCTGGGGACAGGGCACCAGACACCTCTGAGAGACTACCAGACCTGCAGTGACACACATAACCACCAGTCTACTCAGGAGCTACCCCGGCAAGTGCTGTTTGTCCATCACTCCGCTCCCAAACTCTGAGTACACAACTCATCAATCCCTCTGCACCAGACACACTTTTGTCCAACAGGGCGGGTGGGTGTAAGCTTTGTTAGAGGTTTAAATGCTCTACACTAAGAGTGGACGTGTGTGGTAAGGCGAGCTAGCTTACCGCTGGCCCGTTAGAAGTCCAGAGAGTTCCTTGGCTCCAGCAACAGTCTGTCCCATTGTCACTGTTAGGGGCTTCCCAGAGACACCGGCTACAGGTAAAGGAGAAGAGCAGGAGTAAATCCATTTACATTAGAAATCTTAAGCTCTGCAACAGTTTCCAAGATGGATATCATTATAAATACTTTTGAAAACTCCTTCTTATCATTTTATTTAAAGATCCCTGAGGCTTGAGCTGCTATATGCGAATATGGGGTTGTGTACCTTCCTGTGTAGCGTGACTGATGGCACCCCCTGCTGACTCACTTTGCGAAACAATGGTCACCTTGATCTTCGCTCTTTTGGGTGCTTTGCTTGGCGTGGGACTCGGTGTCTGCCTCCTCTTGCCATGGGACCGGGGTTCTTCTCGGTCAAGGCCTTCCATCTGATCACTGGTCACTGGCACTGCACCACACAAACACAGACCCGTGGACACTTAATATGTTGACACAACACAAATTTGGGGGTTTCAACCTCTAAAAATATTTACAAACACTTTCTGCATTCTGTCATGGCTTAAATGAGAAATGTAAAATTCAATGCATGACAATGAGCCTTTTGGTGCAGTGGAGTGTTTTCTGGTGTGGCATTCATATACAAGTACAGTGACAGAAGCAGGGACAGGAGTGAAGAGACAGAGGAAAGAGAAAGGAAGAGGGATAGACACTTACCAAAGATACAAGGAGGAGTGCCAGGAGGAAGATTTTTCCTCACAAGCATGTTTTGTTTCATAAAAGCAGCAAACTGAGCTGGAATGAATCGGAAAAAAAGCCGGAAAGGAAAATTGAAGGAAGAGAAAAGACAAGAAGATGAGAGGACAGTATTTCAGTCACATCCCATCTTGCCCCTTTAGATGTCGTGACCGATAATCTCTTTAAAAATAATGTATTTACAATTACTGTCACATCTTACACAACATCCACACCTGCTCAGCTCATACATTTAAAAACAAGGGGTAAATTTAACAGCACACAGGTACCAAGATCACTGTGGAGGAAAATGCTCAGTTTGTTTTCAGTGCATCCAATGGTAAAGTATGTTGGAACTAACCTTGAGCTTGCTTGTGAGTAAGTACTGTCCCAGAGCGCTGCATGTGTGTCTTGAGGAGCTGTGTCGCTGTGATCAGACTGGACTTCTGTGCTGGAGACAGACCTGATGTCTTTGTTTTGGGACTTGAGGTGGGACTGCTACAGACGCTAGACAGATCCTGAGGAAACATTCAAGTGGAAAAGCACCTAATGAAAAATTATTGGTGACAGTAAAAAGATAATGCTGTAAGCATTTGTTAGATACAATCATTTCATTTCAGCAACCAGCAATTTAAATAAATAATATTGATGAATGGATGTAGCGAACAGTGTTCATCTGAAAGCTTGATGTAAAAGCTGCAGGTTGTAACTGACCTCTGAACCTGATGGTGAGATGGGAACTCTTAGCGCAGGGGAGGAAGGTCGTCCTCTCTCCATGTCAAAAGGAAGCTCCCGTCGAGGCCTTTTCTTCTTCTCTGTGTCCAGATCCCTCATCTCCCCTGGGCCATGACCATGTCCTTCTGCCTTCGTGAGGACGCCTGACAAGAAGTCAGCGATCTCATCCTGCATTTCAGGGGAAATAAAACATTTTGACTTTGATTAGAAAAGATGTGGACAATAGGGTTCAACCAATCATCTGTCAGCATATAAGTCAGACAGGTATTTGGGAGGTGAGTGGCAATGCACACTGTGGATCGCTGCTAGTACTCTATTAATGTCAAGCGCCAGCTAACCTTTATTTACCTACAGCCTCACTCTTGAACAAGTGCACTGCAGAAAGAGTGTAGATCTACTAAAGCAATATGAGTTACTGCAGACAGTCACATTAATGTTACTGTACAATTTTGTGTGTCATTTGTTTTTACGGATTTGTATTTTATCAGATGCCAAAGACAATCAGAACACATATAATATTATTACAGTCTACAGTCAGTTGGACTATTCTCTTAATGTCGTCATCAGTTACTGAAAACTCAAATCTGTCAGTCACTAAGGAGAAAACCTCCAGAGACAATAGTGTAAATCGAATTAGCACTAACCTGAATGCATCGATCCACCATGGTCTGCGTCAATCCCTCTGTTCTCATCTTTGCCGAATTGATTCTGCAGTGGGATATAATTTACTGTTAGCACTACATGAAAATCAAATCTTCACACTGTTAGACACAATCCCATTATACTAACCTGAGGTTGTCATCGGCTCCTCCAACCACCACCATGCTGTTGTCTGCCCTCAACTTCTCTCTGAACTCCTCCATACCTTCGTTACTACACTGCAATGCGTTCTGGCCGACCACAAATAACACTGGAGTCTTCATATCTAGCAGTGGATCATCCACATCCTAAAAATAGCAGCACATTTACAGACATACATATCAACCTTTAATAAACATGGCATGAAGTTTACTTTGGAGGGGAAATTGAATGAAATGTGATTTTTTGAAAAAATAATTTTGAGTTACATTCAACATTTTTTATGGTCAAAAAGACCTTGAGGAGTCACATTAACATGAACAGGCAGACAAATTCTTACCCCTCTTGGCCCATTGACTGTTAGCAGGGGGAAGCCAAGACATACCACAGCAGTCAGATACTCCATAAGGGATACCTGCAAATAAAAATAATCATTAAATTATTCAAGTTGATTTGATGACTGATGATGAATTATTTGCATTTCTTTCATGGATGAAAACAGTTTAGCATTACACTAAAAAACAACGATCAAGTCATAAGCAGTCTTACGTGACAAGCGATAAGAGCACCAGCGTTCCAGCCAACCAGAATAATGGGTTTGTGCGGGAAGTGACTGTGAACCTGGAGGTAAAATTGAAATATTAAAGACAAAATCTAACACAAGATGACTAAGTATATATTGTTTTCCTTTACAAACATGTTTAATCAAGTGTTAAAGCAAACTGTTGAGATGAATTCATTTTCATAACAGACATTGTAGTCACATTCATATTCAAATATGACCAACCCACCTCCATGACTTTGGCCCTGACAGTCCCCAACATGTGCTCCAAGCACTGGGTAATGCTGACGTTTGCGCCACTGTTAACGTGAGTGTGCACTGGTATGACCTGATATGAAAACAGCTGTTAGAGGCAGGTTTCTGAGAGAAATATTAACGCTATATTCCTGGCAAGAAGCTAAGTTGTAAAGGAGAGATGCTACAGACCTTTCCTAAACAAGAGAGCTGTGATTGCCAGAATCGCATCCGTCTTGAAGTAGAGAGGGCAGGATAGGTTGGACTTGATGGTGCAATTAGAATGAGTGGGGATCCAGGAAGCTTGCTCTGAAAGATATAGGAAAGCAGACGGGGATTCAGTCTAAAATATTTGAAAAATGTTCTGTTAGCATGTTTTCTTTTTGGAGTGAATGGTTTTATCTTACCGGTTTGTTTTGAGACAGAACTCCGACAGCAGGGTCCCACGGCCGTTTCAGCAGCAGTGACAGAGCCTCTGCGCTGGGAGCTCCAGTCTTTGCCGATGGCATTAACATTCTGTCAATCAGCAATGGCAACTTCCCAGACACAGAGATGGTAATAATGAATCAAGAGGCACAGATGCTGCAGGCCTTATCTGACAGGTAATATACTCATCAATTACAGATGTTATACCTTGCTTTTGAGAGTCTGCAATACATCCAGATAAGCAGCAAGCATAGCAAGGCTTAAAGACTCGATCATGGTGGTGTGTAACCACTGCGTCAGTTTTGTGTCCCAGTTTACACTGGCTAACGCATGCCGCACCTTTCTGGCACACTTATCCACGGCTATCCTCCGCAAAATTGGCTCATTGGAAGCCTGAGAGAAACAAAATGACAGAGAAGACCAAGTATTAGGTCCCAGTTCACCCATTTATTTTCCACACGGCAGTGAATGGTTAGGGCTGGTTAGGTTAATCAAAAATGATGGTGCAGATCTATTTTTCATTTAGCTTTTAAGAAAATAAATAGATTAAATGAGTGCAACTTACATTGTCATTGGCCAGGCGAGCAAGTCGTTCAGCATGTAGAGCTTTCAAGACTTTATTGAAAAGTTTGTTCTGGGCCACTGACCATCCAGCCCTGAAAATACCAGTTTAAACAAAATTTGGCAATTGAGATGTTTTCATAACAATGTCTACAATCTTACACATGTATCAAGGAAAACAATGGATGTTATTACTTGTTCAAATGTTCCTCCCAGTCATCAGGGGGTGGTGGGCTCTCAGCAACAGTGCGAGCGAACAGGACATGTCGCTCACACTCCTTCATGACACTAAGAGCTTTATGGTTGTCATATAGAGGAATGGGTGTTGGTGTGACTGTTTCCACATCGATTAGAGAATCACAATCTCTGCAAAAGATACAAACAATTCAAATTAATCAAAGCTTAATTTTTATAAGTGCTAAAACAGAGTAGACAGGTAGGGACTCAGGTTTTTGACTCACGACGAGGCTTCAGGCTGGCGACGCGGGGTGACAAACAGTGTTCTTGTGGGCCGGGCACTGCTGGCATCGGGGTGGGCATTCCATGGCTTGGCATAGCTGTGGTCCAGACACACTAAGTCCAGCTCTCTTTCATGAGCTGACAGCTGGAAAAGCAAGGACGTGCCCATCTTCCTTGCTGATATCTGGAAATCCTTATCCATTCCACGATGCATCCTCTTCCTGGGCCCCAAAGGGCCATGAGAAGCGTTCAACAACTTGCGTGGATTCAGACCGAACTGGAAAGAAAGAGGGAGTTCATTTCTGTTATTTTAGATGGGCTGGAAAAACAGCGAATTACTACCTTTGCCTTTCAACCAGATCAGATTATTATAGTTGCTCGACGGTCTGTGAAAACATATTAGAGTGATGAGACTGACGTTTTAACACGTTATGCTGGGGTGCGTCTGACAGCAGGGGTGTTCACCACGACACAACAATGTGTTTAGCCCACAGTGAGCACTGAATACAATGCCATATGTGTTGTAGTCGAACTATCATGTGTAAACCACCGGGACAGACATGACAGAGAGATGGGGAGTTATCAATAGTAAGCGTCCACCTTTAATGTTGAGGCTTTGTAGTGAGACTGTGGGCTGGCCTAGCAATGCTAACGCTAGCGTATGCTAAAGGCTAACCGACGGGCGCTATCTTGGTGTTGAGCCGCTCACCTTTTATTTCTTCTTGTTCGTGGAGACGGTTCGAATTCTGCTGGTGAGTGACCAACGGTGACCAGTGATGAAAGTATTTCTTGGTAAATCTCCACCTTATTTAACGCGCTAACATTCACTGTGCGTACTTCCTTTTGTTACACAAATTGTTGCCAGGTTGTGCTCCACATCCCGCTCTCTCTGGTCGCTGGAAACAAACAGCACCGCGAGAGCCGCGTTTCAACCAAACTGGCAACCAAGTCTGTGCCGCGTCAGCGTGCAGCATAAAAGCATGGACTGGATCTACAGGCCGTTATGGATCTGGATCGACTCCGCGCTTTTTTAATTGTTTCTACATTTGCGTGTATCATTTTGTATTTGTCTTTCTTTGTGAAACACATCATACAATATCATGATTGTATACTTATATTTATAGCTATTGTTTTTGTAGTATCAGAAATGGAAAGAAAATCTAGGTCTATTTTTTTTACTGTGCTGGTATATATTATATCTTGTTTGTGTTTTATGTGCCAAATGAGCTGAAGATTCTAAAATGAATACAGAATGAATACAGACTGTACAAATGCATTTTTTGATTGGACTATTACACATTTGAAGAAGAGGGAAGAGAGGCAATGACCTCTACTAGTGAAATGACTGCTCCTCCCCGCTTTTTATTTAATTCCAAAGGTCCCTAGAGACACTGTTTAAAAGAGCAAGTCCTTCATTAGAAATAAACAGCATTTATTTCCAGCCTCTAAACCTGATAGCACAGTCTCAATTCTGACGGCCACCATGGTGAGTGTTATTATTTTATGATCTGTTGTGGCGCATTAATATTGACTAGATAAGTTTGAGTGAATCATGGAGACAAATCATGTTTTACCAACTAACTACATGTAGCAACCAAATTGCAGCCCCCATGTGGTTTCTGTTTGCCTCTATTAATAGTTACATGTGTTGGATTTGTTTCTGTTTGTCGGTAAAGAAATATTTGTTCCTGGCTGGGCTGCTATGTTGCCTCCTGCCAGAGTCAAATGCTGACTGCTACCAGTTCGCAACCAAACCAGGTAACAGAGAAACACACAATCCCACAGCTACACAAACTGTAGTACATACATTTCTTTAGCGTGTGTGTATTTATATATATATATATATGATGAAGCCTAATTGTGACCGTGATTAAACAATTGCAGGCATGACACATTGTCAGGATCAAACCGATAAAACGTGGCATGCAGTTGGATCTTCATGGAGGAATAGTGCATGTTACGACTGTACCTGTGCGGAATGCTGCGCTGCGTAAGTAATGTTACAGTGTTTCAATGGAAAAATAATCAGTATAACTGTGTATTTACTTGCCCACTGTCTACTGTGACTGCAGGTTTGCAACTCCACGGAAGATCCCATCTGATTGTGTGATGACATTGTCAGAGCAATGTGTGTACATAGTGCACAAAGCAAATGACCCGACAGAGCTGTGTCCAATTTTTGCTGCAGTCGGCTAATGATGCAGTCGTTGGTCCAGCTGAAGTACTGTATTCCTGTTGCTGTTTTGTTTGTTGGAACACACAACTACTGAATAAAAAATGGTTCTGCAAATGAATAAACAATAAATTCCTGACTTTTTTCATTTTGCTCAACTTTGTATGAGAACAAGGAAAACTTGCAACAGCAGAGAAAAACAAAATTCAAAAAAAAAAAAAATTCAAAATTCGCTAGTATCGTGTTTTACCATTTCATAGCATGTTTGTATAATCAAACAATTATTTACTACTTTCCCAGTTACCAGGCACAAGCCATGTATTACCACTAGGAGGCAGCGCAAGCCAGCGGATTGAGGGTTTCCATTGTATTATCTTCATTAACCTACATAGTGTGTGAGAGAGAGAGAGAGAGCGAGCGAGGGAGAGACTTGTGAAAAGACATTTAGAGCTGTTAGACGCCCGGGATCTCTGCTGCATGTCTCTGTCATTAACAAAAGCAGCAGGATTTGGATGTGGAGCTTTGTCATCTCTGTGCATGCTGAGCTGGACCCAGTGATGAAACAGACTCAACAACAACAGTGAGACCCTCAGCACTCATGCTTCCTCTCTCTCCTCCATGTCTACCTGTGAGTTACTGCTCTCCTCTGGATTACTGCTGAAGGCACCTGTGGAGGACTGAAGCTGCAAGAAGGATCAAATTCTCCAACCAACTTTTTAAATTGTATTTTAATTAAAGCTGGTCTTATACATCACCTCATCTGAATGAGATTTTCCTCAGTTGGGATTATGCCTTGGTGCTGGAGTAGACACTCCTGGTTTCCAGTGGTGCTGGGCGCTGCATTAGTTGTGCTCACTGCTGGAAATGCTGGACTGGACCAGGACCGAAGGCAGGCTGGGTCGTCCTCATGCTTCGGGGGCTTCGATCTCTACTTTGTTTTGGACAAGTGAGTAGTGTGAAACACATGATTTAACACAGTGAACTAGGATGGATTAAAACCATTCATTGTTATGAGAAGTGCAACATGGGTCCCTGATCAAAGCTGTCACAGTTTACAAATTACATGATCACACTAATGCCATTTCAGATGGGATTGGGTGAGTTACCTGTGAGCATTGATTTGGAGTGATGATGCACAATGCACTTTCTGGGAAACATCCATGTCCATGCTCTATGCTCTCAACAGGAAGCAAGCAATCTCATCAGTAAACTCTGATGAGTGGAAAACAGTTTCCAAAATACTGACTGTCAACATGAACAGTGTTTACCTGAGTTTACTTGACAGGGACTTTCAGGGGAAGCACTGTATACTGTCAGCTAATATATGCATTACCATCTTGGCACTGACATTAACTGACCTGGATTGTTGCTTTTGGATCGTAACAGAATACTTACCTTACAACATCCTGTTTTTGTGAGACTGGTTCTTCACAGGCCAAAATATCTCGCCAACTAGGTCATTCGCAAACCTATCAGCCACCACCGGATTCCCTTATCTGGAGGATGGACTTGGTTGCATTTCAGTTTGCATACTCACTCTCTCCTTGTGGCTCCTCTGTTTATAGTCTCCCCCCCCAATGATGCTGATGGATTTTCCAGTTGTCCTACAGTACATGTCAGTGCCAGCTCCAGGCACTCCGCTGTTCCTCTGAGGGGAAATAAGGCAATTGTGTGTAACAGAGAGTGATTGTTAGGGAGAACCTTGTTTTAATGACAGATTTATTTTGCATGTGTGACCTGACAGCACTTACCTTACCTAAAAAAAACAAAACTCACCCTTATTAGCTGTTACCTTTCAAAATAATTCCTGCAGGCTTAAACTTAGCTTGCTTTTGAATAGTGATGTCCTCCACCTGCACTCACTGTCCTCTCAGTATTGGCCTGACCCCTCTTCTCCATGTCTGTGCTGCCCTCACTCCATTAGGTCCAGATGTTCCAGTGTTTCATTCTGCTGGCCTGACTGTTGTGTAATGGTAACAATGGAAAAATAAGGTTCTAAAGAAATGTTCAGGAGGATTTGGTGACCGTTTCCAAAGCCTCAATACAGATACACAGTGCATTATTCATGCAATGCTGATATTTATAATTATTCCGATGAAAGTAAGAATATCTGTGCTCAAAAGCTGCTCCTACCGAATGTCTTTGTTTTTACTTCCCTACAACAACAAAGCTGAGAGGACTTTGTGGCCACTGTTAGGAAGTCCAGTTAAAACATCACAGGGGAAAATGTGAGCCCCAACAGCTCTGCTTTGACTTAATTAACAAAGAGGAGGGAGTAAGCGAGATGATCAGCATTCACACCGACTTGGTTGCATGAAACCCGGTCAGGGAACACATTAATCTGACTCCAATGATGGTAACTCCCAAAATTCACATGAATGGAGTTGCAGATGCATTATAAAGAAACATACTAATTGTCACTTCTCCGAGTCAACCAGCAGTGCTCCATCAGCTTTTTCTCATACAGAACTATTCTGCAAGTTTCTCTCGTCTACTGCTCCCTTCAGAGTCTGCACTATGGGTGGACCACAGGCTGGTCAGGGGAAGACACAAGACAACAAGAACAACCCAAAACACAAAGAGATGTTAAAGCAGAGCAATAAAATGAGAACACTGGTAACGTTACAGACTTCATATAAAAGGAGGGCACTGCATCTCCACTCCCTCCCATCGTACAAAACTTGAATTTTGTTAAACTTAAATATACTTGACAAATGTGAGTTAGTATCAGATGTCAGCCTGTTTTCAACCAAACCTGAAATGTTGGGGGGTTGGGGTATGTGTGTGCCACAAGTCTGATTTTCTCAAAAAGGCCATGATCTGTTAATCTGACAGAGGTCATTAGAAGTGTTTATACACATCCTCACATTGACTTTTCTCTTCTCTCTCAGATCTGGGAGCGTGCAGAACCACTGGACAGAAATCTACCACTTTGTTGAACATCTTGCACATAAATTCATAAGGTAAAAAAAAACTGGTCGTGTCTTAAAGTCACTGTGGGAAAGGCCACAACAAGAACTGATTATTGGTTTAACAGCGTGTATTCATCTCTTCTCCTTGCCTCCAGTCCACAGTTGCGGATGTCCTTCATCGTGTTTTCCACTGACGGACAGATTTTAATGAGCCTGACAGAAGACAGGTGGGTGCAGATCCCCTCAAAATTAATTTCAGTCCTTTACTTTCTGTCGTCCATCTAAAAGGAATGAGCGTAATACCAGATTTGGACAGAGGTCACACACAGATAGGATTCCTCTGTGTTTTTTTTATGATCGAGAGATTCCAGACAGATACTTTCCCTCGCTGTGATCTGATGATAGTGTTGCTGGCCTTGGCAGCCCCTTCTTCACATAGTTTTTGACACATTGTGGGCAGCTTCTAAATGGAATTTTTCCTAGGCAAAGTGTCTCAACAGCCACAGAATCTTTTCACCGCATCCCTCACATCTTATTCAACAAAGGACCCATTTCCTGTCTATCTGTGTGACAGTTTCTCAAGCCAGTGCACACCAGGGCTGTTTCAGTTCATTCATCTGTTACACATTTCTGGTATTTCCTCCAAACTGCTGCCCTCATGGAAACTTTTATTTGCTTACCCCCTTGCAGTCTAGATTCAGTGAGAAATGTTCTCAAATAATCTTACAAAATTTCCATTGACAGAAATGTGGATTACCTCGTGTTTGTGTGTCTGCTTAGGGAGCGCATTCGCAAAGGTCTGGAGGAGCTGCAGGGCGTCCGTCCAGGGGGAGACACCTTCATGCATGAGGGCATCTTGAGGGTGAGCTCACTGAACTACACTGAGAGCTTCGTCTGCACACCTCTCCAGATCCATTACCTTCGCGCTCCCTGAAAAATAGTCCACTGTTTCATTCCGATTCATCTCTTTTTTACAGGCCAGTGAGCAGATATACTATGGAAACACTGAAGGTAACTATTTTTATACTGCTATTTCTTTGCTTGGACAATTATATTTCTGTACTTTGCAAAAACCTTTTAATAGATCTGATGTCTCAGTTACTCTCGGCTCATAGAAACACACCAAGCGTTCAGTATATTACGTGCACCCAGAAAGATAAATCAAATGCAGCAGCCCAGCTACAATTTGTAGCTTCAGAGAGAAATAATTTGAGGAGCCTTTATAATGCTGCCCGGTAATTTGCAAAGCATGATAAGAGGAGAGCAGCACTGATCGAATTCTTTCTCTGTTCAGGTTATCGCACTGCCAGCGTTGTCATAGCTCTGACAGACGGAGAGCTGCACGAGGATCTTTTCTATTACGCTGAGAGAGAGGTGAGGGGGCTACAGAGAGGTTAAATGGGTCATACAAATTAGAACCGGGTGAAATTTGTGTCTGGCCACATCAAACACTGCAAACCTTCCGCACACATCAGCACTTTGTTCCCCCTCATTCAGACTGGGAAAAACGGGCTCAAAACATTGACAAGTGCAAACACATCTGCCCAGGGAGCTAATGATTTATTCGCACATCGGATCATCCAGACAGGTGAAGGCTTTAAAAAACCTGGCAACAGCTTTGACTGCCCTGACAGGAGGCTTTCACTGCAGCCTGAAACTTGACTAGCCCTATTGTCATTCAGAGTCAACACCAACTTCACAGACAGGAATTATTTAGCTGATCTATCCTGCTTTTGGTCTCCAGGCATCTGGGTGACATTTCTATTCCGCATGACATCTGAATAATATTTTTCAGCCGGAACACGGTGTTACACAAGTTCTTATAAAATCTTTCTAGAGGTCGGACCCACACACACACACACACACGTCTATTTTCATCATGTTTTGGACGATGTTGTGAAAGGCAGAGGTGTAATTGGACCCAGGTGTTGAGCTTCTTCCTGTTTTTGCTGTGAATCTGTGTGTGTATGTGATAGGCCAACCGTTCCCGAAGTCTGGGGGCCTCAGTTTACTGCGTGGGGGTGAAGGACTTCAATGAGACACAGGTGTGTTGATGTTTTTTTGTTAAAAGCATTTGTCCCTTAAATGTCCAATGACATCTGGGATTAAGGAATCAATATGGATACCCAGAAACGCAATTTTAAGCTTTGTAATTCAAAACCAATTTCGTAGTAGTTGTGAAATTCCTTTAAATTACAAAGATTGTATTGTTTTAAATCATTTTGAACTGTTTATACAAGCAAGTTCACCCTGCCAACTCTATTCCTAGAAAACGTAAGTTACTCTAAGGAGGTGAAACATATTACAAATGTCTCTGAAGCTTCTATCCAAGTAGCTTTGGCCTGATCATTGCGTGTTGGCCTAGAGGTCTATTTTTCTGCTTTTGTCAACATTTTGTTCGTTTGTCTTCTATTAAAGAGGACTGTCAGTGTGACTCTGCAGTGTTTCCTCTGTAGCTGGCAAAGATTGCTGACAGTAAGGACCACGTCTTCCCTGTCAATGATGGATTTGAGGCTTTGCAAGGGGTCATCGATTCGGTAAGCATTTCACTTCTGTCAATCATGACATCATCAACTGTAATCAGGACTGATAAACAGCTCACTGATAGAAAAGCTCTCAGCAAACAGGATTTAATAGGTTTAAAGCATGATAACTTATTCCATTCATGGAATCCGTCCAGGAACAGAATTCCAGGAAAACCTGCTGTGACTGAGTGACTTTGTGACTTTTGAATAATGACTTGCGTTGGACCAAACCTGATCAGAACATGTGCTCTACCTCTTCAGACCAAACTCAGTTGTGTTTGCTTAAACTTTTGTCATTGAAAAAAGAAAACAGTTTGTCAAGCTGTAACTGGGATACAATGTTTGCTGAGAGGAGTTAAAGGTCAGAGAGCTGACTGAGCTGACGGTCACCTGGAGCAGATTAACTTGGTTTATGAGTGAGACTGTGAGACATGAGCCTGTCCTCATCTTGGAGTTATAGTGGGTTTGTTCCTAGAGAGTGTTGAGCACATGCACATTTGCAGAACACCACTGAGAGTAAATGGAAACTTCAAACCAGTACCTGCTGTGGCTAAAGGTATGCGATTGCCCAAATTAAAGACCCGGAACTGTGTAAAACCAGTCTGAATACCCACTGCTATAAAAAAGACATGGACAGTAAGGTGAATAGCAGGATCAACATATTATCCTCACATTTTAATAAAGCAGAACAAATGTTGGAGTATTAAGGGGCATGCTGCTGCTCTGATGAACTTAATTCCTTCTCTTTGTCTCCTCAGATCCTGAAGAAGTCCTGTATCGAGATCCTGGCTGCAGAGCCCTCTAGTATCTGTGCAGGAGGTAAGAGATTCTATCCCCCCTTAATCTCTATAAGATGCTGAAAACTGTGATCTTCACTAGAATCACAAACAGGCTGCAGGGCCATATTTAACAAACACAGACACATTATCTTAACAGTCCAAAGCACGGACTGTAAACGGACCGTAAACATTGTCAACATGATCGTCAAAAGTGAAGCCAAAGAGCTTTGACCCCCCCGGTGGTTGGCTGAGGCATAGATTATAAACCCGGCCTCCTTCATGTCAGCATTGCACATCAAAGTACACATCCAATCAATTTTTGTCAAAGATGGTTTACGTTATTTACTGCTGCGGTTCCACCTTCTGATTGCTACTGCACAGATTCTGGCTCGTGTTGTCAGCACGACATGGCAGCTGTCATATCCAGGGATGGAAATGTCTTGTCCATCTATATTTAGCATCCATGGTTCACAATGATTTAACCCAGACTGTGTCAATATCAGCTTCAGCACTTCAATGCAAACTCTATCTTTGTTTTCCAGTGTCAGTTTGCCATGTGCTGTGTTTGTGGTTCAAGTCCCAGAGAAACTACAGCGTTACACAACACATCAACTATTTAAAGTATTTCTGACAACAAAATATCTTTGTTTCCTAACATATTCAAGTCAGTAATTATATTGACAAGGAAATTATAGTGGTCGAGTGTGTGTTCCATATTGGATAATTGGGAGTTTGGGTTATACTTTGGACCAAAAAGAATTTAAAAAAATGCCAACTTAACAATTGTTTTTCATCCTCATCCAGAGACCTTCCAGGTGGTGGTGAGAGGAAATGGATTCCTCCACGCCCGGAATGTTGATAAAGTTCTGTGCAGCTTCCGAATCAACGACACCCTCACCAAAAGTGAGTGAATAGCATCTAACTCAAACCAGTTCATTAGCAATAAAAGCAGCTGGAACACACAAAATCAGAATTACGCATTAATTGAGCGTCTTGCCCTTCAAACACCAAGTGAGCCACTCAGCTGGAGTCCTCTTTGATCCAGCAAGCAGCTATTCTGGTGTTACTGGTATCATTTTTTTCTTTAAACAACACCCTGTGCAATTTTACAACCTGGAAACCAGCCAGAGAAGGAACCACACACGAGGCAGGAGGAAGGAAAAGGCCCCAAGGATTCAGTGGCTCACTGTGATAGCTGTTAAAACTGCTTCCTCCAGTGCACACTGCAGTGGCTGCAGGAGGTGCTGGTTAAATTTCAAAGCGAGTTATTCACCAGACTCGAGGCGCTAACCCGCATCTGCTCCTCTGATGCAAAGGCATGTTTCCATGTTTCCATTTCCTGTTAGTTGTCTTCTTTTCACAGTGATTCTAATTTGGAATTCAGAACTTAATCACCTTTAACTGTTTTAACTGCACATTTTTTCTTTCAACTCTGCTTTACACGTTGTCTCTCCATGTGCTTTATTTAGATAGATGCTTGAAATTCATCTTAGAAGACATTTTGCTCCTTAAATCAAATTCTTCCAATTAACTATATTTTCTGAATTCATCAAACTTAAACTATCGCTGTGGGTGATTTTTATTTCTGCATGACACACCAAAAAACTTCCCGGACGTGTAAACAATATGAGTAAGTTGAGTCAGTTCCATTCTACTTATTC
The DNA here is from genome assembly GCA_016785235.1 of Pseudorhombus dupliciocellatus. NCBI lineage: Eukaryota > Metazoa > Chordata > Actinopteri > Pleuronectiformes > Paralichthyidae > Pseudorhombus > Pseudorhombus dupliciocellatus. Next base: position 1,111,226 of record JAFBJW010000058.1, on the reverse strand, counting down.
TCCTCCTTGTTTACACACAATTCTCAATTCTCTGGAACTTGCTTACGTTGCATCAGGGGTAAACTTGAAATCAAAAATAAATAGGTCACGGTTAGCTCAGCTGCAGATAAACATGCGATGGCTAATCCATCAGAAAAGGCTGTATCTTTGCCTGCCCTCGTTGGCTGGCTGCAGACGTTGGCATGCCTTGCAAATATGGTGAAAAGAAAAGAAAGACAGCAGCAGCAGCAGTATGTAACCAACATGTGCCGAGCAGATGAATTGGTGTTTGAATTTGTGTTGCCAGGAAAGAATAGCAGAAAATACAGTTAGGCGTGCTGGGATTTGGCTAATCCTGTTCTGAACTGTCCATTGTTTCGTTGCAGTGGACAACTGTGAACAATGTAAATAAGGAGAAAGGACATAAAGGGATTCTGGCAACGTACGTTTGCAGTTTGTTGCCAAGAATTCTCTCATGTCTATTTAAAGTTCCCGCGAGCAGCTTGCTAGCTTGACTTAGCTGAAAACTGTAAGAGTGGGGATACTTGCCTCGAAAGTCCCCGAACGTCTGACTAATTTACATGTTGCACTGCGTTGGTTTGATTTTTTGATAAAAACAGGGTATGTAACCAACTGTTCTGGTTCTATTCGCTGGAACTTTTATTAATTGCCTTGAAACTTCACAGAGGCAGCAACTGTCCCTGGAGTCACTAAAGCTGCTTTCAGACGTGCACAGAACTCCTCAGTTCATGTGTTCCCCCGGGAGGAGGTGCATGAGTGAACGCAAATGTCACAATGAGAGGCTCTGCAGTTTCTGTGGAATCTGCCCGGTCCTCAAGTAGGAAGTCTGTAGAAATTCAGAAGAAGCTGATATAATCCACCATGATGTTGGTTGCCACCCACAAATAAACGAAACAAATTTGAAGTGAGAACAGAGCAAGGGATTCACAGGAAGCCAGTGGATTTCGCTTCTAGGCTAACAAGCACAGTGTCTCATTGAACCCTCCACAACTAAGCAGGCGTCAAGCAAATAATCAAGCGTATTCCTAAAACAAAATGCCTGACCTATGTATTAAGTTTTATTTCTTCAAGAGGTGGAACATACTATTCTACAGTGCCTTGAGTTTGCCAGCAACACTTCTTTTGAGCTTTAGGACTTTTTAATGTTTAATGCCAGAAATTATTTAAAGTTGAACTCTGCAGAGCACGTAGCTGCCCCTCTGTTAGACTTTGCTGTAGTTTTTTTTTTTGTTTGTTTTAATAGTGCAAGGCCATTCTGAGTGTGAGGCGGCTGCACATTTGTTTTCGTACACCCCCACGACTGTGCTGCATGGTGTTTCTAGGGAAGACCAATCATGACCTACTGTGCGACTGCACATATTGATTTCCTCACTCGCGGGGTATGCTCTCCCCTCGCCAGGATAAACAGACGGGCCTGGTGAGAGGACGCTCGTTGGAGCCACTTTCTTAAAAAGCCAACTGGACGAGGAGGGGACACAACATTTTGCCAGAAAAACAAGAGCTGTGGAGAAAGCTTGTAGCTTGTAGTTACGACTCTGAGGGGAATACAGATGTCCTCGCTCAGCAGAGCGCAGATATGAAGGAACTCTTCTCCAACACTTTTGTGCAAATGACATGGACTCTGCTCTTTCACTAAATTAAAATAATGTGGCATTGATCTGTCAGTAGAGAGATTACTTTTTGTAATCAGGCTAAATTTTTCTATAATCTGAAAGGTGACTCGGGTCATGTGGTAAAACTCCTGCTTTGCAGGCTTTGTGTGTCAGTGACTTTACCGCTGACCATGACCACAAGACAGGACTGGAATATTTGGCTAACTCTTGAGCTGGTTTTTATGATTCTTTTCCCTCGTCTGCTCTAGTGGTAAAGCCTTTGATTGTGGAAGACACATATCTTCTCTGCCCTGCACCAGTGCTTCAAGATGAGGGGATGTAAGTCCTAAATTACATTAAAAAAAGAACGACAGGTTTTATACGAAACCATCTGCTCTGTTTTTAAAGACACTGCACAACTGACAGCTGGGGCATTCTTGTTTTTCAGGGCAGCGAATCTTTACGTCAGCATGAACGACGGCCTCAGTTTCATCTCCAGCTCAGTGACCATAACCACCGTGGGATGTGTGAGTACAATTCACTGCACCAGCATTTAGCTTTGAAACCAGAATGTTAACCACTAATGCTTAGACAACACACAAATCAAAACATCCATACATACACAGATACTGGTCTTTGCACAAACCCCAGTTGACACTGGGGAAGCTACAGTGAATTACAATTTGGTAAACACTTGTTTAAATGATGGATGCAAATTGTCTGAGGTTTTTTTTACAGCACAAGCAATCATTGTCTTTGTTCTAACAAGCTTTGAAACGGCGTCATTTGATCAAAACAGCCTCTTTCCTAGTGAATCATCAAGCCCAGAGAAGTGGTTTACATGGATTTAGTGCTCTACTTATTCAGTGTGTGGGAGTTGACGTGTCTGTCTCTGTTACAGTCTGATGGGACCATCCTGGCCATCGCCCTGCTCATCCTGATGCTGCTCCTGGTCTTGGCTCTTCTCTGGTGGTTCTGGCCTCTTTGCTGCACTGTGGTGAGTTTTTTTTCAAACACTAATGCAAAAACGCACACATGCTGCCGTACAGATGGCTGCTGGTCTAACTAGCTTCTTCACACTTCCTACGGTCTGAAACAGGCCCGGAAGGCAGGAAAGTTGCTTGTGGACAATGCGACAGGCAGAAATGTCTTTTCCAGGTCTGTGCTCACCGGCTAACGCCCCCCCAAGGCATCTTATTAACCTTAACAACACTGCCGTGGTGAGAAGGTTAGTCATAAGTCAACAAGGGCACCTGGCTCCTTTGAATCACTGCAGCTGAATTTAGTCCAGACCAGGAGGTCAAGGCCACTGGGTGAATGTGTGCTGAAGTAATTATTCTGCTGTTTAAACAATCTCTGGTTCTAAAGGTCACGGCAGGTGACCTCTAAGTCTCGCGTCTCAACGCAGCCACAGTATATACTGGAAGACTCAGTCAATCCTTCCACCAGTAATAGCTCTAAGTTTCCAACAAGTGACGTGGAAACAAAAACCCACATAGGCTGAATGTTCTGGGTTCATATCGTTGTTATTCTGCGGGTGTTTGGAAGCAGTCTAGCTCTCCAGAAATAAAGTTTTCTGAAAAAGACTTTTAATGCAGCCCTCTGCTCTGCATACAGTAACAATCCCTGTCATGTGGTCAAACTGCCAACATCACTATATCTCGACAAACTCTCTTGTTACACATGTTGCTTTCTGTCAAAAATCTGCAATTCTCCTTTCAAATTAAGAGAGGGGTGTCTCTTCTAAATACAGTCCAATGTTTCCAGAGCTGGAAACAGCGAAGAGCCGAGAGGTGCCAGAGAAAGATGTCAGCTTTTACACCATGGCCTTCCCTCCCTTTACTTTATTTTTCTGTTCTCAAATCTGTGCGAGGAAGTCTGTTTAGGAAAAGCAGTGCTAGGTTACCACAGGGAATCGTTCAGTGCACCAGGATTTGGAGCCACGTGGAGGAAAATCACAAATAAGAATCAGGGTTCCTTAATTTGCTGAGTGCATTAAGTGTAGAAGAAACTGTTTTGGGAAAAAAAAACACTGACTTAAAAAAAAATAAAAACAGACTAAAATCTGCATGCTTAAAAAACATTCTCATGCTAATTGCATTAACAAAGTATTAATCCTTGGTACAGAAAATCAGAGCAGTGTGTAGGAGCCTGTTACTCCTCTTTTCCCTTATTTAACAACCTCAGGACAAAAAAAATCTGGATCGCAGATTTCTAGGTCAGTGTTATTAGTGTTAAAAAAAGAACCAATTCCTCAGCCATGTGTTGTGTAACCATCGTGTTGCACAGACAAGATATCGCTTTGACACGCAGACAATACTGATGAGCGCGTGCCTTTTGTCATCTTCTCAACATGTCTCCCTTCACGCGTGTTTTGTGTTTTTCCACCCACAGATCATCCACGAACCCCCACCGCCACTCAAAGAGGAGAGTTCGGTGAGAGCTGCTCCGTCTCCGCCTGATCACTTTCTTATGACTCAAACAGAAAGAAAAACAGCTCATCATTTAATATTCAGGCAGCTGCAAATGTTTAGCTTGTGTAATTGCTGAGTTTACACTAACAATTCAAACCTCATTAACCACGCTGCGTCATCCATTCACTCCTTGGCAGGGAGCTGCGATTTCACTCATTAAGAAGTTCGTCATTTGCGATGCAAGCTAACGCCCTCATAGAATCCCAATGAAATCCTGACCTCTACTGTACTTTTCTGACCTCTCTATGTCCATATCTTTTAATTCATCATTTCTGGAGCTGCCTCAGACCTCTGCAGAGTAATGAAAATGTAACCAGTAACATTATTTCATATGATTCACATGGTTTAATGTGCATATTAGTCTGTGTTATCTTAAACTGACTAATAGGTTTAACTGGAGTTTGTTGCAAAACCAGACTTCAGAGGCAGTCTATGCCTCAGAGACAACTTTCAGAATCCATTGTGGTTTTCTTGTGTAAGACATTCGAGAAGATTAAAAATCTGAAAAGGTGCATTAAAGAGCTGAAACTTTGCCCAGTGGGCTTTATAATTTCCTCTTATATGACAAGCAGCTCAGAGGGGGGCGACATGAGGACTGGGGTTAGAGTGAGGAGGACAGACAGATAATTTTACTTCAAATGAGCCGCATGGTAACAAATGAGAAGGCATCTACCATTAAGAGTTAGTTCCGAGGTGATTATTGGGTATGTTCACATTGACCATAAAAGCGTGCTAGCTGTAGGGGGTGAGCATTTCAGGCGGTATATGGAAATAAAAGCTGTCCTGCCCCTGTCCCATAGGATGATGAGGACTTTGATACACCCAAGAAGAAGTGGCCGACTGTGGACGCTTCCTACTACGGAGGAAGAGGTGTAGGTGGAATCAAAAGAATGGAGGTGAGATCTGATGGCGTAATTAGAAAGAATGAACCCTAAACATAAACTGCTTGGATCATGAGGGCTGGTCTAATTATGGAGCAGAGCAGCAGCTCTCAGTGTAACTGGACCGAAGTTTCCTCTCAATCGCCAGGTACGCTGGGGGGAGAAAGGCTCCACGGAAGAGGGGGCGAAGCTGGAAAAGGCTAAAAATGCCAAAGTGAAGATGCCTGAGCAGGAGTACGATCTGCCCCCCACACGGATTCTCAACAACGGCATGCAGAAACCCCCAGGGCCACGCAAGTGGTACTCACCGATCAAGGTACCGGCGCGGGTAGACACAGTCTGCCGAGTCTTAGATCTGACAACAAAAATGAAAGGCATAGAACACAGGAGTTATCAGTTTCATGTGTGCAACATGCAAAACATTTGTGAGACATAAAGCTCAGCTCATGTTTAATTTAAAAAAAGCTTTTATGATTCTGCTGAGACCAAGCTTCTTTGTTCAGCTGTTAGCATGTGGCGGCCTACTGTAAACATACATACATCTGTCGCCAATTACTCCGTGTTGATCTGGCTGTGGATATATAAGTCATAGCATTATTAAAATGTTGTTGAGAGTAGCATGAGAGGTGTGAGGTGATCACGGTAGGTGACTACTGGCACGCGGGCCCGTCCTCGGGGGCCAGCAGGGGGTTAAAGGAGTGGTTCCGAAGCCTTCCCAGTCAGCAGGGCGATCGCTAATAGAAACCAGACTCCTGTTGGCCTGACCTCCAGGGAGCAGCGCTGCACAGCCAGCACTTTTGTTTAGTGAGGAAAAACAGCTGCATTTTCGGCCCTTATCCTCAAAGTATTTGCTGAAATGATTTTAACGTGACGCTTTGAAAGGACTGGGGATAATCCCGGCCATTCTTAATGCAGCTGGGGTTTGGTGCACAGTGTGGGAGAAACAGCGAGAGGGGTGATTTGGTCTCTTCTGTCTTTCCACAGAGCAAACTAGATGCATTGTGGGTACTTCTGAGGAGAGGCTATGACCGTGTGTCGGTAATGAGGCCTCATCCAGGTGACAAGGTAAGAAAAGCACTTCACAGATGAACTCATGCGTCATTTATCAGCCTGTATTTCATCTTAAATGGCATAAGGCCTCGGTGAGCGATTGTCAGATTGGATGTTACATTGTGTGTTAAAAGTACATTAAATCAACAGCCTATCAGACTTGAGACCTAATAGACGCCTAATAGTAACAGAGTTTGCCTTTTCCACTGATAGCAAAGTCTGAGACCTGGCAGTGAAAGAAGGAAGGAGGAAGTTGTGAGACAAAAGAACTTTTTATGACCAGCACATGAAGAACTTGACTTCCTAAGGCCAAAGCTTTGGTATATTTCCAGTTCATCTTGCCCCCGTGTACAGACAATAGAACAATATGAATGAGAAGCTACACCGAAGATGAAGCAACATTTAAGGTGGACTTGCCCATATTACTTCACTCCCAGTCAAATAATGTCAGAGTGATTCAAATCACGGTGCTCACTTTATTCCCTCCAGTACAGTAGGTGCAGCCGATGCACTGCTCTGTAATTAGAAGTGTAGGAGTGAATCCTTCTCTATAAACCTCGTCATTAGTGCACTGGGGGAAAACAGTCTTGGGTCAAGTATCCTTGATGATTTGTAGTAAACAAGCCTGTTCTGGTTACAATTAGATGTCTCACTTTTATAACTTCCTCTAAACGAGTGCACCGGTGGGAGGGGAGAGGCCAGTGGATCCGACTGACTGGTGCCTGAGAGAAACTGCCCTGGTAGTAACGTGAGCAGAGTTGTCACTGCTTATCAGTTCACTGCTGCTCCCTGATCCGCTCAACGCAGCTGTCCAGAGGCGTGGCTTGTTTCTGGAACGCGGTCGTCGCTCTTCAATGACCTCACTTTTGTTTGGATCGCAGCGTGATGGCAGGTTAACTTGTTCAGTTGAAAAAAGCATTGACAGTGCGTGGTCCTTAAAGCCCATAAATTCCCCACAACTGCCCATAAAGCCGTGATTGGGAGTTATAGTATGTGCAGGTTGAGGTCTGTTGACAGTGAAGTGCTGAGGTTTAGATCTGACCTGACAATTGGTGAGGCTACAGTAAGTGAGAGGCACACAAACGCCCGCCCATACTGAGTCTGGTTCAATGTAAGTTTCTTCCAGATAAGGGGGAGGGGGGTGTTCCTCCCCAGCCTCCAAACTACTGCTCTTTGAGGGAACTGCTGGGGTTATCTAACATTTTTAAGATCTACGTGTACAAAGTGATGCTGGTTCCCCAGAACCTGAATCTAGATTGCGTGCTCATTACACATTATACAGAGGGAAGTGAATGGTGGTGTTGAAATCTTTCCAGTTAAACCAGTTGCTCCACTTATGATGCATACACGCAACCGACGGGTTTGTTTTTTATTTCAGGGGAAATGCATGAACTTCACCCGCATGAAGTCTCCCCCTCCTCGCTACCCTCACTACAACCACCACTCACCCCCCATCTACAACCCCCCGAGCAATATTCCAACGCCGCCGCAGGGCACCCTCCCACCGATCCCCAGCAGCCCTCCATCATCTCCCTCTTTCTCCTCCTGCACCCTTCCATCGTTGCCTCCAACACCTCCTCCCACCTCCCCCACCCCTTCTCCCCCCATCACGCCTCCGCCCTACACGCCCCCTCCCAACCGGGCTCTTCCTCCGACCAACATGCCGACACCTGCACCGACCCCGTCGCCTCCCGCCTCCCCGATGGGCTCCCTGCCTCCTCCTCCACAGGGACCTCCCCCTGGCCGAGCCCCGCCCCCTGCGCGCCCACCGCCTCGCCCCGGGCTGTAAAGCTCCAGCATGAGGTGGGAGACAGTCTCAAATTGGAAGAAGGCAACACAAAGTCCCACCAGCGAGCAGCACATGACCATCGTTGACCACCAGGACGTGTGGACACTTGTGCCACTCTGAGCGGGCGGTGGCCTTTCTGCCTTGTGAGGAGGAGCAGCGAGGACTATTTTTCAGCTATTTGTCTACAGTGAACGTCGTACACATCTAGCACAACAGTGAAACTGCTCTGATGCTTGAATTACACAGACGTTCCCCATGAATGAGGTCATGTGGGCCGGCTCAAAAACATTTGCCTCCATGGACCTGTGCGCCGCTTCAGGCCCCGATGCCTTCACCATGAGCTCACAAGATTGGACGCATCCAAATCAGCTGCTCAACAAGGAGCAGAGTTGTTTTCCAAATGATCATGACACTAAAATATGTGTAACGTTTCCATCTTTTCTAAAAAGAGATAAGAGCAATCTAAAGAAACCCTGTTTTTCTGTTCATGTTGAGCAACTGCATGCCATCGTGTTTGAGTCAGTTTGTTTGTTCTATTGATAACATTTCGACCCAGTTTTGTACTTCATACATCGTTAGTTTCACTTTTTTTTGATTGAACAGACCACCTTTTTGAAGTTTCAAGCCTTGCTGTTAAGTAAGCACACTGAAACAGCAACTGGTCTGCACTTGCAGAACTTGATAAACCAGTGTGCACAAAGGAGTCAGCTATAAACTGGGATTCAGATACTTAACTATTCGCCTACGCAGGTGTGTCTCAAAGAATTGGAATCTTGTTTGTTTATTTATATTGTAGACACATTATACATCAAGTTCAATGTTGAGTATTTTCTGTTTAAGTTTGATCATCATAGCCAATAAAGGGAAGAACATGTACCTCTAAATATCACAATAATTCATTTTAAGCAATTTACCATATATACTATTTAACTCATCCAATGTCCTGTTTACGTGAATCCACATTAATGCAATAAGTCCTGCTAAAGGAGGACTGGCCAAGTGTTGACTGAAGGTAGATGTAATCTACCATAGCTGTAATGGATACAGAGTATATTCAAGTGTCATTTAATGTTAAATTGTTTGAGATGCACCTGTAGAACCAATACGACCACAATCCCAGCTATAGTTGGCAGCGTACGCTCTGTAAGTCAAGATGTGGAATAGATCGAGGGAGAATCAGGGAGAAACTTTGCACAGTGTTTAGCTCATCCAGCCACAGCCTCTTGCCAATGCTGGTTTTTATGTAAATAATCTTTTTGATACAATAACCGTGTGCCTTCAGATCTGTGTGTGTGTCAGAGAGAGAGAGAGAGAGAGAGAGATGTACTGTATGTATTCACGACTAGAGAGTCAGTTTCCAGTTTCATCAACTGAAATCAAATGTTGAAGGTTTTTGTGCACAACAGTCTTGCAGCCTGGATGACAACGTTCTGATCCACGGGTCAGATAAAGGTCAGATTACGTGGATATAGAATATATGGTGTCCGCCTAGGCCTGTACACATCTTAGGTGAATAAAAGTGGACTCTGTTCTGTATTTTCTTCAACACCGACTTGTAAACCTGCTCCTGACAAGGTTGAAACAACCTCTGGGCTGAGGTTAGTTCTCTAAGCTTTCATCAGAAGGCTGTTAAGACTTTATAGGTCTACTCTCGTCTTTTCTTCAGTCTTTTTTATTCACACTAGCCTCCATATCACTACAAAATATCTCCCATTCACATTCTCTATGATATTTTAAGATACCAAGATGTTCTGTAACTTTAAAATTAAATCAATGTTTTGTTCCATTCTCAGTGGAACACTGAGTCAGAGAACTAGTTCTGCTGCTGGGGTCACTGGGTTCACACATGAATAAAGAAGGCTCACAGAGGGAAATAAAAAAAAGAAAAAAAAAAAGAAAAAGGCCGGTTAACTGATTCCAGATGTCCATACTGTATGTAGCATTATGTCACATCCATGCATTTGGTGAGATACATCTTGGAAAATATAAGAAACCATCTAAACCTCAGGAAATCTGGACAGGCTGCAGACACTTTGTGCTGCTTATCGTTGGCAGAACAATTTGGGAACAAATTCCGAAGAACCATAGGAGCTCATATCTGTCTAATATGGGACTCAGAAAACAATCATTCAGTAGATATAGCCTCTAAATATACTACACTTTACGTATTTCATATTCAGTTGATTTAACAGTATTTCAGTACCAGTGGTTCTCCTGGTCAGCTCTGCCAGGTTGTTCGTCAGTGGAAGGATCCAGTGTGAGTCAGAACGAGCAGATTACATTTCAGGGTGGAACTCGGTCAGGGGGTGAACCCAGGATTGTTTTTCTCTTATTTTCTCCAACACTGCAAAAATAGGACAGAGAATCCATGGATCGTAGGTTATAGTTAGAATAAAAATTTTTAAAAAATCAGTCATGGTCAGGGAACTGGTATTTATGGTTGTGTGTAATTTGGTGCAGATCCAAATAAGCATCTGGATTTAGTCACTTGAAGTGTGGTTTCATTCACAGCTGGGTCTTGGCAGTTAACTCAACTAAGTGCCATTCTAATTTCATTTTTATTAGGGCTTAACAAAATCACATGTATCATTAACTGGGCTCTGTTCCATTCAGGTGCTCCGGGGCAGACTCTGGGCTTTGTCTGTGGCAGTTCACGGACATGGCCTGATTCAATAAAACAATTGTTCCCTCAATTTTCTATGTGTGCAATGTATGCCTGCCTGACAAGAAATACCACAACCGAGAGAAAACGTAGTCGCTTCAGCAGAGGTTGTGCTTGAGGGGTGAAGAAAGAAAATTAACCCTGGCAGTCTTTCTATGGAAAAAACACAGGAAGCGGTTAATGTTTGGCAGAGAGAATAAAACGCATCTACACACTGATTCACGCTGTCGTTCAACAGGTTCAAACCATATTCGCATGATAAATTAGCATCAATTAACACAACAGCTGCTTGCGGTTACTCACTCACGCTGACTGAAGCTGCTCTGGCTTCAGTCACCGACCTGTCTGCTGCTGCACACACAGGATTTGATCTGAAATTCAGTTTCTAGATGAAACATTACCCACAATGCTTCTGACCGTCGGAGGATGGGGGCCGAGGTTGCTGGGAGCCCTGGCTGTTGTTTGCAATTACTCCGCAGCTGCCTGTGAAGCCATTGATGTGGTGACTCTGTGCAACGACGCCCTCCTGAAAGCTGCGCTCGCCATCACCAGCAGCGTGCACGCGTCCCTGTCTGCCATGCTGAGTCTGAATGCCTTTCTCCGGCTGACGCTGGCAGGTGAGCGCTTGTCACGTGACCGACTTGGAGTCTTCAGCAGCTCAACCTGGCCTTCATCAGAGACACTGAGAAACCACAGCTGCTGTCTTCCATGTGGAGGAAGAGGAGGGAGCTCCGTCAAATGGTTTAACTGGTTCCAGTCGGTGCCGCGTGTCGTGTCTGAGCTCAGCCAGTGTTCTCTGTGTGTCGTCGGGACCGCCCTGGCCCTAATCCGTGCGGCAAAGGCGGTTCTGTCGACTCTGTGCAGGAACTACAGACTCACTGCCACTATTGTTTTAACTTTGTTTGGATGCGTTCGACCCATCCTGCTCACAGCTCACACTTTGAGTGGATACTCCACACAAGCACTCAGCGTCGTTTGGGGCCTGTCAGCTCTTTTTATTAAAATGAACTGAACATGTCATTTCATCTTTCCAGTTTTATTCTGATACAATAAATGTGAGATTTTTGTTGACTCATTTAGTGTTGTCATTGTGTATTCTCAATGTCGGCTGTTTAAAAAGCAGCTTTTAGTGCATTTCATTTGAATGTAGGTATTTAAAAAAAATTACACAACTGTTCTAAAACCTTGCATACTTTTGAGAGTGATCTTTGATTTAATTTTTTTAATTAATTGATTGAAAGTGTGTCATCAGAGCATGAGACTGAATCACAACTGTTTCCTCCACGAAAAAAAAAGTTTTGTTTTCAACCCTGACAGTAAAACACCAGGAAGGCTTTCTGGAGAAAGTTGATACGAGGATGTATATGACAGGGAAGACGCTTTCAAATCTGGTACAGATCCAGGAATTTATTCATTACTTTCCTCAACACTTCCCAGAAAAGGAACTGGTGGAGTATGTGCTCTTGACCTGGGGCCATTCTAGTTTTGCTGTTTTCATTATAGATCATAAGGAGAGGCACACATCAGTCAGGTCTGGGTGTTGGAGCTGATCAGTGATCACGGTCCATGCTGACCAGAGAATTACACCCTTTGTGTACATGGTCATCCCACTCATCCCACAAGATTAATTCTAGTTCCTTGAATCATTAAACACAGCAGAATGAGCTTTTCCTTCACCAACAAGCTTCCAAAGATTTGATCTAAGAGCGCCAACCTGACAGGTGAACATATCCATAAATTAAGAAAGCATCTCTAAAAACGCAAGTGAAATATATCTACAACTGGTTTGGTTTGTCTTTATCTGTGTGTGTTCAGAGCGTCTATTCGATGAAGAGAAATACAGAATACTTTTCTTTTTTTTTACAGGAGTTCCTAGAAAAGCAGGCCCCTCTTTCCACTCTGTAGAAATGTTCTTTGTCCTGTCGTGTTGAAGCTTCAGCACCATTTTAACACTTCTCACTGTTATTCAAACAGTGTCATCATCTCTGCCTCTTCTTCCTTCTCTTATCAGTTCCTCTCAGCTGTGACCTCCAGCGCTGGAGTAAACAACAGGATGGATTTAAGGTGACCCTGTGGCCGTGTTTCCCTGGGAAGGTTAAAGGTGGTCATCAGGTCACAGGTTTGTGTCAGTGAACATGGTGTGCTCCTTCCTCACGGTGCTGAAACCTTTGACGGTGTCGACAAACTCCTCATCTTCCATGAACTATCAGAGAGGAGAGGAGAGGTTGTGTTCTATTTGAAATGTAATCGCTTGTTTCACAGGCTTGCTCCGCTTTCTCTATATGATCCTAGCAACATACAGCTCATCAATTATTAATGGCTATTCAGGGCCTCTCACCATCCCACTGTCATGTCCTGAGACGTTTGGGTCCCACGCTCCCTCGTCTGTGAGCGACTTGCCGTCCATCACCTGGCTGACGCTGCGTCTCAGAGAGTTCACGCTGAGGATCCCGAGCTCGCCCTGAGGGGGGGCGTCGTCAGAGGACTCACACTTAGCCTCCAACACTTCCTACAGACAAAATAAACACACCAGGTATTCTCCGCCAGCACAGGAAAACTGCTCTGCGTGGGTGTGAGTCTGAGGAGTTTACCTCCATCTTCATGGTGAAGCCCTTCAGTGTGACACTGCTGGAGAAGCCGGTCGTGTCCGGCACGGTGTCGAACTGATGCAGCGAGAGGGAGAGAGAGAGAGTTAAAAAATGTTTTTGTCATTTCTCCTTTCACAAATGAAGCATATATAGATATAACCCATAACTTGCCACATGTATGGCATCTTGTTTGTTTTTAATTGAATAGTGATTTGTGAACGAGGAACTCACCAATATTGAGGTGCTAGATGGGTAAACAGCTGTGGGGCTCCTCTTCTGCATGGGCAGGGCCACCAGAGGGGGCCTCTCTCGTGTGAAGGGGGGTTTGTTTAGGGCCTGATCAAAGGAAACAACGAATGTAATACATTTTAACCTTAGATGAGTTGCATTTAAGACAAAGGCATTTTTAAATCTTACTGCTGTCTTTCCACTCACCTTGAAAATGTCATCTCACTTCAATATAACTCTGTATTAGCAGATGTTTTCAGCTGTTACCTGGCTCTCCATTCATACCCTTTCTATCCTTACGGAGAGGATTTTTTTCTGTCACTCACTCACAATGACCTGCGACGTTGTGATGACGTCCAAAGCTCCCCTTCTGTCGCCCTCAACTTCTACCGTGACAAAACCTCACCAGTGTCCCTCACCTTATGAAGGACAACACCCAGCACGACGGCCAGGAGCAGGAGAGCGATGGCTGCCATGACTACGATGAACCACAGCTCCTGGACGACTGGCCGGTTGCCCTGACCTCCCTCTGCCCGCTCGCCTCCTCCAGGAGGAGAGGGGCTCTGTGAATCTGGAGGTTAGACAGAAATGATTTAATATACAGCACCTACTTCAAATCAGCCCGCTAAGGAATGGTTTTATGATATTGTAAAGGCCATGTGCATTTTAATATCACATCAGCGAAATAAATATCAAGAATTGAGTATTGTGAATAAAACCAAGAAGAAAAAAAAATCTGGTATTTTTGCATATGACATTTGACAGACATCACAAGTCATGTCACAGTGAAAGAGGGCCGATGGCACAGGCACACACACAGATAACGGTGTAACTGGAGACATAATAGCTTGCATGGCCTGGTTTCTAAACTGCGTACAGCACCATGCTCTTTAATCAACCACTCTTACCCATTAATATTACCAGGCCAGCGTGAAGTCTTACAAATGTCAATACCTTGAATATGCATTGGTATTTTATAGAGTCAATTTATACTAAGGACATTATAGTGGTTAAGTTCCAGATAATAACTCTCTAACACATCCTGATAAAGGTCCTTCAGTAGAAACCAGTTAGGTCAAATATATCATTCTTGGAATGGATTTACAGACAGAAAAAACACTTGAAGTGAGAGAACAAGAAAATGCAAAGAGAGACGGAGAGAGAGAGAGAGAGAGAGAGAGAGAGCTCACCAGTGCTGGGGTCCGTGGTTCAGTTTGCGGCAGCCCGTGCTGGCAGCCCCTCGCCGTGTCCTGCATCGATCAGAAGGCCAAAGACCTGCCAGGCATTTAGGATCACACCTGTCGCCCCATCAATATTTCACACCTGATACTTTTACCTGCTACCTCACTGTCTTCAACACCACAGAGGCGAGGGACGGGAGACATAAGATGAATATTCCCATGGTGGACTCCTTTGATTCCTAGAAAGCACATGGGGGAATCATCTCTACAGTGCCTGAACTCAAACTGACTGCATGTGGCTGTGCACCCCTAATCCTGTAAAACTCCCATCAACCTTTGCTTTTCTGCAGCAGTGTCATGGTAACAGCCAGGTGTCTGGTTTCAGTTTACCTGTAGAGGGACGGGAGAAGCCATATCACCCTGCACTCCTCAGGAGCACTGCTGGACTCTGTCCTTTCTTAGTTGATGCATTAGAATTATTAATGGTGTGTAAATACTTGTTTTAGAACCAATCGTATATATTAGGACCTTACCAATACACGTGACAAATAAGCCTATAAGATGAACAGTTCTCAAGATTTGTGTTTCACAGACAAACATGAATTTGAAGGTAGATTTAGGGTGTGTGGGTTTGTCAAATGATGTCAGACACTTAAACAATGAAGCATTTGACACTTTATTGCATCAGTTCCACTAATAAATAGTGCCCGATTCCCTCAGTAACCCAACGGATGTGAGGATTCAGTGCAGAATCCTTGTTAGTAATGTCTCCAGTCCAAATCAAATTCTGCTCATGTGCGTGACTTACTAAACAATTCCAGTAACAACATTCTCCAGCTTTCAAACCCTTTTTCTACTGGCTCAGGAAAAGCTCAATGTCAGAGGAAAGAAACTGCAAAAAGTCTGAGTTAAGGCTCGATTGCAAAAGCAAGGTAAATATCTAGTTTCTTTTTCTTCATTATAAACGTGTGTGTGTGTGTGTGTGTGTGTACACGTCATCAGTCTTTCCCTGGCTTTGGATAAAGACGCAAAGGAACATGCACACACATAGCTCACATCTGATCTGATCATCTACATAAGCGTCTACAGTTCAGCTATGTACCTGCATATATGCACGATTGAGTCAGTGTTGGTACATGTTCTGCTACAAAAACAAAAATAACATGAACATATAAAATATATATATATATATATGTTTTGGTTTACAACTGCCAGAGCCATTGTACAGATTTTTGGTTTGACAGAACATTTCATAAAGACGATAACATTCACAATTCAAATCAATAAGTATTATTGTATATAATATAAAATCATTTCTTTTTTGATGAAAACGAAACAAAGAATCAAGCAATAGCTAGAAATGGTCCCATATTTCAGCAGTCATGGAGGAGGGGGGAGGGCTGGCAGCTAGGTGCAACTTCTACTTCATCTCCCTGCAATTACTTCAGTTATTAGATCAATAAAAAACTGCAGAGTTTGTGATAAGGTGTGTTATAAGAAGTTAAAGAGCAGAAGTCTGATCAGTGCACAGAGATTTTACAGCTACAGCTGTCTGACTATCACATACTAAAGGTAGAAACAGTGCATGGTAAGAAAGAAATCTCACTCTGGTGCAGGTGGCTCGATAGACACTTGTTTGTGCCACAACAAGAGTTTAAAATCTTAAAGACAAGGTTCATACAAAGAGGAAGCATTTGTAGCCTATCCAAGAAGCTTTCTACACAGTAGCGTATTAATTAACATTTCTGTGAGTCGTATGATGCTGCTCCTACAGTAAATTGTGCAAACTCAGGGGAAAGTTCAATTGAAAACAGGCAAACTGTACCGTAATCATGAAAAATTGATGACCTGTGGCTTGGAATGATTTAAGATTGTTGTTTACTTCATCGGTGGAGTAGAGACACTTCAAATGATTAGCAGCCAAAGAAAAATATCCCATAAAATCTACAAATCATTGCACTAATGAAAGAAGAACCAGTAAAAAGGTTTGTAAAAACTCAACTTTACGTCAGTAAACAGTTTTTGTTTTTTTACAGCAGCTCCCCAAGAGGCCAACCAGGACAACCACACACTGAGGGCCAGCTCAAAGCTACAGACTCCCACAGCCAGTAAAAGTGATGAAGATACACCAGTGCCAGCCCCGACCCTGCGACCACGGATGCAAAACAACTTCTTTTACAATAACATGACAGTGATACCAAAGAGAGTACAGACATTAAGATATAGATATAATATGCACGGTGAAGATGCGCAGGGGAAAAAATGTAGCATTAAAAAGAGCCGTGACATGAGACACACCAACGGGACATTTTCTTCTCTTGGTTTCTGTAAACACGCTTCCTCACCGTACGTTCAACTGAGCATGTGTCTGCCAGGCTTCTGTCATTACGTGATGAATGGTGCACTTCACTCGACTGTCACTGACTTGGCCAGGTTTCTTGGACAGTCCACCTGGATTAAGATGGAAGAAGTTGTGAGCACATCATCCCAAGCCTTGTCACTTTTCATTCACTTCAAAATCCAATTTCCAATTACAGACCTTGATAATTGTTTAAAGCTTTAGATATTTAATCTCTTATTCAGTGTAGTGCTGTAGGAATTAAACTAAAAGCTGACAGAACTTTTGCAGCTGCTGCTTAATGATTATGGAATTAGTCAAAGTAAAAGAATTACACTAAATTACACACTCCATCACAATTTCTAAATTAAGGCTAAAGACAAATGTGTACTCACTGATCTCTAACTATTTCTACATTTCTGTAAATATACAAAAAAGGCCGTCCTGGTACTACAACCAAATAATTACAGCCATAAATCTTAATAAAATATACGAGAATTTGTCTCCCTCTCTACAGTAATTGTAAACAATGGCACATTGGTGGTTATGAATGTTTTAGTCAGAATAGTCTAAAGACATTGTCTTGCTTTTATTGGCATGAAGACGTAGAAAAGACTTAACAGGCAAATCACTTGGAATTATCATCAGTTACCACTGAGCCTGAGGGAACGGTACTTACGTCATAACCTCGGAGCACAGCCAGGTGGAAGGACAGCAGCTGCAAAGGTATGACACTCAAGATACCTTGCAGGCAGTCCACACAGTGAGGCACTTTGATGGTGCGGCTGGAGTTCTTGATGGTCTCGTAATCATCTTTGTCACAGATCACAATAGGACGGCCCTGTACCAGGGAAATTTATCAATTAAAGTCTCCAAATGTCAAGTCCATCATGTGTTGATTTGATTTCTAAACCTGAAAAATACTGTTTTTTCTCCAGCGCATCTCGGTCAAATTTCACACCTCCTAAATCCACATCTGCAGCACATTACTGACAGCAGTGATGTCACACTGAACCAACCCCACCCTTGCGTTCACTAAGAATCAGAGGTGTGGCACAGCCAGAGCTATGAAAATGAACCCAACATGCAAAATTTGTGGTGGTCGCCCAGTGTTCATGTGTTTGATGTTCTGTTTCTCAGCAATAAAACAAAAGGCAAAATAAAAGATGAGATGACCAAGTCAGTAACCACAACAATTGGGTATTCAAATGGAAAATGGGGGAAAATATATCAGTGAGTTTGTGTGAGTGTGTGTGTGTGTGTGCCTTACCTGACGGGCAACGACTTGCTGCAGGGCATTCTGACATTTGACATAAGTGTGGTCTCTCATGATGATCATGATGACTGGCATGAGTTTATCCACCAGGGCAAGTGGGCCATGTTTCAGCTCTCCAGCGAGAATCCCCTCTGAATGCATGTATGTGATCTCCTTGATTTTCTACATTGGACACAAAACAGCTACAGGTTTAGGAAATCCAAATGCGCATTGTAGTCATTATGTTTCGTAAAGGATAGATAAAAACACCCAAAAGCCCAAAAGAAGACTTGGAAATACAATTTTGAAAATCAACCTTTTGGCAAGAGTTTAAAGGAGGAGCCGTTTTAAAAGAAGCAGGAAACATAAAAAAGGTTGCATTTGCTCACCAGTGCTCCTTCCAGGCAGGTAGCGTAATGGTACCCTCTGCCCATGATCAAGACACTCTTCTGCTGATACAACTCTGTGGCCAGCTTCTGGATCTCATCATCCAAAGAGAGGACTTCTTTAATCAGATCTAATGTGAGCAGAAAAGAAATTATGACTCAGTTTTTGGGGGGAGCATCAAAACAAACTTATGAGTAAACTTTGGTGCTGTTGCATGCGAGAACCTCGACTGGACATGCTCATAATGTTGGGCAGGGAGCAGCATACATTCCTTATTAGTTTACCATTAACGTCATGCCATCATATGCTTTAGATCGAGAGCAGCATGCGACGGCTCGCGGCCTCCTCCCTCCTCTTTTACTTCTGATCCCTCTCATAATTTAGCTAAGTCTTACAAGACGGTTGTTTGGACAAACAACAAAAATGGAGTTGGCTTTGGGTTGTGGTTGATCTTTGCTGCAGGACAGGGTTTACCATCTCTATATGTTTTAATCTCATATGTGATCAGGATTTCCCTGGCTGAAGCAGAACTTTCCCCCGGGCTAGATTTACCTGGAAGAATTCTCAGACCCTGGATTATCTCACGGCGTCTGGGCTGCACTGAAATCCTGTCATCGCACATCAGCAGGGCAAACATGATCAGGGCCACGAACTGACTGGTGTAGGCCTGCGGAAAAAAGGAACGTCAGAAACATGTGGTATTACGTCAGCATAATACAGAGCTATGGGTCTGCAGTCTGAGCCAACTTGTGAAATTGACCCACTTATAAAGAACAGTGACTTCTTGGATCATCTTTCAGTGTCAATATATATGTTGAAGTTGAAAGATTGCTTGTGGTGACGAGTCCACTAAAGGTTAAGATGGTTTCCTTTTTGTGCGACAATACTGAAACCAGAGCAGCAACCTGATCCTAACTTTGGCCTCCTCCAACAGAGTTTGTGAAACCTTGAGCTTCTTGTCTCCTTGTTTTGATAGGGAACTTAGTGTCCAGCTAATAATCTGCACCAGATGAGAAATGGCAGGAGAGGTAGATTTGAGTACACGCTATGCAGCATTAAAAGGCAGTGAAGCTATTGCCTCTCATGCTGGAAACTTGGTAAACTCACACACCCACTCTTTGTAATCATTCTGGAAATGTCACTGCTCACAACCTCAGCATATCTGTGCTTTGATGCCTGTCGTCATCACCACCACCCCTCTCTGTTCCTCCATCTCCCTGCATGTTTGGAGGCCTTCTGTGCCCATTTGGGACATTTAATCAGTGTTTAAATGGAGCCAGGTCCTTTCACAGGACCCTCTGGACTCAGTAATGCCAGTGTCTGCGTCCAAGAAAAAAGCAGTAAAACCTCAACACTGATTTCTTTTCCTCCCCTGACAGCACCCTAACAACAGGCTCTCAGAATTGTGACACTGAGTGCTGTCAGCTCAAATGGGGCCAACTTATTTTTCTGTGCTCATTTTTTTTTCATGCAGAGCATACCAGCTGTTACCCCGCAATGTAAAACCACACTTACATTGAGCTGAAATATCAACAACCCTCCGTCAAACCAAAACAGCTGTGGACTAGAAATCAACATAACCCTGTAAATTCCCAAAGGACACTTGTTTGTAATTCAAACAGGCAGCCTTCTTCCATTTAGTGTCAGTTGATGAGCCAGCAGGATTTGACATCTGACATCCAAGTACTCCATAAATCTTGCATATTCACCAAATGAACCAGAAAAGGCTCTTCTTTTTTCTATGAGCTCTTTCTCAATTATCAAAATAGGGGAAAAAATAAAATAGAAGCCAAATAGATGAGTTGTAGTCATTGTGTGACAAAGGTGATGCATATTGATCGGTGATCGGAAGAGGAAGGCAGCGTGCATGTGTGTGTGGCCCAACCAGCCAAGCAGTAAATGATGGCGTCTTTGAGGCATGCTTCGAGGCTTTGGAGCAGAGCAAGAGTCACTGAGCCAAGCCCAAAGTCTTAGCCAGGGGGAACCTGCTCCACTCTCTTTTCTATCGTTACTAACTGGGGCCGAGCTCCATAACTTCTCTGCTCTTCCTCCAAGTCTAAACTGGCAAATGCTTTTGGTTTTGGAGAAAAGGAAAAAACAGAATCCTGACTTTACATGGAGTCAGTCTTCTTTATCTCCCTGAGGAATAAGAGTGCAGGAAAATGTCTCGCAATGGCAAGTTTGGTGAGTCCGGATTCACAATGAACTTTTCATATGAGATTTTATTCAGAGGGTGTGGAGTTCAGTTCTGAGGTGATGCAACAAACATGAGAAAAGTTGCTTAAAAGCATTTAATAATTCTCACATCTATAAACGTGATAATCAATATGTGGAATGAATATCTATGATTTACTGTTATAATTTTAGGTTATTTTTTTCAGGTGTATTTATATTTGTCTGAGCAGCTAATATTTTGCCTGAAAAATTCATGTCAGCCGTTTTTGAAAAAAAAAATTCAAGATTCAATACAAGCTTATTTCTTGGAAAGTTCACCCAAATAAAGGCATGCCAAGAATACAAAATGTTTGTCTTTCAGAAAAAAATTATCTATTCGACTAATGCAACCTGAACAGCCCTTTCAGTTGATGTAAGAATGAACACTGTATTTTAATCTGTGGGCCTTGAAAACTAACACGAGTAGCTGTGGTCATGGCTCACCTTGGTGCTCGCTACTCCAATCTCAGGCCCAGCGTTGATATGGACTCCGCAGTCGGTCTCCCTGGAGATGGAGCTGCCCACTGTGTTGGTGACACCCACAGTCAGAGCCCCTCTCTCCTTACAGTAGCGCAGGGCCATGAGGCTGTCAGCAGTCTCCCCTGGAAGATTGGCAGGAACGTTGAAAACATAAGTTTAAGCAATGCAACAGCTCTGACAACAACACAATGCTGATTTATTAGTTAGTTCGGAAATTGCTATTTCACATTCCAGCACACTGATTTGAAACAGGTTCACAGAGAAACCACAGACATTGTCCATGTAAAAAAAAATCCTGCCAGCAGCACACATTCCCAAAGCTACAGCAAAGTGTTAAGCAAGAGAAAACTCAACTTCAACTTAAAAACTCTGACCTACTGAGTGTCAAACAACTCCCCAAGGAAACTGGAAGATAAATGGGGAATTTGCACTCAGTTAAGTGCAGATGGCACCATCCTCCTCACCTGACTGGCTGATGAAAAAGCAGACATCATCTCGGAACACAGGCGTGTTCCTATCCAAGAAGTCACTGGCCAGCTCGATCATGACAGGCAGCTCAGTCAGCTCCTCCAGGACCTGGCGGGTCTGGGAAAGTAACAAAGGACTGTTCAGCAAAACAAACCTGTCAAGCACATGTGCTAACCCATAAACTTCACACACCTGTGTCCACAGTATGGACATCACATTTCATACTTGTTTTACAGGCTGAATGAAGATAGCCAAGAGAAAGATTTAGATGGTGTGCAATTACACCAAAGGGGGACAGCAGCATTTGTCAAATGGGTACTCACAGCTACTCCAGCATGATAGCTGGTGCCACAGGCAATAAGTATAAGTCGCCGACACCTCTGGATCTCTTTGATGTGGTCCTTCAGTCCACCCAGCGTCACTGGAAAGCAAATGAAATGGCTAATCCATCATTCTGCTCACATTTTCCATCTCATTAAGTAAAGGCCACCAGAGTGCAGTGGGAATCAATGACAAGGTATATTTGCAAAATTTGGCTTTTTACTTTGAACATGTATGTAAATCAATTATGGAAACTGAGGGGAAAGAAATACAGTGAACTTTGTTTTCAAATCAGAATTATTATGACAGCATAGACAAATGATCTGTGCTTTCATGAGCGTTCCTTTTCACAAATCCTGAAGCAAACATCTGAGCTAATGTTTGAGTGACATGCATAAAGAAAGTAGGCTAACAAAAAAAGAGTGTCTGTTTATACTTTAGAGGGTTCAAAAGTTGGAATTTGCAGTAATACATGTGTTCAATCTGAAGAGAGGATTGGCGGAGGATGGAGGATGGAATAGTTCTCTCAGTGGAACATTGATGTAACAGCACCAATAATCAGACATCTCTCTGACCTGTGTTGTCATCGAAGTTAACTCTCCCTCTCATGGTGTTGACCACAGACTCTGGCTGCTCAAAGATCTCCTTCTGCATGAAGGAGCTGTAGTTTCCTGTGGGAAGGTAATCAGAAATCAGGTTAACTTTTTAAATATTGTTTATAAAAGAAGTATCTAATTGAAGAACATAACCTCCTGCAAATGTCAGTTTTATGCTGAAACAAAACTTGTTTGTAACATCATAAAAATACCCCGGAAATGCAAGGAGGTACTGTTTCAGTTTGTTGTTCCTTTATTAAAACTCTTGGCTGCAGCAGAACGTCATCCATTACATGAAGACAAACGTGAGACATCGGGGAGACACTGTTTTGCAATCAATTATAACTGTGACCATGATATATGGAGTTTTTATCCTGCCTCTGAGAGCAATTTGGGAATTGAGGTTATTCAGCAGAAATGATCCACAAACTGACATAGAGGAGAGAGGCTGAGTAATGACAGGAACACAAAGGAATGTCAAGAGCAGCCAGCTTCAGCTCGAATCTGCCCTCTGCTGGATCACTGAGGAATAGTTAGTAGAGGAGAGGATACTTAACAAAAATAATTACAGACTGAAGTTTAATATGTTATTGTGGTTGTGGGTCAACTCTGTGGCACAGCACATGGACGTCAGTGGAGGAGCTGACAATACAAGGATTGACACCACTTTAAACTCACATTTGCAATTTTGAGGCAAGCATTAAAGCTTGATGATTTATAAATCATTCTAGTCCTTTAGGCAAACTGACTCCAGCTTCTCACGTATGAGAGTTCTCTGATTGTTGGCAAATGGAATATGTTTGCTTTGACATAAACTATATGATGACAATAGGCCAAGGCTCTAGGGTACAGTGTTCAGCTACTTTTTAAACATCAAATTTGTTTTTATAGACTTAGTGACTGCTTACCCAACCAGTGGCCCATTTTACCAGTATGTAAGACTAACAGTCAAAACACGCTGTGAACCAGGTGAACTGGCAACATGGAAGGAAACAATCTACTTTTTAGCTGGTTAAGAAATGGAAAAAGAAAAAACAAAGCTAATTTTGGCTTTAAGGGTTTTACGTCAATTCATGTGCCATTTTTATGACAGGGACTTCCCTGGAGTCAGAGTGAGCCAACAGGGTTGTAAATATCTGAGTGATAACAAAGATAGCCTCAGGACATCAGAAAGCCATTCTCCCAAGACTTACACAGTAATAACAGGACAAAAATTACAAGGGTCCCGGGTCTAATTACAAGGAAGAGTTCAACAGATTTATCTTCTAATGTGGCTTTAAATAATTTACAATGGCGAGAAAATGTTGAAGTCACAAGGAAGTCCGACCCTCCACTCACCCTTCATGATCTGCTGCAGTTCCATCTGCAGGGACTCAATGGCCCGGGATGGGTAGTCTCCAGCTCTGCGTTTTATCCTGTGGATGGACAGCCTGCCGTCCACCACGGCGGCCACGTCATCATCCTCCAGGAAGATCACCCTATTAGTGTGCTCGATCACAGCACTGTCATGACAGATGAAGAACCACATCAGACATTTTGATTCATGCAATTTTTCAGGATTTTAAGCTGCAATGAGGTGAATAAAAAAACTGCTGACCTTGCATCTGAAGCAAAGTAGTACTCCACAGCTTTCTCATCCACAGGGAACAGGCAGGTGTCCTGGTCGGTCCTGGGTAGAGCACCGCAGCTCTTCTTGTCTTTACCAGCTGACAGAAAAACGGGGGTCTCAGTCATTCCTGAGCAATCGCGTGCAGAAAAATCAGCTACAGATATTTTCTGCATATATAAAACAAAGATCTTACAGGAGCGGTAGAGCACAGGAATATGATCTGTGGACAGCTTGTGATCACTCCTTACTCCCATCAGCAGAGGACTTCCCCTCCTGCAAAGTAACATTGAATGATACAACAATACTTTAATCTGCAATAACTTAAACAGTCTGACAGCATCAGCCATGGCCTACCTTGTGCCAATCGCCTCTCCGGGGTAATGGACACTCTTGAAGACCAAGGCAAAAGCTCCCTCCTGTCAGGTAAAAAAACTGTCAGACTTTATCTGCTGATCACAGAAGGAGAGGCGGAGTGCATGAGCAGATCCTTACCAGCTGCTGGATCACCTGCTCCACCAGTGTGGAAAAACTGAGGTCGTCACTCTCGCGGTTGTCATACATGTACTTCACCAGTTTAGCGATTGTCTCTGTGTCGGTTTCTGACTCAAACTCGTAGCCTTTGCTCTCCTGTGGAGATTGAGTTTGAAAGTTAGACCAGCCCTTACCCAGAGAGTGCAGACAAGATGCCTAGGATAGTTCTGCAAGATATGAGCTCACCAGGAATTTCTTAAGGTCTTTGTAGTTGGTGATGATTCCATTGTGAATGACAATGAACTCTGTTGAACAGAGAGATGATACTCATTTTTAAAGTATGTGAACAAAAATGACTGAGCTGTAACAGACATACAAGGTAAAATATTAAGCTGCGTGGGGTGAAATGCTTTTGATCGTTAACTCAACTGACCATTGCTCTTATCAGATCTATGTGGATGGCTGTTGACTGGGCTTGGCACACCGTGGGTGGCCCAGCGGGTGTGGGCGATGCCAAGGTGAACATCAAACTCCACATCTAGGTCAATGTCCTGCTGTTCTAAAAAGTCAAACAAACAATGAACTTAGAATCTTAATTGTTCAGTTACAGACAGGATGACTCGTTCTCCTCCTCTCAGCTTACTGTGGATCTCCTCGTCCAGAGCCTTCACTTTTCCACGTTGCTTGATAATTTGGATGGATTTGCCCATTGACTCCTTGCTGCTGCCCCCATCGATCCCCACACCTAACAAAAGCATAAATGAAGAAATGGCATGGAAATGACAGAGATCACAAGTCCTTTAATATCAGCAGGTTGGTGGAGATTTTATATTGCAAGTAATGTACTGAACTAACGATTTGTAAAAACAATGTAAGATGTTGATGAAATGCAAGTGAACTTATCACACAGTCACTTAGCCCCATAAAGGGTGCAACATGTGTGACCCAGCCTGATGATAATGGGTGTTAAGCAGATACTGGCTTGCTTTGAGCTCCTAATATTTTCAAGCAAATAAAATCAAGTGTAGATGATGAATGTGAATCATTTTTCGGTGTCCTAGATCTTTAAGGCAGGCAGTGAGGGGACAGAGAAGGAAAAAGGTCTGATAAACAAGCAGGAATCTGTTTCTCAATGTTGTTGTTTTGTTGCACTCACCCGCTGAGTCATAGCCTCTGTACTCCAGGCGTCGCAGACCTTTGAGGAGGATCTCAAGGATCTCACGGCGAGTCCTTGGCACATGGTAGTTGAGATAGGCAAAGATTCCTACGGAGAGAAAAAAAAAAGAAAAAAAGTCCAAATATAAGCTGTGTTTTCTTTATAAAAACAATGTGGGGCTGTCGACAACATTTAAAAAAATGGATTCAAATTTGCAGCTCCAGAGTAATACTTTTCCAGTATTATTTTGCAGCTGATGTGCACGGATGAATAAAGTCCCATAGGCACTGTAACCAAACCGACAACTGTAAAACCTAACAAGTGATCATCATTATAGCTGCTGAGAACAACATGTCCTCATGACTGAATAAGAATGCATTCCTTCATGACACAGTGGCACAACCATTTACTTTGTGACGTACAGCTCTACTATAACAGGCTCCATGTCAAAAGTCTATTTTGGATATAATGCAAGAGAAACCTGCCCTACAGGGTGTTTGAAAACAAATATTGCTGTCTCCAGCAAAACCTGCTTAGAGACAATAGTGTGCTTCTGCTGGGAGGCGTAACATACACAAGAAAACTCAACTGAGAGTCAGGCTTTACAGGCTCACATAGCACATAGCCTTGAGATTCATTCGAGGCTGAATCAGAACAGTGTCAATCAGTCAGTCAGACATTACTGGTAAATTTTATCAATTATCTCCAAATGCCTTAGAACTGTGTGCACTGCAGTACCTGCTACACGCTGAGGAGTGTATAAATGGCTGTATACAGAGAACAGCTTGGGAAGGAAAACACTTGAACCTCAGTCTGTGACAGTACTTTAATGGATGGAGTAAATATCCTTCTATCCATCTCCGGAGGAGGAGGCACGCACTGAAGGCTTTATACAGAACCGAACACTGAGAAGGAAATGCCAAGAGAGAGTCAGAGGGTCCAACAGAGCATCTATTCATTCATTCATTCATTCATTGAGCAGGGGGGAAAGGAGGGAGGTGGAGTGAGGGGCCATTGGACATGGTGAAGAACTGCAGCAAGTAAAGGAGAATCTCAGGGGAAGAAACTGGTTTGGTTAAATAAAGATCGACGAGAGCACAGTGGCATGTTACTGGTGTGTTTGGTCTGACTGTAGTGACAGTGACAGGAGACAGAGTCCTGTGTTATCAGTCTCAAGTGAGACAAGACAGGTCCACAGACTGTATGTAAAGATACCAGCAAATCTCGACTACATGTGATTCTGACCTAAGGCATCATTTCCCGGGTGCTCCTGTGATAGTGTTAGGTTAGATATCACAAGCCAAGCACCAGTGTTACATCCCACACGCTCTCGACTTTAAAACACACGGTGTCTTGGTGACTGAAGTATCTGAAGTATAACCACGACTAGGCTCGTTAGATTATTTCAGCAAACACGCTGTAAGAGGGTTAGGAGGAAAGTTACGCTTTTGTCGTACTGCCAGCGTAACCACGTTAGCTGTATGTTAGCAGGTTAGCCTTTTTTTCCCGATGTTTGCTCATGACGACTCATTGTTCGAACCTCCACATCACAGTTAACAAGGGGGCAGCCCCGCACGAAGAAAAGGAAACACGACTGGTTAATGTTTAAATGACCGACAGCATCAGCAACATCAGCCCGCGTTCGCTAACCCGGGTTAGCCACCCCTAGCTGGCTATCTCAACTGGTCTGAATCGTTAGCCTTTAGCTGGCGATGCTAGCAGCGTGTCAGATGTGATGTACGTGTTGTGTCAAGAATTCAAAAACATCGCGCATCTCCCAGAGAATTCTGTAAATGTAGGTACGTCCTGTACTCACCACACATGTCTTCGGTTTGGCTGCTACTCTGGTAGCTGGGTCGGTCTGTCGCATTAGCTTCGCCCCCCCATCGCGATCTCACCGAATCAGAGCCAACCAGCGTATTCCATGGCGCCTTCTGATTGGTCGAGCGGCTTGTCAGTCGGGGTCGCACCTACAGACGCAGGTACTCCTGACGTGGCATCAGGATGCAGATCCGTGAGCAGGACGAGGACCCGCTGGTGAGTCTGACGTCTAACACTCACACGACCACGCGGACACTGAGCCGCAGGACGGAACATAAGCCATCCATCACGGGTAACAGAGGGATCGGTCTTTTATCTCGAGTCAACAGTGTGTCCAGAAAAGCAGTTTGTTTTGTGTTGTAATGAAGGAATGTGGTCAGAAGTGGAAAAATGTCAAATGCTCAAAATGAGATTAGATTAATATTTTACACATTTTAAAAAATCAAACTTACTATTTATCTCTTATAATAATAACTGCTCTTCTACTGTGTTTTAAACTGGTGCTTCTCATGTTTTCTATCCCCTTTGCTGCTCTTTCCAGTTATTGTCGATTTATTAGTAATTATACTCACATTTTAAATTTATAATCATGAAAAACAATCTGAACTACTTTGTGTCAACTGACTCCTTAATATGTTGTGCACTCGCATTGGAACACAGCCACCAAGACAAACAAGGCTTTGACTTTAAGTCATGCAGGAAGAAATGTCACACACTCAGATTTCAGTTCTCTAAATGTGCCCAACCTATTCCCTGGAAAAACAGAACATGTTGGAGAATGTTGCAGTATTAAAGTAAGAAAGATTTCCTGGATCTGTCCCTGACCCATTCCACATTCAAATATAAAGTTACAAAAGCATTAGACCATGACAGAAAACTGGTTATAAAATAGTCAATACATTTTATTTACATACAGCACTATATGCACTTTAAACCTATAAGCTGTTACATGTGAGAAAAGGTGAATCCCTGTGAAATAATACATAGAATTGAATCTAGCTCAACAGTCAGTTTCTTTTTTGGGCTGTTCTGATCTAACAGCTACCACAGTCATAATAACATCTGGATGAATGATGAGGATGATCACAGGTCTTTCTCACAGTCACATTGATCAACAGTTCCTCCAGCTGTGTCCACATCAGATGACCAGGGGAGAGAGGAATGTGTAAATGTGGTTTTAGGTTTCAGTGTAATTCAAACTTGAGCATTCATCTCCTCCTCCTCGTCCTTCACCTGCAGATAAACACACATTTCACATTAGGTAAATTGCAGTTTTACCCCCCCAAGAAACAATGACGTGGTTAAATGAAAACAACCACAACATTCAATACTTAATTGACTTAATGATCTATCTGACACTACAACTAACAGGTTAATAACAACAGCTGGTTTATGCAATAAAGATAGGAATCGAAAGACAGAGAGGTACTCGAAAAATCCCAACTGTTACTGTTTTTGAATGGTGATATAGCTCTGTGCTGTTCCTAACTTCATGTGTGAGAAAACCTACTCTCTGGCAGGAGAACGAACCTGTTCCACTGATTCAACTTCAGGAACATAAAACTGCAGCATGTTTTGGATTCCACCCTTTAAAGTAACAATAGAACTGGGGCAGCTGGTGCAGGAGCCCTGCAGCTTCAATTTAACGACGCCGTCTTCAAACCCTCGATACAGGACGTCGCCTCCGTCCTCCTGCACCGTCGGCCTGGGGAACAAGACCATCAGTCAGCATGAGTGAGACCAGAGAGGCACGGTGAACAGGGGGCAGGCACTGGTAAGACAGGGCGTCTTTACCTTATTCGAGTATCCAGCAGTTCTTTGATCATAGCCACAACTTCATCGTCATCATCTGATGGAGCTGAGAACAGAAGTGAATAAGAAATTAATTCTATAGAATTAGCAAACATTCTTCATTACTTGAATGATTACTTGTGTTTTGATGTTCTGACAGCTGAAACCTTTACCAGTATCTGCATTTGGTTCGCTGTTCTCGTTGACAACAGGAAGCCCAGTGGTGAAAAAGTCCATAATGGCAGCAAATACATCAGGTTTGATTACTTTCCACTCCATAGTTTCATCAGACTAAAACGGAGAGAAAAAGAGAAGCTCATTCTAAGTAATAGCACAGAGGTGCACCATGAATTTCATAGAAACTGAAGCTGGTTTTACTCTTGTTATGGTGATAAAGTCACTGCCCAGGAAGACACTCTTGACTCCATCAATCCTAAACAACTGTCTGTCAAAAAAACAGAACATCAAAAGAAATTATGCTGTGTTTATTATGTGTGGTTATAAATTATCAGTCTCCTCAATTTTTATACATATTAAACTTTTAATTCTTTCTATTTAGAGTAAATGGAAAGAATTAAAAGTGTAAGTATTACTTCAGTTCTTAAATCACATCATAACTGAGACAGCTATCATTCATGAAGCCATTTACCTGGCTAATGGTGAGCAGTGTGCGTCACGCGGGCCGGCAAAATTCATCGTTCCTGATTCAAGAACTGTGCGACCAGGGAGAAACTTTACACTGTTGGGGTTTGGTGTATCCTGTGTCTGCACAAACATGGTTCTCCCTTTGTGCAAACATAACAAAGAAGAATCCATGAATAAAAAGTTAACTTCAAAAGACCCTCATGGATGCTTTTGTTATACAAACCTGGAACAACCAAATGTGGGTTTTGGGGCCATACTTTGGAGACTCCTGTTTTGTGTGATGGCCAGTGTAATCCAGCACTCTGATGCCCACAGGGAGTAAGACTGTCGTAACACATAAAGATTTTCAAAATGTTACTGCTGTAAAAATCACATTAACAGATTTACGGAGGAAAAGAGTCTGAATATTCAGTGTCCACATATCTTGCCCGAGTGTGTAGCAATAATGAGTCAAAATGTGAAGGTTTGTGTGAGTCTCATGATAAAGGTTGTTAATCTATGCTCAGTGTTTGACTTATCTAAAAATAGAGAATGGACAATTCACTTAGTATTACTGTTGATTTTTGTTATGTAGCAACTTAATCTCGAAAAAATTGAAAATGCAGATATGTATACATAATGTGTTTTACAAAAGTGGCCAACATGTGATATATCTGGCAGTCAGTAGAGCGCATACCCATGCCAAGACCAAATTGTTCCCTTTATTTCGATTAAGCAGAACTAGGTAAAATCACTTCCCTTTGAATAACATGTTTTTCATAAAGATCTATCCCTAACCCAAAATTCAATTAGAAATTTACTCAACTGTTAATAAATGTTATATTAAGTTAAAAAGGATTTAACTTCCATTCTGAAAGTTAAAGTTTTCAGTGATTTGCCAGGCTGCAGGTTAGGGGGCGGTTCAGGAAGCAGGTTTAATAAACCTCAACTCTGGGTTGACCCACTCTGAGCTGTCAAACTCAGAGGATTTGGTTTCACAATAAGTTCAATCAACTCAGAGTCAAGGAAACCCTGAGTTATGCTTGTGCATGTGGATATCAAAGGAACACAGATAACAGGATTCACCATGGCAACAAGTGAAAGTATAATAAAGTACTTTTACTACAGAAAAAATAAAATGAAGTAGGTGGCAGCAATGCAACTATCAAACCAACAACAGATGAAACAAAGCCTCGATCCTCCTACTTGTCCACAGTAGAGCTGGCAATATTAATGAACGCTTATGCAGAAAGTGAGCACGAGTGTTTTGGAATATATACATAAATGTCACTGTGGTTTTAGTCTCCTTCGCAAAAGTACAGCATTTAAGTCTGATTATGTACCTTTTATCCTATTTCATTTTATCTTCATAAACTTAGAATAGGTGTATTTGGCATTTAAAACACACGTGTATAACACATTATGTAACTCTATCATCCCTGCCCATGACAAAACGCTACCTGAATTGAATGATTTACTTACATTTATTTCCCTCTAGGACTGTTATGTAAGTGGTAATAATAAGTCTGCGTCACTCTTTGGGTTGGCTAGCTAGCTAGAGGCTAAACGTAAACAGCAGATCTACTTTGGCTCAGTCAGCCAGTTCATACGAGTATTCACAAATACAATATGAGGACGTTACCACAGACAAACAGACACACTTACGGACGCGCGAGTCTTGCTGAAATACCCAACAACCTGCCGACCTGTCTGTAAGTCGCCATGTTTACATAAAATGAGAGGAAGTGGTAATGCTCCTAGCGGAAATTACGTCATACTGTTGTGCGCTGCTTAAGTCTTCCCCTGATTCAACAGCCGCTATTATTGTTCAGCTAGGGAAATATCCTCCAACAAAATGCCGAGTGGCCGAAACTTCAGGAGGAGGAGAGACTCGTCAGATGTAGAAGAGGACGAGACAACTGAGGAAGTCAGGTAAATAACTTTATTCACACTGAAAACAAACACATTACACTGAAGCGTCGCGTTTCTATCGTGGCGCCCTGTTCCTCTTAAAGCTAAAACAACCACCACACGTGTATGACTCCGGTGTTATTGTTGCCGAAGCACGTAGACAACGTGATCTAATCCACGATTTGATTTCTGACATTTAGAGCCAAAGTCGAAGAGGCTAAAGAGCTGCAGACTCTGAGGAAACGACAAAGCGGAGTCAGGTAACGTGAATGTGATGATGCTGTGCTGCTTGTTGCAGCTCAGGTTTCTTACAGCAACACATCAGCTGAATAAACTCATGTCCCCCTCCCCTCCAGTGTGACCGCCCTGCTGGTTGGAGAGAAACTACCTCCAGAAGCTGAGATCGATGTAAGAGATGCATTAGTTGTTGTTGTGTGTCTGTGTAACTGGGTGTTCAGTGTCTAACTCTGAGTAAACATGTCTCACAGAATGATCCATTTAAACTGAAGACTGGAGGGGTGGTGGACATGAAGAAAGTCAAAGACCGGAACAGGGACATGTAAGTATATCAACTTGTGTTATGATTCTGTGCAATGGAATTCCACATCACTGAACTTGAACTGAAATTTGTGAATTTACATATGATTCTGGTGCAGGACTGAAGAGGAAACAGACCTCAACCTGGGAACGTCTTTCTCAGCTGAAACCAACAGGAGAGACGAGGATGCTGACATGTATGTACACCCTCTTCAGTTGTGACACAATACATGTGCTAATTTAGGTGATAGAGGTGACGGAAGTCAGCATGGCGAGGATGTCAGAATATCCACACAGTAGCTGGTGTTCATTGGTTATAAATGCATGTTAAACAGTAATACCTTCTTTTAATCTGAATTGCTCTTAGCTCATTTTTATTTAAAATAGCTGAAATACACTAACAATGAAACAAAATACAATAGACTTAGGATGTGACAGTTGTTTACAAGGTGCTGATTTCACCTCAAAGGATGAAGTATATTGAGACAGAGCTGAAAAAGAAGAAGGGATTGGTCGAGGCGGAGGAACAGAAGGTTAAGGTGAAGAACGCAGAGGACCACCTGTACGAGCTGCCCGAGAACATCCGAGTCAACTCTGCTAAGAAGACTGAGGAGATGTTATCCAACCAGATGCTGAGCGGAATCCCTGAAGTAGATCTTGGCATCGAGTGCGTTAAGGAGATTCTCAGAATTACAGTCTATGCAAAATAGACTTTCTACATTGAGATGTGGTTGTCAGCACAAAGTATTTCACTTCTTTCCTAGTGCGAAGATAAAGAACATCATCCAGACAGAGGATGCCAAAGCCAAACTTCTGGCAGAGCAGAGGAACAAGAAAAAAGACCAAGGCACATCATTTGTGCCGACCAACATTGCCGTCAACTACGTTCAACACAACCGCTGTGAGTTTTTAACAAGTTTTTTTTACAGTTTTTTTACAAGCGCAGGGTTTCAAAATGTGTGAAATAAGAGGTGGTTTAATCTTGCTTATCTTTTCCCTCAGTCTACCACGAGGATTCAAATGCACCACAGAGGCATCACAGGCACAGAGAGGAGCCGAAGGCCAGACCACTGCGTGTGGGAGACACAGAGAAACCAGGTCCAGAGAGTAAGAGACCGCACACAGACACATCCCCTCACATGCTATACAATTCCTTCTGAAATCTCATTCATGTCTGCTTTTTAATCCACAGCAACATCCCCACCCAACTACCGCAAACGTCCAAACAACGAAAAGGCCACAGATGACTACCACTATGAGAAATTCAAGAAGATGAACCGAAGATATTGAGGATGCATGTTGGTTTCAATAAGAACTCAACAGGGCTAATTTTAACGAGAGTGACTCACAGACGATCATAAGTGGAGCGGACTTCCTGAACACTGTAGATGGCAGTACTCCTCTGAGTGTTTGTAAATATTGTATATAGCCTCGTGTCAGGTTGGTCAGATCCAAACACAAAAAAAGACCAGATTACGTTGTGAACATGAGAATTGTTAAACTAAGGGATATCCCAGCTCTGAGAGGTTTAGCATGAACTTTTTAGTCAAATTCAAAAAGTGTTGCTTTAATTTTTGAATGCTTTCAAAAACACATTTGAATAAAAGTGTTAAACCAACATTTAACTCTTGGTCTTTAATTTGATCAGTGCTTAATGGAGAAAAAAAACAAAACTAATGGCACGTTACAAAAGCGAGGGTCTCCAAAATCAATACAAGAACATACAACTGTATTCAACACTTAAACCAAGCCCAACGTAAGAATATAAAATGATCTGTATTTTACTGCTGCAAGGTATAAAAAAAGTTGTCTAATCCTTTTTTCAATTAATTTTGAAAAATATTCTTTTCAGAGTCTAAAGATTTTTTTTTCAGGAATTGTTCTGAGTAGTTTATTTCACTATTTTCCTGATATGTGTGAATACAAAGGAAAACAACTTGAATTTCAAAATTGAAGTCAAGTTTAAAAAAAAAAAACTGGCAAACCTTGTTAGACACTAGTTCACGATGTATGATGGAATCTATATCAGCCGAAGCGCCGTCTCCAAACTGAATACAAATGTCTTGTCTCCCTTGTTCATTGTCCTCACTGTTTCTCCACTGAAGCAGTCCCATGACCGTTGAGGTGGTGTTGGGGGTTCGCCTCCTGCGATGGAGGTCCGTCCGTCTCTTCTTTGTCACCCTGGGTAGAGCTGCAGCTGCTTCCTGGTGAAGCCCAACTGTCCCGCTGCCGGTAGGCCTCGCACAGCGGCAGATCAGTGCTGTCCCACTGACTGTAGCTTTGTAGGGCAGAAACCAGCGGGAGGCAAAGAGTCAGCACAGCACGGAAAGAGAGGAGCAGACAAGAGCAGCGAGTCAGAATAAGCGCATCCGTGACATGGAGCGGAGCACATGTATGACAGAAGCATGGAGGTTATGCAGAAGCAGTGGAAATGATCATGATTAAAAAAAGCTGTTCATTAATCATTCAGTATCATTAAGAGTTATGACTGATTAGCGCTGGATTTTAAGTTTGACTAAGGTGTGATTAGTGGCTGGTGGGGGAGAAAGCAGAGCGAGTGCAGCAAGGAATAAAGGCCCACACCCAGCATGCCCAGAGCAGCACTGAGAGACACTTTCTCACACAAAACAAGACAAACAATTACAGTGTTTTGTCTCTACTTTATTTCTTTATCGTTTTGGATGTTGTGGAACAGCCGGCAGATACTGGTTCACACGTACAACCACACCATACCTGCGTGGTCACAGCTCATTCGGACGGAATCAAATAAATATTACCAACCGATTGCTTTAAGAGAAAAACATCTACTTGAGCAAATCTTCTGGTCCGACCTCAAATAAATAAGAGCAAGCAGTTGACAACACTCCAGTCTTAACATGAACCGTGTGTGGGGTCACTAATATATTTATTTATTTACATATAGTCTTAAATGAATCATACTTTGATAAAATCTATACTCTGATAAAGTTTTAGTTTTTAAAGTGTAATTCTTCTAAAAGTTGTTATTCCCTAAAACGCTTTTGTGTTACTTCATGTTACAATAATTCATTGTAAATTAATGAGGGGGCCTTCCACGAAAACCTGTCTCTTTAAGAGCCTCTCTAAATCCTCTTAGGCACTGCAGACAAGGACACCAATACATTTCATTACTGATTTCTATTCATAAAAGTTTGAGTTTTAAACTGCAATAAATGGCCAAACAAGAGAACGAACTGCTGTAGTTCAATAGCTGAGTACGTCTGCACTGCTGATTTTCAGGAGAATGTCCCTTTAATGCTGAAGTCCTCCTCACTTTGACTAATTCTGACACACATCCAGGTAAAAAAATTAAGGCACTAGTTTGTCAGTAACAATATAAAGTCACTTGTTGAATTGAGCTTCATCACAGTGACTCCCAGCCATGACGTGTTGATGGATGATACATTTTGGATATGACAAAGAGATAAATCCAAAACAAAAGGTGTCAGGTTTAGAGGTGGGCAGGTGTAAAACCTTCCATGGGCTCAGCAGTGAATGGTGAATGGTGAGACAGTACATGGTGCTGGGCATGGGACAGAAGGGGCGGTAGGATGGGGACAAGTATAAGCCTACTTGTACCTGGAGGAGTAATATTCTTCTTCGAGCTCATACAGGTCGATGGCGATCTCGTCGCGGAGCGAGGTGAGCTTCTTGTCACACTCCTCCTGTAATGAGCGGAGGTGCTGGTTCTGGAGGCTGATGGCGTCGTTCACGGAGGGAAAGTCATTCAGGATCAAGAACTGCTTTAGGTCAGACACCAGCTTCATGAGGGACTCCCCGGCACGGACCTGACACGACAACACAGGAGATGGACATGTTTGTTGACTATAAACTATTGGCTACAGACACATGCAGGGTCCAGAAACATGGATCAATTCATCGTTGGGTGATTCAGTAGGTTTAAGTTCATAATGTCCTTTAGAATTTAATCTGAATTCTTTAGTGGGGATCTGAAGTTCCTGGCATTCTTAGTAAAAAGATCTGATACTCACAATGTTGGCTGCTCTGACGTGCATTTCATAGTGGTCCTGCTCGGCCTGAGTTGCTCGAGCGACTTGTGTCTCGTCCTCTATCTGGAGGAGAAAAACAGAATCAGGGACTGAGAGGACATCTGATGCTTTCCATCTCAGGTAGCAGAATGAATATGGGACATTTGCAGACAGTGTTCCAGAGATGGTGATGTGTCTGTGTACCTTTGCGGTCTTAATGATTTCAGTGAAGTTGTCCAGGATGGACCTGATGTCATCCTTCAGCCTCTTGTTGTAGTTCTGCAGCAGCGTCTCTTTGCTCTGAGGGAGAACTCTCTGAGTGGCCATGGTGTCCAGGAACAGCCCAGGCTACCTGTTCTCACACACACAGTTGAGCTGAGGAGGTTTGATACTGAGCAATGAAAGCGGAACAGTGAGCGACATCAACCACAGAGCAGCTAGCTAGCATGGGCAGGCGGGTGCATTCACAACAGCGGAGACAAACCTGAGACTGACGTGCTTCTAGTCTCTGTACAAACGATTCAATAACTCTAAATATGTTAGTAAACAATTCAGTAATGACGACTGTTACATTCTTACCGCATTCTTTGCAAACAATGAGGTTAGCGCTGTTGTATTCTTCTTCTTCTTCTCCGCTGTCCTCTTCTTCGTTTAAGCGCGCCCGAAAACACTGGGGATGCCCATTACCGCCCCCTAGCGTTATTATAGGTATACCCAGTTGAAAACTGATACACATGTAGTGATTTGTAGGATTCTATTTTTTATTCTCTCCTTCTATAATTACAGTTGAGATCCTCCCATGGGAGAAATACTGCTGTCACGTCATGCCACAGTTGTTTTGAATATGTTTGTAGATGACGTGCCTGGTATCCCCAGAATCTATTGACCTGAAGTGTCTCAAATTAAAAATGACATAGATGACAAAGTACTCTCTTATTTACATCCACAAATTCATGTTGTCTGTGAAGCAAAAAAAAAAAAAAAAAAATGCAACAACTACAAATTGTGATTTACATTCATTTAATATTTTGTTTATGACTTACAACATGGTTTTCAAAGGCAGGCTGTGCAGCATTACCAAGTGTTTTGAGTGCTTTTCTTTTTGTCCAACAGTGTTTCAGCGTTTGAAATCTCCAAAGATTTGCAACACTGGTCAAAATACAATTTACAGCAGTGTTACAATCAAAAAACATTCTTAGAGAACCCTGACTCTGTGTCAGTGACTATGTGCAACCTTCATGTATGTATACAAGGTAGGTGAGACAAGTGAGCATTAAAAACGATTGTACACTTCAAAAAGAAAGAAAACATGATTTTTTTTTTAGATTGCAAGAGGAGAACACAGTAATTAAACTTTGGGTTGAGACAGAACTGATC
The DNA here is from genome assembly GCA_016785235.1 of Pseudorhombus dupliciocellatus. Lineage (NCBI taxonomy): Eukaryota > Metazoa > Chordata > Actinopteri > Pleuronectiformes > Paralichthyidae > Pseudorhombus > Pseudorhombus dupliciocellatus. The sequence continues at coordinate 1,073,418 of JAFBJW010000058.1, read as the reverse complement.
CCCTTTCTAAAAAGTGCCACGGTGGGAAACAAAACAATGATCCATGATTTTACAAAGCAGAGAGACGATAAAAAATATTTGTAAATGGTGATGAAATAAATTCAAAAGGAATGTCATCAGTCACCATTCATGATATCACGCATAAGACACGACTGTTACAATCCATGTCTGCAACTGCAAAGCATGGAGTGCAGTAAATATCTGTAACTCCAGGAAAGCGTTATTTACTTTACAGTATATTGTAAATGTGAGTCACAGTTTTTACACAGTGATGCCTATGACAGAGAAGCATTACAGGGTTAACATATAACCTGCATATAAATACTGCAAACAGCAAAAGGAGTTTGTACCCAGTCGTACACAAGTACTTTGAGCTGAATGCAAGTGCATTAAAATGAGGTGAATGCAGCCATTTGTCAGGAGGTCACAGAAGGCAGAATGTGATTCATGATCTTTGAGGTGGAGGGAGCTTCTGTCAACGCTTCTGAGATAAAGTGAGAAGAAGTAAAGATAAGTGAATCTTCCACAATGACATGTATATAAGTTTTGTAGATTAAATGGAACAAATTATATTTCAGTTTTGTCCTTTGGACAGGACAGAGATCACAAACATAATATGTGACAAAGACATTTTTGATTGAGGGAAAAATGAATCATTATTAAACTCTCCAGCATAAACTTGCAGTTCCCACCGCTACTGACTTAAAGGCCACAAACGACCATTAACACATTTCTTGCTTGATATGATGAATGAGACTCTTCTTCCACAGTAGTGTTCAGAGACTGTGAGTCATAGTTGTTTAGTCTTTACCTCTCAGGCTTCAGTAAAGTTATGACCCTGTGATTCAAGCTGAATCTTTCCATTCTGAGAAACAGCTGCAACAGAGGAATGAAGCCTCATCACGTCATAGCTTCACAGTAAAGCTTAAATACAATCAAGGACAAGCTCTGTCACTACTGTGGTGTTTTTAGCGCTGACACAAAATGTAACTGAGGTAGGCAAGAAAACAATCAAATGCTTGACCACCATATTATCTTTGAATCAATATATATACGTACCGAAAAGATTAAGAGCAAATCAAAAAGTAAAAGGACGTGAGAAGAAAAAAAAAAAAAAAAATCAGGTGAATCAAGGTGACCAGGATGTCAGTTGTCTTATTTTGACGCAGTATTTGTGATGATCTTTGCACCAGATCAGATGAGAGTGAGATCCATGCAGGCCTGCAGTCCAGCTGCAGTGCTGGCAACAGCATGCATTAACGCATGGTACAGCATGCATGAGTGAGAGCGGCACTGATGCCCACAGGTTCAGGGCTTTTCCTGCGGGGCTTTGAGGTGAAAGGGTGCAGAGACGAAGGGGTCGACAGCACTCACTTCTGACGTCCATGAGTGAAGAGGTCCGACGGGGGCTGATGCCCCAGCTGCCTGCCTGCTCACGCTAGACGCCACTCTGTGAGCCGAACCCAGCTGCTGGGGCAAGGGCCCCTCAAAGTGCCGGGAGTATTTGGCCAGAGCTTGAGGGCGGAATGGTTGCGGGGTGACCTGTCCCAACGCGTCTTGATCAGGGCTTACACCGTGCACTCCAGCTACATGAGGGTGCGACGCTTTGAGTTGAGCTCCTGCAGCCTCCTTTCTTTTTCCGAAGGGAGCCTGCGAGAACACGTCAAGCTGCTGCTGAGCTTCCAGGGGGCCACGTGGGAACGGAGCGTTGCTGAACACATCAACCACATCTTCCTGCACAATCCGAAAGGGGGCTTTAGAGAAGACATCTGCAGCAGCGTTTGTCCCCTGTGCTGGCTCGGGTACATGCTGGGTGTGATTCTGGGAGAAAGTCTCAGGAGTAGGCTGATCGAAGATTGTGCTTGGTTGTTGTGTTGGGTCTGTGTTGAGGGGGGCCGATGCGTGGAGGTCTAGCTGAGGCCCCTGCTCGTCTTCATCCTCAGAGTCCAGCAGCAGAGGTCTGGAGCCGCTGAGGTCATGAGCTGCCACAAGACTCTCACTGGCTCCTCCATCCTGCTGATCTTCTCTACGGACTTCTTTCTCCTCGTCCTCCTCACTGGAGTGCACACAGACCTCGTATGTTTGAACATTTACTTGTGGAGCTTCGGTGTCTTTTCGCTCCTCAAGCACGGTGTAGTTGTTGCTCTCTCCTTGCGGATCTGTAAAAGAGCAGAAGCAGAGAAAACATATCAGAGGTGAACACAAACATCAACATAGAGACACTCTTACTAAAAACAAAGAACAAACTTTTATTCCTGTTAACATACCAGGCCATTGAATCTCATTATCAATTAAATCTGCAAAAGCCTGATCAACAACAACAACCTGAAAGTGAAGAACCAGCAGAGGACTCCAACGACTCAAACACATTCTAGTCTAAACAAGTCACAGGAGACAGACAAGGCTACCAGCGCTACCACTACAACATCAAATACCCTTGTTTCCACAAATATTATAGTACAGCTGTTCAGTATCTGAAGCTTTCCAGAGACAGTGTGCTGTGTTAGGAGTGGGTGGGAGGGCAGTTTGATTTTAATCGGGATTGATTCTGTCAAGTTTAAGAAGCTCAGAAGGAGTCAGTAGTCTGTGGAAACAAGGACAGAGAGCCTTTAGTAGTTAGTGGGACAGACAGGTTTGCATGGACGAGCAGAGACAAGTCAGTCTTACCTCAGCAGCGTTGACTGTTAACTGGCAGCTCTTGGAAGATGTTAGTTGCAGCCATTAAAGGAACACACCTTTTTTTGTTTCAGTGTTTTAGGTGATTTCCCAAATTTGAGTTGATCAAAGCTAAAGAATTACCCACAAACCATTTCATCTGTCTGAATACCACACACAATAAACAGTGAAACAGCCCTAATCAGGGACGAGCCATTAATCTCTTACATTACAATTCTACAAATGGTAAATCTGTACTACAAGCTAACAAGCAGGAACACAATTCAAAGTCCGGAATCCCAACAGTTGTGAAGAGGTATTTGGTTTTCATCAGTATCTGCAAACTAAATTGGTTCCAAGAAAGAAAGTCTGTTCAATAAAACCACAACATGGTCCCTGAAATCAAATAATGTGACCCAAAGACAATACTTCCACTCATGTTAATGAGATTTATTCAGAGCCTCTCATTTTGAACCATAGTCCATAAAAATATAAGTATACACTCGATAATAACCCTACGTTGACATGTGGATATCTGTCTGTGTTCAAGTCAGAGTTATCAATATGCCAGTCACCACATCAACCCCACTAGCACAGTTAAGTACATAAGTTTCACAAAGCAACACAAGTAAAACTCTACGGCCAAGGCAAGAAGTCTACAGGATACACCACTGTAGTGTCAACATGAAGCGTTGTTGTAGGATTGCATAGATCAGCAACACAGATGCAAGTGACTTAACTGAACCAATAGCAATGAAGGGAATGAGGGGATGATTGTTCTTACAGCGATGTTGATGTGCATGGATGTACAATGTCATACAGGCATGAGAAAACTATTCATGTCCCATGAGGGTGGAATTCTGGGGAAATGTACGGTTTTCTGTTTGTATATACACGTAAGGAGATATGGACCTTATATAGAGAATTGCGTCTACATAATGAACTTCCTTTGAGAGAAATCCATTTATTCTGCTATGTTAAGTTAGCTGAGACCACATGCAATGTAATGTATGTTGCTGTTTTTCCATGTCTCATGATCATCAGCCAAATGACAGAGGGCAAAGGTGCAACAGAGATATCAGGAAGTCCGCTCCGTCATTAGCTCTGTCTTGACTCAAATCTATCTCAGTGATATACAGAAACTGACAGGTAAGTCATCAGCACTTTGTGTCCTGTATCCATGACGGGATCTAAAGCAAAAGCACAAGCTGAATGTTTGCGAATGAGGAGAACATTCTCTCTGTACATCCTCGTCAATGTTCATATTTTATAACGCTGATACTGGTTCACACCTTGGATCTGAAGCACTATGAATAAAAGTCACATTTATTCATACCATGACATAAGAGATACCTTCAAATACAACACAACTACAAAACAACCTACTTGACATGAGCAAAAAAAGTTTATGTACATGTAAGGGACTTTTCACATTCGTCGAGAGATCTAAAACTATGTGAGAAAAGACTGGCTACATAAGACAGAGAGGATGTTGATGGGAGATTGTTTGTCAGCGCAGTACAGACACAAAATAAATCTGTGGAATCTCTTTAAACAATGCTGTGCTGAGAGCAATGCAACGGAAATCTAAAATATTAATAAAATCTATTTAGTAGCTTTGGCATAGAATCATTTCATTCCCTTTCGTTGATCTGCGGTAACCAACTTGATGAGAGATCAAAGACATAATGAGGAGTTTATGACCGTGGACATTAAAAGATTCTAGAAGTATTTATAGAACACCATATACCATGAATGGTCTCACTGTAAGTTGTAGACAATGCTGACTGTGACAGCACCCTGCGATGGTGACAAATCTCCGTTAATCATCCTTGTAAACACTGACTTCTTCAGTCTAAGGAATTCAAGATGTTATGATGTATTTTTGGGAGACATTATACCATGTTTAGTGATCAGATGTTAGAATATACAGCTATGCTTAGTTAGCTTAATGCATGCACCAAGTTAGCTTGATACATTAGCTTGATGCAGTTAAACCCTGGGCACTGTTAAATACCACAGATTTGGCTTCGTAAGATGGAGCACTGAAATCATGAACAAACAAAAATGATTGATAAAGGTCCTTTTCACAACAGTGTCTGGCAGCCCAAAGCTGACATTTCGTTCTCCATAACCAGAATCGGTGCAAATAGCTCTCGGCGGTAACTCAGGGTGCAACTTCGTTTGGTCAATAGTTTAGTTCAAAGCTTTCAAAGGAAAGTGCCTCCAGTGATCCAGGCGGCCCAGTTTTACTCCTCGTTCTTTAGATAGACCCCTGACACAAATGCGCATGCCTGCAGGTGGCTAGGTTTAGATAAAGCTTTGACTCTGAACAGGTAAAGTGAGCACAATGCAGCCGTGATCAAGGACAGCTGATCACCAAGACTGTGCTGGGATATTAATGCATGTATGTAGAAAGCATGAGGGAGACCATGGTGTAGCCAGAACAGAGGCGGATGATATGCTCAGGCAATGAGAAGATTCTGTTTAAACAGCGTGGGAATGTCAACAGCAGGCAGAGATATATGAAACCAGCTTGTCAGGCAGCTAGAGATGGAGTTGAAGCCAAGGTGGCACGTAAAGCAAACGGTTCCACTGAACCGATCACAGCTGGCTCCGTTTCCCTTCATAAGGTGCTACATGGAGTGCCTCTGCTCGGCCCATTTCTATTCCCTGACCCTCCCCCTGTCCCTTTGTTGGGATTGCACACTGCCCCTAAGACCTCTCCCACCCCCTCTAGAGGTCGATGAGCTGATCCACCAGCAGAAGGGAGCGGGCCAAGTTGGGGATGCTGGACTCTGAACTGCCACTGTTGCTGCGCGTGTGACCACCTGAAACATGCCAGAAACAGATAGAGAGATGGACATGGGAGAGTCGAAGGGAGACAAGCAAAAGAACGAGTGATATTAACAGAGGTTGTATGGAAAAAAGAAGAGCGAGGGGTTGAGGAGGATGAGGGTGGACGTGATGGCAGAGCAGAGTGATGCATGAATGGGGGCAGAAAGAGAAGAGAGGCAGAGAGTGAGCTGGGATTATTTTACACAGCTGCATCATAACGGGGGGGGAGTCATACTAACACAAGGAGATTTTTTACAAATTACTACAAAGAGCCAAGCAGCAGCACTACAGCATCAGAAACAAAGAAGAGAGTGGGGATAATGCCAGAGCTTGATGGGCTATGAAGCTTTAATGTGACAAGCACACCCATACAAGTCCTCTAACATCTATAGTGATAGGAAAGAGCTACTGTGACTGAATTAGGGCCTAAGCCATTCTTCTGTGTGGGATTCAGGAGGAGTAAGTGCTCATCTCAGGGTTTTTCTTAACCTTACCTTGATTTGAGTTTTTGGAGATGAGCACGGGAATAGGGTCAAACTCATCATCATTGCCCTTCTCACCACACGACATGAGGAGAGCAGAGTCTGTGGTGAAGGAAGAGGAAGTGAGGGAATGATGGAGGGATAAAAGAAGTTAAATCAGCCAAAGAAAAGAGCAGAAAAGAAAGGAAGATGCGAGTAGATTAAACAGATGAAGCCAGGCAGTCACAGTATTTCAAAGCCATGCACTTACAGTGACTTTTGGCCAAGGGTCAGTTGCGGCTGGTATCTAATGTGTCTAATTTAATTTCTGTATCGCATGGAGGTTTTGTGAGTTTTCTGATGAATGGGCCCCCTATGTCCTGGGGATGATCTGCAGTCTGCTCTGATTTTATGAGCTAAGATCCCCAGCAGACATGTGGGGTACTGAGGGGGGGAGGGGGGTCTTACCAGGAGGTGACTGAGCAGGTGGCCGCTCTTCCAGACACGATCCAGAGCTGGAGCCAGAAGGAGCAGAAGAGCAGGAGGTGGCAAGAGCAGAAATAGACTGGTGTCCGTGAGGAGAAGAGTGAGATAACAGATCACAACCCAGCAGAGATTCCTCCCCAGTGAGAGAGTCTGAGACAGCACGACAGGAGGAAGCAAAGCCAGAGGGACAATGGGTCAGAGTTAAGATATAACTGAGCTAGCTGACAGAGCAGACACCATAGCATCTTTTTTTAGTACAGCAGTTCAGTGTTTGACTGCTGAAAGCATGTAAGAGTTAGGAGCAGTTGAAAGAATTGTAGACTGCCAGCAGGTTAAATAGTCCTCACAAGCGCAATGAGTAAATAGACTATAGCTGCTTTCAAGCATGCACTGAAGTCTGAACATTTTCCTGAACCTTTCTTGTCAGTAATTTATCCAGAAAATATCAATGAGCTCATGTGAGAAAACGAATGACTGCATATATGGATGTTTTGACAGGAGTGAAACTGAGAAAAAAAAACCCACCAAAAGAATACAAATATCTCTGGATGAAAAAGATATCATACATGTGAAAGACGCAGACGTCATCTTGGCAAGAGTGTCATCAAAAGGAAAGTGCTTTACCAAGTGGAATTTTTGCATCCTACCCTATCACGCCCATCTAGCCGATACCCCTCCCCTTCTTTTTGTTGTGAAACAATCACATATGAAGTACAAACAATATCAGGACCCAATTTCATGTCGGAAACAGTCATACACTGTTTTGTTACAGGCTAACACAAGTCAAAGGTCAGTGCCAAGTATCCTCATGGTAAAAACAATATCAAGGGATCACAGTTGCCAACATTCCTCGATAAGAACAACACAACATCAACAGTTGACAAGAGGAACAGGATGACAACACCAACAACAGCACAACAACAATTCTTTGGTTAAAATACTGCAAAGAACTGTGTTAAGTTCCTACTCTAAAGTCCAGGATGCCAACCTGAAATGCTGACAGGGATGAGCTCTGGTTGGGTTGAATGGCGTTGAGCCTGGGGGGCTTCCAAACCAGGAATAAGTGAATCCACACACAATTCTGCCTTTGCTACATGGAGACATCATGTGAGGAAAAACCAGTAGTACAAAAACAATATTAGTATAACAACGAAGCGAAGTCGCTGGCCTTAGTGAGGATTAAACTAAAGAGGGTGTTCTTTACTCCTTTCCCCAGTGATTTTTTTCTGAATTCATGATCATGAGAGAGAAGGAGGGGAAGGAAGGGAAGGCGACGCATGCAGAGCAGATGGGGAATTTTTAGAGCATGCCAGGGGACAAGAACAGAGCTGGTACCATTGGTGGAGCTCTCTGCAGTGCTATTGAAGGGGTCAGCTGGGGTTAAGAGGTCTGGGAGCAGCAGAGTTTCAGGGGACTTTAGTCCCTCAATCAGCTTCTCTGTGGGTGAACCAGAGAGAGAAGATGATCGACAGATGGCCAGGAGAGAGAGAAAGTAACGAGAGGATTTTGGAGATAAATAAAAAAAAATAAAAAAAAAAGAGAAGAAACTAAAACCATGACACTGTAGCAATGTGGAGAAAAACACATTTCAGATCAATGACAGCAGAAATCTAGCAAACATGTTAGTCACGGGGAAAAATATATTTGGAAAAGCAAGAAAGGATGAGTGCATGAAGAATCATCATGTCAACATTTCAGTTCTGTAAATCAGGCTGCTTGCAGGATCGAGCCATAATACTGTGATAAAGTCATTGTATTATGTGTTAGTTTACTTAGTTTCTGTCCACTGCACATATACTCCAAACTTAGTTAGTAGAGGAAAACCCTATTAAAGGATGACACATTTCCTTTATCAACAATATCAAACCAAACAAATGCTGACAAAAACACATTTTCTACACATATACAAACTTCAACAGCAAACATTGAAACATACAAACAAGCCGCAGAGACAGCTCTATTGTCATGCTAACAGTCTCAACCCACTTTGAACCGGTGCATACAAACAAGCACAACTCTTGATTCAGTCATCTTCTCTCTATCTGCATTAATTTGAAAAAACAGCCCATGAATGAAACACCAAATTATTGCAGCATTCATTGCAGTTCATACTTACAGGAAACTGCTATGGGGGAAAATGGAGTGGGGGTCTTAGACAAGGAATGTGTTGACTCAGAAAACGGCACAGCAGATGTGACCTTTAGCCCCCTTCGCTATAGGAGAGAGGCCAAGACTGATGAAAAGCCTTTTATAAAATTGAAATGTCACAAACCTAGTCCTTGATATTGGCGAAAACAACTCAGTATCAGTAGGAATCTCATGTTTTCTAATCAATTCAACTGTGTTCTCTTTTTTAATGCTGCTCTACTTCTGTTTACTCAGGGACATCCTTGTGTGCATCCTATTTGACAGAGACTCCAAGAGACAGCTTAGGATAGGTTTAGAAGATTAACCACACCCTGGTTATGTAAGTGCCTCAACTATTTCTTCCTGTCAGGGCAGCTTCACATACAACGCTACACAGAATCACGCCCAACCAGTAAGAGCTAAAAGCTAAACTGAAGAGAGCATAAAAGGCTTTGGCATAATTTTAACAAGCTAGCGTGCTGATCTTTCTCCTGTTCTTAATAGCACTGGTAAGAAGGCTCCTCCAGCAGTAAGGCAATCCAATTAACAAAGGAGAATTTGTCCTTAGCGTTGCCAGGCAACAGCAAAAGCAGAGATCTACAAATGAGATGCGATCTAGCCGTAGCCACCGTCTCTATTCATGGAGGCTGACAAGGAGCCACTGTGAGGCGGCTTGCTATGTCAACAAGATAGGAGTGTGTACAAATCCCAAACACAAAACTAGCACTCAAACTTAACCATCGGAAGTGAGATAACCAGGCAACTACCTCAGATTCAAGTGTTGCAGTAGCGCTACAATTTATTTTTATTTGATGGAGAATCTAAAACATTTCTTCTATTAAATGTTGTGCTGCGACAGGAAAATTACCTGTGGCGTCAGAGAGTGAAAGGTTATTAAAAGGATCCGGGGCACCTGTACTCATGATGCCTGCAGATCTTTCAGCTTCACATTGCGCAGTGAATAGTGATGGGAAAGAAAAAATGAAGCAAAATGAGAAAAATAAAGGAGGAGAATGGTTTGGACTGGAGATTGGAGAAGCTTATTTAACATTCTCAGTAAGACGACATTACAGAAAGAGGATATAACTGGATCTTCAGAGAAATCTCCACTTGATGTGATATGTCAAACCAAATTAAGATTTAAAAAAAACAGCAGAAGTGAAATTTAAAAAGTCTTACCTGGAAAAGCAGTGAGCCCTGGAATAAGATTCTCACTGGAGCCTGTGATCTTCTCCCCTGGTATAGCAGCTGTGCACAGACAAACAAAATCATTTTCAGGTAATACATCGACTTGTCAAATCAGGCATTTGTAAATATGTAGGGAATAAGTCCAACTGACTCTCTGCTAGCTTTGCAAAGTCTTTGTTGAGCAGCTCCTCTGCCGTTAGCTTGGAGAAGTTATCATCCCCAAAGGGGTTCCAGCTGGGCTGAGCGCTGGGTGCACCGAGGGCTAATGGGACGTCACCTTCACCTGCATGATACACACTCTGCTGGGATGAGCAGGGGGAACCAGAAGGAGTGGTGCTGGCTGATCTGCAGAGCACAGAGGTGTAAACATAAACAGGAATGCACATTCTAGCATGTTTGTCTGTGGACCTACAGATGCATGCAAATACGAGTGAATGAACAGAGTTATTTAAAGGCTGAATTAAGTGATTCTTCTTGAGCTGGATTCCCTTAGTTAAACGGTCATTTATTCTCCTCTGGGGCTCGGTCCTATGAATGGACTTTCTATTGGCAACTCAGCTCACTCTCAGCCATGAAAGGACAGTTCATCAGCACATCACTGATGGGAGTTAATTCTGCTTACTTGGACTTGTTGAGGCTGGCCTCAGCTGCAGCAGCCTGAAGAAGCTGTGTGGACTTGCTCACTGGAACCCCAAACACCGCACTGTGGGTGACATCACTAAGGATGCGTCTGTGGCCACTCTTGGGAGCCATCTTTGGTGACGACGGGGGCGTCAAAGAGCTAACTTTTTGGTTCCCTCGGCCAGCCATCTGTAATGTCAAGATAGAGTTAAGAGAAGAGTTAAAATTGGATATAAGGGATAATGAAGAGAGAACATCTGGAAGTAACAAATTAGAACCCTACACATAAGAAACAACAAGATTTAACAAAAACAAAATTTATGCAGACCAACAAAACCACAGCTTTGAGAAAATGGTTATGGAAGTAAAAAAAAAAAAATCCCATCAATTAGACTGGACAGAAAAGGATTCACCTCTTGTTATTATTTACATGAAAGTAGAGTAGGAGCAGGAGAGCTACAGAAGCGGGGCAAAAGTAAATCATTAGGTTATATCATGATTGTATGATTATCATGATACAGTATGAACCATAAAGTAATTTAAAAAGCATATCTAGCAACAGAGCCGCAACACTTTAATTCTGCCAGGAAAGAAGCTAAATCTGGATGTGATTCATTAGAGGCAAGCCAACAATCTGCCCCAACCCCAAGAGCAGCAGAGCCAGCAGGAGTAGGGTGTTACCACAACCTCTGGGTCAGTTGGAGGACCAGTCATTGCAGACTCTGGGATGGTTGTGAGATGTGGAGTGGATGTATCATGGACTACATGCTGCAGCTGCAGAGTATGAATCGGAGCAACTGGTTTAGCTTTGGACTGCAGCGGGGTAGATCCCTGAGATGCTATTTGATGTTGCTGTTGTTTCTGCTGTTGGTGATGGAGGCTCGGAACCATGTGATGCTACACAGGAACGTCACACAGCCGAGCATGAGGAAGGCTCAGTTTAAAAGTTGGTCAGCTTTATATAAATCTTTATCTTGTGATATTTATCATATTCTTTTCAATGACTGCACATTGAGCAACAGAGTGAGCATTAGACACAATGCAGCTACACAGTATTTTCATCACTGATTTGTAAGGTTGCCTACCTGCTGGTTATTCTGCAGGCTTAAGAAGGCTTGTTGCTGTTTCATGAGGAGCTGGTGATGCTGTGGTGTGGCCTGTGGTTGCATGTTAGTCGTGTGAGCTGTCTGTGGAGTAGCCTGTGTAGCAGAGGACTGTGGAGTGGGTTGCACCGCAGCTGCAGCTGGAACACTGATACCAACACCTGTAAGATGGAAAATTAAGTTGTAACTTATTAAAATTATATATTTTCAGTTACAACCACTTTTCACGAATAAAAGTTGAATTAAAGGTTTCGACACTGACAATCATTGTTATATTAAAGTGAAAGTAGTACCGATGGCCTGGGTCCCTCCAGCAGCCACATTGGGTCTCTTGCGTGGGGTGAGAGCAGGCTGGATGGGAAGAATGCCTATCGGCTGGGGTTGAGCCTGACCAGCCTTGGGCCTTTGTCGAGGTGCAATTGAGGTTTCTGTGGTTGGAACAGGGTCCGTAAGCCTGGTGGGAGGTTGGAAAGAGACATGATGAAAAAGGTCAAGTAGCTTATGATGATGAGAAAACCCAATGTTTTGCTTAAATGCAACTCACCTGGCTTTGGTTTGACTCTTTTTGGCCACTGCTTCACTGGCTCTGATGGGCTCAGGAAGTTTTGCAGGAATGGGCAAATTCTACAACAGTGAGAGGATTTGCAATTTATGAAAGATAATTGCTTAAATTATTATCAGGGAGGTGTTCAGAGAATATTTTTTCAGTCTTTGCTACACTTTCTCTGCCAGAAGAGTTTTTGTAGGGTCACAAATTCTGTGCTGTACCAGCAATTACTATTTATTTGACATCATCTCATCACTAAAAACCGATGTAGATGACCTACTTGTTATTGTATAGCAACAATACTGTATATTCTCATCAGATATGTGCCATTCTTTGGGCCATGCTACTTACATGTACATTTGGGACTGGACACTCGCGTCGAGCCAGTTTAAAGGCAAAGTAGGAAACCTGATAGATGTCTGGTCTCTTATCCGGGTCAGGTTCAAGCATGTATCCTGGGAAGTCAACAAACAATGAAAATAAAGTAAAAGGTAACTGCCCAAACACAGGATACACATGCAGTTAGTTGGACAGGATTAAAATGTGATGAACAAGGATACTTACGAATGAGACAGTGCATATCTTGGGAGTAGCGGGAGATGTCTGGGATAGTGAAGCTGCCGTCACAGATAGCTACTTGACTCTCCCCAAATGGAAGTGTGAAATAGCAAAGTTTATAGAGAAGACAACCCAGGGCCTAAACAGATAAGAAAATCAACACACTGTAAATGAACGTGATCAAATTGTCATCATAAAGTAGCATAGAGGTAATAAAATAAATCCTTCTCACCCAAATGTCTGCCTTTGTTGTGATGACTTTTCCACCATAGAGGTTCACCATCTCTGGAGCACGGTACGATAGGGTGGTGTACCTGGTTTTAAGAAAATACCAGTGATTTTCTGCACTTGGGTTAGAAAAACAAATAGAAGCTTTAAAGAGAATCTTACTTTTTGATTTCCTCCTCAATGACTGGCACTCCCTCTGTCTGAGGATTTTGGAAGTGGTTGGTGGCACTTCCGAAGTCACAGAGCACGTAGTGTCCCCGGTCGTGCAATAGAATATTTTCCACCTGCATGAGAAAGACATGATGAGTCCTCTTTGACGATGTTAACAACAATACCAAAAAAACATTTTACACTCTCAACAGTAATATGTGCAGCTTTAGAAATGTATTAAGACCTGCCTTGAGATCTCGGTGGATGATGGGACTTTTGCAATGGTGGAGACGAGCAACCGCCTCGCAGGTGTCACAAAAGATCTGCAACACCTCAGGTTCAGTGAAGCCCGTCTGTAACCGCTGATTCATTAGGTTAACCACCTGCCCACCTACACAGAAAAAATAGGTCAACTACAAGACTGACTCATTGTTTTTGTTAATGCTGTCATATCTGATCATTTACTGCTATTTTATGAATAACTTGTATCCAAAGCTTAACTAATTTCTCCCATTAATATTGGCAGACTTGAATCTGTAACTTCATAATAAACACAACACATTTATATTTATTTATTTATCCTTTTTACTTTTTCACTGGGCATGCCTGAAAAAGGTCTCAACTTATTTCACCAACCTTTATTTCTCTGTTAACGTTCCTCTTTATAGGCTTAAACAGTGTTAGTGATTGACCTTTCTATTAATAACACCACTCAGTTATGTATTGACTGACAAAGAGGTTGTATTGACCACATTAGCTATCTGCTGAATGTTTGCTTTTGAAGAGGACACGGTGCTGGGAGAGGCTTAGGGTAATGGAGCTTGGAATCCAGCAGAGACAGAAATGTGGGGGTGGGCCAACTTTACCTCGACAGAAGTCCATTAAGATTAGAACTTCCCAAACATCACCAGCTCCGACTGCCGTTATGCTGGAGTCCAGGAAACCGACAATGTTTTTGTTGCCCACAAGGTCCCTCTGTGTAAAAAAAAGCACAGAAAGAGCAACGCTGACAAAAAAAATGTAGAAGCAGTTTTTCATGGATATTACACTGAAAACATTTGGTTTGGTAGTCAAAATACATCAATGATTTTTGTTTTTCAGTCAGTTTTAAACTGTCGAGAGGCTGATTCTGAGCCAAATGACTGCAAGAAATGATGATAACCATCCAGCAATAGCTATGCCACCCAGGGTGTGGCTGCAGGAAGTGGTTGGTTTATCTTCCAGTGACGACAACTGGTTTAGCTAGGGGGAGTAAAGAAGACAATTCAACAACTTCAACAGAATTTAAAGTTTGCCAAGAGCATTATTACATCACTTGAGCTCCGGGGTCAAGTACAACCAACTTAAACCCAGAGTTAGTCATGTTCAGATCTGAATAATAGAAAAATCAAAGCAACTACTTTTATGTCAGTTCTGTATTTCTTTGTATGTGATAAGTTTAACTTTGCTGCTGTTAATTTAATCTCTTGTAAAACTAATGCACTATACACTCCCTTTCTTGAATTTTTGCTGCACTCAGCACTCTGTTAATGGACTCCTACTCACCATAATCTGGATCTCAAGTTTGCAGACCTGCAGATCATCTTCATTGTTGACGTACATCCTTTTTAGTGCACATCGAACTCCTTGATGTGTCCGTACCAAAAAAACTATGGCAAAACCTCCTGTAAATGATGAGAGAGAGAGAGAGAGAGAGAGAGAGAGAGAGAGAGAGAGAGAGAATGGAAATTACATTTAACCCATACAAATAGTAAAAGGTCAAAAAAAGGTCTAAAATCAGCCAAATTTGTGATCTATAATGATCCCAACATCCTGGTCATGTGCATTTTTTACTTTCCATCAATGGTTGCATTGGTTGACTGACAAACTGGTAAGAGGAGCATAAAACAGCACTGTGTGTGTCACCAGACATGCCGAAGGGGAAGATGCAAGAACATGACAAAAGTGACGCAGGATAAAGGAAGTGAGAGAATTAATCATCACACCTTCACAGAGAGGCTGACATGCAAGAAAAAACTTCTGTGCCTCCATAGCAACAGAAACCACCAGGCTTTACATTTTACGTCAATGGCTTTGAGCGGTTTTCACTGGAATAAGTTGTTCCTGCAGCTCTTCACATTTTCCCCCTCACAGCTTGAGCTGTGTTAATTCTGTACACATGGCTGACTCATCCAGCTGGCATCACTAAGCCAAGGACAGTTCCATGTGACTGGTCTGATTGACATTTGATGAAGCCTGGCCTGGGCTGTATTATAGAGGAAAGTAATGAAGCACAAAAAGAAGGGCGTCAGCAACATTGAATTTTTTTGAACAGGCTTTTTGAAATGTCTGATAAAGGCATAAAAAAGCTTAAACTACTTAGAAATGATGTGTGCTGCATTGCTCTGGCCTGTCTGGCTGAGATTTCCCTGATGCATAAGCTATAAATTCAATGACATGAAATTTCACAATGAAGGGCAAAAACCTAGTGCTTCATTAACAGACAGCGCTGACAAGGCTCTGACTGA
Source organism: Pseudorhombus dupliciocellatus (assembly GCA_016785235.1). Classification (NCBI taxonomy): domain Eukaryota; kingdom Metazoa; phylum Chordata; class Actinopteri; order Pleuronectiformes; family Paralichthyidae; genus Pseudorhombus; species Pseudorhombus dupliciocellatus. Next base: position 1,057,949 of record JAFBJW010000058.1, on the reverse strand, counting down.
TAAGTGTTATTATGACACAGAGATGCAATGTGCCTGAGAACTCAGACCTGGTATTAATATCCCAAGTGATCAAAGTTAAGTTTGTTGGTTCACACCCGACACTGACATATTCGGAATACATCTCCTGTGATCAGATCTCACTTTCATACCCTACATGTAAAAAAAGAAGTCAATGCAGCTGCACTGAGAAGCTTACATCTGTGGCCACATCATGCCTGCCAGCCTATATTCGGAGGGGGACTGAGTGGATCTTAGGATCAATTTGGGTGCGTTCAGAACTGCTTGTGTGATCAGATCACTCAAGCTGGACGTTTATACCAGGTCTGCATGGGATCTAAATGAAAATCTGAATGTGTGTGCGTGCGTGTAGTCTGTCACAGTACAGACAGCTGAATCCCTGTTGTCTCAGTCTTATCTAAGATGCATGTGAGAAATGAGAAGGATTAGCAACCTCCTTAAGCAACATTTAGCAGTGGTCTACAATCTCAGTAGACAGTCCAACCAAATGACTGTAAGTACAGCCACAAATAGCCACTGCCCCTTGACGTAACTAACTGACTGGTAGGATTATACCACTCTAGCTTATGCATACATGCTGGAGTGAATGGACACAAAAATACACCTTGAGGCAGTTCCATGGAAAGGGCAGTAAATAACCACAGTGTTCGCTTACAATTTCTCATCAGTGTAATGGATTTACTACCATCTAGTCTTTCACTCTACATAAACACATGTCCTCATGATTACTATGCTGTTTACAAACATGCTCCTGTAAGGTTACAGGACACTGCAGTGACAGCGAGAAAGATAAACATGTTACTGCTAAATAGAAAATAAGCAAGGATGATCCAGGTAATGCTTTTGCTTAGAAAACTTAATGGTTTTGGTTTACAAATGAGGGGATGAGTTACTGAAGCTCCATCTTATGTCTACAATGTCGGAGCAGAGGGTCACATTTGCTGTTACAATGCAACATATTACACGTCTCCAAAACAGGGCTTATGTTACCAGCAGTAACTTTATATGGACAAAAGAAAGCATATCATGTTGACAGGAGAGGCAGAATGAGCTATGTCCTGGAGGATCCAGAGAGGCACTGGTTGAGAAGAAATCACAGACATCTGCCTTAAACCCAAATATCCAAAAAGAAAAGAAAAACAAAAATTGACCATGCATGTACTTTTAGGGCCTTAAGCTACAAAAGCCAGTGTAATGTGTCCCTGTGACTGCTTTTCTCTGTATGTTTGGAAAAGTTCAACAATGACAACAATGGGGGTAGACAGAAGGAGAAAAAGGCAAATTTCTAAATGGGACAGGCGGCTAACAAAGAGCAACAGCTCAGACTCCAACCAAAACCATCTGAATAAATAGGTCTAGTGTCACTGTTGAAGTCAACATAGCAAGCAGCTGGTCCACTGCTGCAGCGAGGATATAATCTGCAGAAAACTAGCACATGTACTGGTTAGTCAAATGCATAATCCTGTGGAAATCATGTTCACATTAGGTTCTTAGCCAGTTAGTGAGGTCAAGGGATAACCAATCGAAACTCTGGTAAATATTTGCATTGAGGCCGGTTTTTCCAGAGATGATGAGAAAACTACAATGTCTCTCCACCCAAAGAAAAGAAGAAATTCCATGTAAAGTTTCCACTGACATCTGGTGCAGGGGTTAGGTGTCTCAAACCATTCATAAAGCTTCTTTGGTGCCAAGCAGATGGTAGCCATCTATAGTACTGATGAATTAATCAGCCTTCTTTCATCTATTTTTTAGTAAGCGGCGCTCTTCGCTAATAGAGCATGGCAGACTCTCATTGCAAAGACAAATGACCAACAGGTACTATCAGAGTGCCTGATCAACCATGTTCTCATGAATACTTCCTTAAAGTACAGATGAGTTTCCAACAAGACCTGGATCTGAAAGACATAACCACTGTTTGAACTGAGAGAAGTCCAGGTTGCCCATATGTTGCTATTTAAGTCCCAAAATGTGATCGAATTTTATTGAACTGTTCCCACCTCGAAACAAACAACAACTATTTCACTCTTGCTTCTTCAATCTGCATTTGAGGTTTGTCACTCCCTTTGTAAATACCAGTGCAGATGACTCAGCTGGGCTTTGGTTTTTAACAACAAAGTAGAAATGCGGTTACACCATTTTCCTCTGAGCAACTTGACAAACCTGCACACATCCTCTGCCCAATGTGAATGTTCAGATCTTTTGTTAATTGCACAGGAGATCACTGAGTAAAGCTAACCTGACCCTGAACCAATGGACAGGACCACTGCCTTTTAACAACATGCAATAAAGGAGATTATCACACTGGGACTGTAGCCGGGCCATAGTCCAAACAGTCCTCATCCAACTCATGATACTAGTGTGTCCATCCTCACTGGTGTGGTGAGATCCATACTGCGGATCTGGTTGAAAGTGTTAGTGTAATAAGTGTGCAATCGACACAACAATAAAACAGTGTTCACCTTCTGCGACGATTTCCTCCACGGTCACTTGATACCGCCCGATGGTGAAGACGCGTCCGATGAAGCTGCCACCGCCGCCGGAACCAGCGCCTCCTCCGCCGGCTCCGGATCCAGGCCCGGTGCTCACTAACTCCCGTCGGGAATCGAAAAATTTCTTCATGTCTCTAAGGTGTTATCCTCAGCTCGACCAGGTCCAAAAGTAGATCAGTGCCCTCGCAACAAAGCCTCAGCGTGGATGTGCCCGGTCCCTGCTCGCTACCGCGTCAGCGTTAACGCTTTAGCAGTTCCTCAACGATTGAATGAACGCCGCCAGCTAGCCTCAAGCTAAAAACAGGCTAACTAGCTGGATCTCAAAATATCCCAAACACGGTGGACCGACGCTCCAGTGCTAGCTCATGGTTTGAACAGAGTCGAATGGAACTAAGACAATAATAATAAAAAAAATACAGTAGCGTTAAGTCACTTCTTTTTCCACAGTGAACACGAGCTCAGAGCTGTCCGGCCAAAGTACCCAGAATGTGCCAGAAAAAAACACTTGTAAGCCGTTAGCTCGCGTAGCCAGCTAGCCGGGCAGCTAGGTGTGGTGACAGCTGTCAGTCGATGGACTGGCAGTCAGGGAGGTCCTCGGTGTCCAGTGCAGCTTATTACACATCTCCACCTGCTAACATCCACCAGAAAAGCTGCTTAGGTCACCACCCGTGTCGCAGTGGAAGTGACAGAGCCCCGCTGCCCTTATGCCCCCGACAAGCTTTACCAACCCGGCTGCTCGGCTGATTTAATGATGGAGCTAACGTGGCTACAAACACAGTAGGTGCCAGAGGAAAGAGTCATCCCCTGCTCCTCTCTGCGGACTCCATCCTGCTGGACTTCTAGAGGTGTGATTGGTCAAACGAGCAACAACTTCCTGTCAATCTCCTGTTCTCACGAGGCTCTGCTCCCCACGGTGAAAACCCGACAGGCCCCCGACCTCTGAGGAGTAACACCTCCAGCAGCCTGCTCTCTTTACTGCCTCCTGCTGGTAGCACAGGTCCAAACATCTCAACAGTTCAATCATTTTAACTCGCGTCATTGTCTTCACACGGTAAAAAAAAAAAAAAAAAACGAACCAGAAAATTACCCCTGAAATTCAAGATTCAAGACTCTTTATTGTCATTATACATGATACAGGAAGTATTATAACGAAAAGGCTCCCGGCTTTTTCAAGAAAGCAGTACATGAAAAAACACAACGTACAAAACACAAACCGCAGAATGAGGGGGTGTATAAACAGTGAAGGCAGCATATGTAAAATATCAATTCTTTTATTCTAACTTGAACTATTGATCCCTTAATTCTAATCCACTAAACATTCATAATCAAAGATCCAAGGGTCCACTGACAAAAACCGTGAAAATTAGAAACACATATGTTATGGAAGCTTCAGTGTCCCCTGTCCTCTCTCTGGGGCATAGTGTGGCTGGCTGTTGTGTTTGGGGAAATGTGAGAACTTGGTGAAGGTCAAAGGCTTTTCTCCCTAGACACCACACATGACACTGAGTGAGCAGGCAATACCGTAATCTGAATTACAAGATACCTTCATTGTTTTGAAAGTAGCACAGACATAGATTAAATGATCTCTAGACATTTTGTTTGACCATTGATTAGCAGGTTTTACAGAATTTGAGTCAAATTTATGCAAATCTTTCATGCAGCAGAGGTTTTTTATTAGAGTATTTAATTTTTATTTAAGTGGAAAGTCATGCAACTGAGGTTTGAGTTAAAGAAACCTCACTTGGCTTCAGTTTTTGCAGTCGCACGGCACATATATGAAAACAATTAGGAGACAGGAACTTGGCACAGGTCATGATGGTCTCTTGCATTATTCCAACCAACTTTGCAGACTTCCTGTCGCAGAATGAAAAAAACAACAAAATTCAGAATATCACATTTAGTCTTCTCCTGTAGGCTGTGTGGACAGGAAATGAACCAACAGGAGCCTCTACCCTCAAGGGTAGGCAACTTCAAGATAATACAAAATGTCAACCTCTTTCTTCAATTTGTTGTAGCATCCGGAGTCACAATGACCATTATAATGAAAAAATGAAATCTCCAACAGGGGTCACTGTTTCATCATTAAATAGATGCAGCCCCACAGACCCAGTGTGTGTGCATGTGTGTACCAGTAAGGTAAGTATTAGCTATGAAGTGGTTGTGGTTAAGAATATACACACGGAGTAATGTTTTGATTAGACTGACAATTAAGAATGGAAGTCAATGCAAAATCCAAATAAAGATGGCTGCACAAAACTGCATGTGTCTTATAATTGTATGGCTTTTTAAAAATGAATTTATATTCATTCTAAATTTAATTGAAATCGTTAAGACACCAAACACCCATTAACATGTGTATATATGACATGCTCATTTGTTTTGAGTTTACAGAACATCCATTTTGGTGCTGCTAAAGCCTTGGATGCAGTCTGGTCACATTTGGAAACCATGCAGGTTTTTTTTCAAAAATAATTGGGCCATTAAGCTCTTTGAGCTGCAGTGTTGTTCGTGCTTTGGTGATAAATGACAAAGCTTTCATGCATACTTCCCATTATGTTTATCTACAGTGTGCTAGATCTCTTGGAAAAGGTAAACATACTTTGTCTTGATTTTGTGTTGTACTGCTGAGAACCATAACACTGCCGCAATTATGTATGTAGACTGAGATATGGTGAAAATGCAGGGTCAATAAGCATTGAATATGCATACCAGAAAGTACTGCAATCAGCTTTAATAGCAGAGCTACAGTCAATCATTAGAAAACCTGGAACTGTCTATTCTGACATTTAACATTTTTGTGGATTTGTCATCACATTCATAAATCTCTTATGTTACCTGTAAATGTACTTTGTTGTAACCCACAACTGTAAAGCAACCCAGTTTCATTTGAATCACAAGGTACCACAGAAAATCAAGCCTGGGTATCTGAAACATCCAAACCACATTTTTTTCTACTTCATGCATGAAATGACAGACAAAGAGAAAATAACATGTGCTTAATCTTCTCATGATCACAAGGACAAGAAGGTTGTATTAAATTCTTAGCCTCGTTTCGCTCTACGAACAAATGTAAATAATCAGAGCAATCCCAATAGGTTCCTCGCAGTGTTTGCTGCGCGGGCCCTAACAAGGACTTTTCCTTGAGGATCCTCTCAGATGATGTAGATTAAAAGATGGATTTGGTATCCAAATATTGAAAGTTTTTGTTGGAGCTGTCTGAGCTCCTACAGAGAATGATGCAGCTGACCTTTATGTTTTCTCAGTTACAGGTAATTGCTCTCATTGACATTGAACTTGTTCAGTTGGTGATGACCTTTTATTAGCTTTCATTGTTCTCAGGGTGATGTCATACAGTTCATCATCCATTGTCTATTCTCACAATGTTCAGATGTATTAACTTGTGCAATTAATACAGGGCTTGGTAATATTATTAAATTCCAGTGGCTCAGGATAAATAGATAAAAATGTTGCTCAGCCCTGATGCTAATTGAAACTGTAATGTTGTTTGGAAATGTAGAATTACATTATACAAGAAAAATATGGGATGTGAATACGCCACTGCAGATAATCAAAGACTCTCTGACCTGCATCCAAGTTTTGATTCGATATTCCATCAGGCTTGATGAAAACAGAGCTAAGAAATGATGCAGGGATGCCTGTGTGTTTGAAATCCAAATTACAGCACTTGGATCACAGCTACTGATAAATGGTATAGTTTACATTTCAAACGGTTCTCCGAATTGGACTGTCAGATTCCTCTCTATGTGACAGTTTGTTTTGATGTTTGCTACTTTTAGAGGGGCCGATTATAAGACGTTTGGAGTGTATGAAATGCAGCGTACCCGCATGTGAGGACTGGAGTGCCCTCCTCCCTCGCTCCCAGTAGCAGACACTCTTCACATCTGGATCTCATCCGCTGTAAAGGGAAAGCCAATCATCACATACCTGAGCAAACACTCCTGACTTTGACAGGATTCTGCAATGTTGGTCCACTATAAAAATGAAAACTCATGAAATGCTCATGTCTGTGATTTTTTTTAGAAACTGGGCAAAAACAATGTATCTGCATGATTTTAAAAAGTATTTTCATCCAGTAACTTAATGACACTTCTTGTGTGAAGTTGGCCTCAATATATATATAATGTAAGTTGGCCAAACAAAGTTTGAAAGTCAGAATGGGGTTTTGCAGCACTTCTGCAGAGTGTTTTGACCACTTCCCCCGTTACTGGGGGAAACCTGTCATCCTGAAGGGGAGCATTTTGTTTAAATCTACTAAACAAGTCCGGTCTTTAGAAGGATATATTAAAGGGCAGCGTGTAGAATTGCTAAGGCTCTCGATGGCTCCATTTGCAAGAACGGCATAACTTCACATCTAGCTTATATAAATTTTGTAGTACATGGAGCTTAAGTAAAAACCATGGTGTTATTGTTTTGATAGAATGGGCCCTATATATTCATAAAAATATCTCCATTACCACGGCTATCTGATTGCCATGTTGGATTGCAACAGTACTTTAAATGCCAGGAGCGGACAAACCGTTTAGGGATGGTGTCTCACATTTGTGTGCTGACGTAGCAGTGTGAATCTAACACAAGAAGAAGAACTGAAGGAGTCCAACTGGGAGGTAGTTAAGCAACAGAAAGGACTTTGAATGGATGATAATAATTATCATAATAATATGTTATTAGGTACGATCAAACATGAACTGTAGAAGGCAAGCAGGTACTTCTTGAATAAAACTGGGCTCTGGTCATGATTGTTGTTTCTTTTAACCTGAACACAAAGCCTCCTCACACTTAAAGCTATTCAATCATCACCTTCAGTGGAGCCACACGCTGGCCTCAAATAACTGTTGGCTGAGGACTTCAGTATTATAGTATTATATTCAGTATTATAGATGAGGAAAAGGTCCCTTTATCTTTGTATAGCTGATCATTTTGGACATTAATAATAATAATAATAATAATAATAGTTTCTCATTAATTAAAAAACGAAGTGCATCGTCAAGGTAAAAAAAAGGGCCACTTTCATATGCAGGCACTCAACTGAATAGTTTATTTATTGTTTTTTAATAAACATTTCTATTCAGATTCTATGTGGCTGAACCTTGCATGTGTTATCATGGCTTCAGGGCTGTAGCCCCACCTTACACATTTGGAGCTAGAGCGTGCACCATTTTGACCAGTTCTCATTCATACTCAGTTTCCAACAAAAATAAACCAAAATAAACCATTCAACCACTCAGCAGCCGAGCTGAGTCAAGGTTTTTCACTTTAAGTTCTGATCGGTGAGTGAATACAGCTCGGATCCAGAGGTAATCTCAATTACTATTCGTAATTATAGCTGGCATTTCTAATTTGAATTAAACTGTCATTTCCAAAAAGAGAGCAAAAACAAGTCTTAAATGTCGTTCTGATCATGCCCACACAAAAGAGTGATTTCTATAATTCACAGAAAGAATGCTATAAGGGAACAGTGGAGGACACCTATAGGTTTCTGCTCACAGTTGTTTTTGTCTGGTTAATACATTGCTGGCTTGACGTCTTCCCCAGAGGCTGAGCTTTAACGCTGCCAAAACAGGATTGCAGCAGTGGCCACAGCATCGATCGTAGACCTGTGATCGCTTTTAACTCCAGCACAGAGAAACAATTATCACACACTCATCAGTCCAGCTGACATGCATGGATTTAGACCAGAAGCCATGCAGCTACCAGGCTACTCGCCCTCTGTGACGACGGCTGTGCTCTTCCGACTCAAATATCATGTTCGCGTGATTGTGTGAACAACTTAATCAAAGCACCACTGACCTGCTCTTCAGAGTGCAAGCATGCCATTCGTGGCCCTGGGACGTGCTTCATGCCAGGGGTGTGTGGTAACAGGCAGGTATTCTGTCAGCTGCAGACAAAGCAGCGGCAGATTCTCGATTAAAGTTGCGATTGCTGTGGCAGGAGGTGATGGCGGCAGCGGTGACAAATTAACTTGCCTGGAACAATCACACTATCTGATAACACTTGTGGCACCTGCTGTAATAGCGTATTTTTGGGAAAAGAACAAAAAAAAATCTATGGATGTGTGACAGTACATGCTTGAGAAGGTCTGTGCTTTCAGTCCAGGGTATTTGTGCACTCCAGTGTTAATACAGCTCTTATCTAGCCATTCACCCAGTCACACACATTCATACAGTGCATCTATGGACGGCAATTATTTCTATTAGGGGCAATTCAGTATCTTACCCAAGGACACTTCAGCATGAGGTTGGATAACAAGATACCAAACCTGGCATGTGATATGACAAACAGCTAACACATTCAGAGTTATTATTGTAGGTGCATACAGGGAAAACAAATGTTTTCAAAACAGAATGATTGGCCAGTGGCTAAACTAAATTTGGATGGAAGGGGGCAAAAAGAATTACCACGAAAGTGATGATAATCAAATGAGCTTCAGGTGACAAGACTTGATTTAACCGTTTCAGTGTATAAATCACATTTTCATTGAAGAAATTACCCAGTGGGCTTTCTGGGAATTAGTGAGGAACTGCCTAGGATGACCCTGAGATCACGTCCCTGTGGTAAAGACTTATATCTACGGCAGATTGAAGTGTTTAAATATGTGCACCATAGAGACCTTTATATAGTAAATTGACTGAATTATTAACAGATGTGTGAGTGCGCTTGTGGAAATCAAAGATACATGTAACATTAATAGTTGCAATTATGGTAATGCAATTCTGAGTAATATTCCCATTTGCATTCTTACAGTATAGCTCAACCTATCTCATACCTCAGCCAAGGACCTAAACATGTCCCTATCAGTTAAAATATGCAGAGGCATACAACCACAGTGCTCTAAGTCTAATTTTCATTAAGAAACTTAAAAAAATAATAATAATGAATTCACTCAACTTTTTTTTTTCTTGTTGGTTTCAGCAGTTAAGCTGTTTTTCCATGATCCAAACAAACAGATCAATGCACAAGCCGAAATCATGATCTTCTAGGAGGACGTAATTATACCAATACTATTATCAATTCTGGGTGCCAGAAAAATCTTTAGGATTTACTTTGTGAGTGCAGAGAAGTTCACCTTGCCCTTGGACACCACTTTCAGTGGATGAAAATAAAGCAGCTTGTCATGGGTGAATGGAGCAGATATCTCCTTCTCTTTCATCAACATCCTGGCACGACAGCCTGCATTTATCAAATGTACCACAAACCCCCCAGTGGCTACACAGCACACCCTAACAACAGCAAATGCTGTGGCACTGCTGCAACTAACAGGTGCCTTGGTTTCCATGAGTGAAACCATTTCTGTGAGGTTTGTACAATTAGCTGTCTCTCAAGTCAGCACTCAACATACAACATAAATCTTTTGGATGTAGTCTGAAGGGGTTGACATTAAAGAGAGTGCAGCATTTGAGTAGAAATAGTGCAAAAAATGCTTATATCTAAACTGATCAAAATACACCTTTAGGTCAGATCTGTCATTTCCTGCCTCCCAAATTATGTGCCTGTCTGATTCTTAGTCCATGACAATCTACTGCTAGCTTCTTATTATGTGAAATGCATAGAGTACAGTTCAATCTTATTCTTAGTTTTTGTGCACCACTGTGTTCACAGAGGATTTCTTTTTTCTGCCCTTTGCTGGAGGGTTTTGTTGCTCTGCCTTCCACTCGAGAAAAAACCTTTAAAACTTCCTCTGTTGGATTCAGGTCAGGGGACATACTTGGGTTTCATTGTTTTCTTCTTTGAAATCTCTTTTAAAGAAGACTGTTGGAAAATTCCTCTCCTGCCAATCCACGAATGCCATCTCAGCTACATATCAGCCTACATATCATCTTGGTCACGTCAACAAACATGTTTAATGCCAACTGACCAAACACATGTATTTTTGTTTCTTCTGACCATAGAATGTGCTGCCAACAATCTGTCCAGCTTCTTCGTGTCATGATATTTGAGCAATGGTTTTCATCTGAGGAGGATGACTTCATGAGGCGTACTGAGTGATCCGTCAGTGAAACACCAAAGGTCTCAAATAATCCTGGGGCAAAGTCAGAGGCACTTAAATCTTGTTTCAACTCAAAGTTGAACAGATAGCTAAATGGGGATGATGTCATTCTGATTTTTGAGGATGCTATTCTACCGCAGCCTTCTGCTCTCTGGCCTCCTAACCACTGCTGAAACTGTGTTTCAGTTTCTGTTCGGTCGGTGTTTTTCTAACAGTGTGGAGTGTGTATGTGCTCCCTGTGTCTGCATGGGTTCTCTCACAAACAACTTCTTTGTCTCTATATTCAGGCCTGCGATATGCTGGTAGGCTATCCCCCCCCTGGGGCCCTCTTTGTAAATCATAGGTGGAGTTTTGTGATGCTCTGCCATCTATCCTGTAAAATGTTCAAAAGCAATGTCTCAATTCAGGGGCCGGCTGCATTGTAAGACATTTAGACTACAAAGACCAAATTAACACTTTGAGCCAAAGTGATAATTCACATCTTCAAAGGATTTCTATGATTACTGTCACCAGCTCGCCATGCATTTACAATTGTCGCCTAGCAACAGAGCTGCAGTGAGGCACAATGGGAAAGTTTCAATGCCACTTTGTTTTTTAGCTTGTTAGATTTGCGCTGTTTAATTCAGTGAAACAAGCATGATTGTGACAGTTATTAATGGCGATGAAGAACCCAATATTGCAAATCCAACCTCTTGGATTCAAATGAAAAGCTTGGGCAGAACACTGGCTTGACGCTCTTTGACTAAAAACACTGAAAGGAGGAGAGGCTGGTTAATGTGTTGTTTCTGAGCCACAGACTGAAGCCAGTCATTATCTGTCTTATTTACACAAATATGGGAATTTCAGCTCAGAATATTTACTTTGTACTTATATCATTCAGCTGCCGTTCTGCTATTTGGTAAAACAACAGATGGACTGCTTAAAGGATTGAAGTGGGGGCCGGGACATTGTGAGATCATTTTTTATTTACACCACATCAACACCGCTCAACAGGCCCATTTGGACATTATCCAGTGTTTCTACTACAGGAGAAAATCTAAAACCTCTCACTTGGACATTTGTTCTCTCACATACGTACATCCTCCCACTGCGACAATGTCAAGAGATTAAACAGTTCACATTTCACACCCACAGGCAACAAGTGTCTCCAGCTAACATAATCCCAATCTGCATGTCTATGGATTATGGACCAGGACTTAAACCATATTTGGCATGTTAGGTTCAAATGACCAAAACACAGTATTGACATTTCAATGCTTTCATGCAGTTCTGAATAACGCATATCAACATTTCACCTGCGCAAACTGAGGTCCGACAGCTGGACCACACGGTTCCACAGAGTTCTGAGGGTCATGAAATCAATGTTTCACACAACCGTCATTGCCTACGTGCAGTTCCCCCAAGCTGCAGGCTCTGTCAGAGCCTACTTCATGCTTGGCTGAGGGAAAAGGTTGACAAACACAACACAGATGACCAGTCACTGTAAAATGAGACGGATGGTGTGAATTGACACAGGCATTAAGGGGGTTGTCACATCCATCAGCAATGTTTTCTCAGCCTGACTCCTCATCTCTGCTCTCCAAAACAACACGCAGGTCTCTGGCAGGCAGGACTCTCCAGATAAAAACACCAGACTGGGCAGCAGTAGAAGGATAATGGTTTCTCCTGCTTAGAACCTTCTGAGAAACTCCTCTGAGAAACTCTTTAATGCTTCAGCAAGCAGTGTTATGTTGAGAAGCACTGATCTTTCCTTTTGCATCCACATTCACCCTAGATTTTTAGATTATATATTATATTATATATTAAATAGTTTATATATAAAACCACACCAGACAAAAACAAGGTGCCAAGCAATAATGCGTGGGGCAAGGGTGCAGTGTAATAGTGATCAACCATTTACAACCTTTATTGCACAGTTTCACTTTTTCGTTTTCTTCATCTTCTCTTCATCTCTTTATTTTAAATTATGAAGTCTATTTAGTTTTTTCATGTCGTATCTGTCATATATGTTTTCCCACCCTCTAAACTGCCACCTCATGGTTTAAAGAATGATTTTGGGTTCTTACAACATACCACGGACCTTATTGGCCCGACGTTTACTCTACTCAAATCCGTTGCACTGTCCAAGTTTACTGCGCTCTGGGAACAGACTCATGTGGTTAAAAAAAGAGGTCAGACAAGGTAAAGAACATGAGCTGTCAGACAATCAGTCAGGTCTTAAAACAAATGTCCAGCTGGGACATAAAGACACAATGATTTAAAGGAGAGAATTTTACAGACATTATACTGGTTTCACCTTCTACTGAAGTGGTTTAGTGTTTATGGCCAACGTAGTGATGTTCCCATGTTCCCAGATCTCTGAAATGACTGAGTTAGCTTTAATGGTAAAGAAATCATGGAGAAAATGTTGAAATGAGACCAAAGAAATGACATCATCCTTCAAGCTCCTCCAGCCACTGATAAACTATTGTGCAAGTGTCCAACGTCAAAGCTGTACTTTCCTTTCCTTACTTATTTTAAACAGCTCTTGGATTAATAACCATAAAGTCTTGCCATAGAGTTTATGTTGGCGGCACAAATGCTGATGTTTGCAATAGAGGCAGTACAGAGAGTCCAGTTTTAAAAGCCACTGAGTAATTACTTACTACACAGATACAACTGATTGTGTTTAAATAACAAGTTTGCGTATGTAATTGTGGGTATTGTGGGAAAGCGATTACATCAGCACTTGGCCTTGCAGTCTTAACCTGAGTCTTTGGACACAAATGTTTTTAAATCATTACATCAGAGCAGATAAGATTGGACCAGATGAAAAATAGAGGAGTGGTTTTTAGGTAAAAAAGAAAAAAAGGTTGGAAATAACTGGGGGGGGGTTGTTTCTGTCTCTGCTGACCCAATTCAATTAGCCCCCCCCCCTCTCAGTCTATGAACTATTGTTTGATAGGGGGTGTGTTTGTTTCCATTAGAAGTTGTCAAACTAAACCACGTAGAAGCAGTTTCCCTGTTTTTTTTTACTTGGACGTGGTTGGTTATAAATCACATTAACAGATGGGTGGGTAGCGCAATGACAATTGAATTAAGCCCTCTACTGATAGATCACTGTTTGTGGGAAGGGCACTGAAAGTTTACTTTTAAAGACACCACTCATGACCGCATAAATTTAATCAGAGCCCATTTGTTACTAGCCTCTTGTGGAAATGGCAAGGACTACATCTTTGGGCTACTTGACATTTTGGCAGATCTCCATTCACAACTATGTGTATGTAAAAGCAGATAAATAAAAAAGCTGAGAACAGATGCCTATCAGTCAATGTGTCCTCTTTTGCTCTCCACATGGACTCCTCACCTGCGGACAACCAAAGCCTGCTCAAAAGTAATTGCCCAAAATAGAAATAGAAACCAGAACTTCCTGCACCTAAATGTTGTCCCTCCCCTAATGATTCACATCTGATCATAGAGATTAGCCAAACTTCCAACCAATGGATCGGCACAACACATCACATTATTAGTATTACCTACCAGGCTGAACTGCCTTTTCTTTCTGACAGTGTGACCTAATGTTACCAACAAAAATGCAAATATCTAAATAACTAACACTCTGCCCAGACATCAGAACCTATATGCAGGGCAATTCAGTGTCCTCAGAAAACCATTTGCCAAGCTTATCAGGAAGCCTAATGTGTCCTGTAATCTCAATTATCATGAGGAAAGAGAAGGGGACTGCACTGTGGCAGTGAGGAGATATGCTGTCGCTAAAGACAGCTGTGAGCTCTTAATGTGATGTTTTCCTATTAAGCTCTCTCAGCTCCTCAGACCGTAAACCCATCATTACACGTGCAAAGGCACAACACACTGTGCCAGGCGTAACGTCCACCATAAATGGCTCATTATATATGATTTCATCTCTATTCGAAACTCAAAATAAGAAAAGAGTTGGGTGTAATGTGTTGTGTGAAATTTGTGGATGGATGAATGAATGAATACAGGGATAGATGGAATAAGATGTTTCATGACTCACACTATGGCACAGGCACAAATACAGAGATGGATTTATTTTCCATCACATTTCTTAGAGTATCATGAAGTAATGCATTCCTAGTAAGAACTCAGTCTGACTGAAACAAAACAAAGGAATGGCAAATATGTGTAATTAGGAAGATCCTGTCAACAGTGTTGTCTATTATTTACAGTAGTATTAAGCTTTTAGGAGGGATTGTTTTTAGTAAATTACAGATGACAATATGTTGCTGTATCTATGCTGCAGCAAAACTAATAAAGTGACAAATGTGTTTTGAAAAACTCAAATGGCCATAAGCACACCCTGTTGGTGCTGTTACTGCACATGGCCTTAGACCTCTGTTGAACATGCTATTCAGTGTCTTTGTATTTAGGAGAAATCTATGTATCGTCTCCCTGTCATCACTCCTCAGTGTTTGTGTTGTAAGTAAATAAAGTTTGCACTAGGTGCCTGTTCTGGCAGGGCCTGACTCAGCAGACGGCTATGTGAAGACCATCATGGGGGCCTGAGAACAAGTCGGGAATGTCTGTACCAATTCACTGAACTGCCCTGTCTGACCAAAAAATAAACCCAGAGGCTTTATAAATAAATATATAGGTTTATGCAACTTTTTCTGGTTTTTCTATTTAGATCCTATATATTTTGGGTCTCAAGGGTCTTGAGTCTTTGAAGAGTATAAGTATACTACTCCCATCGGACTGAGGATAATTCCCACAATTAAAATAGAGGCCAAAGAGAGCTCCATGTGTCTGTGTGTGTGTGTGTGAGATTAATCATGCTGGCATAAGGAAACCTAGACTTCTAGAGTTCACAATGGTCACATGTATCACCACCCCACACTCCCACTATACCCAGCCCAAGTCCTCTTTTCCCATTGTCACTTCCAGTAAAAACAGCAGCGTTATCTTCTGGATTGTTGATAATGCTGGTCGCGCAGCAAATTAAACACTGTTTGTTCAGCCATTATAGACTAGCCCCTGTGCCTAGCTGCCACTATCCCAGTGAAACTGAATACCAAAGTCTGAAAACAGACATGTTCCCCCGCTAAAGCCATCTGAGCCAGCTGTGGTCGGGCTGCTCCCTGCACTGAAACTCACAGCAGCTTAATCACAAACATCGGTTTCATCATATTTTTGAAGTTGCATAGTTTGTGCACTGATAAACACGCAGCACTGTGGTATGCCAGGATGTCCAATCGGCTGGGGGCTCGTCTAATGCTGACTCACTCAAAAACAAACAGCCTGTATGTGGCTGTGAGCATCGGGCCAAGAGTTCATAGGTGAAATTAAGATTTATCTGATCTGGCAGGAGAGCCTGATAGAATCTGATCATCTGATGATATGTGTCTGGATTTCCAAACGGTGGTATGCCTCTTCAGTGAGGCGCGGACGCAGGTCACTCCCTATAAAGCCAAACAGCATGTGGAAGAGAGGCGCTTGCTCTCCGACCACACACCAACAACTACATTTGTTATGTTTTTTTTTCCTTTGTCTGTTGCCTGATCAAAGATGTGCTATATCTGCTCAAGCAGCCATGGAGAACAGAATGTCCGCTGTTGTTAGATAAACTCAGAGGGTTGAGCAATGTTAACCAGGCATTGAATCCATTTTCAATATGTAGAAATGTCCCATGAAAATGTTGTCGTATGAATGTTGGAAAGCAAACCTAAATCACTCATCGTCTCTCTCACCAGGACAACTCGGGAAAGAGATACAAGCGCAGACCAAAACAACTCAATCGCTCCACTTTAACGCGGCTTTCATGCACACTTAAATACTTTGCTTTTTCCTGGAGTTGTGAAGCCGTCGGCTGGAAGGATTTAAGGTCAAAGCTTGGTCAGTTGCAATCCTACCATCTGGGCTCCTGCTTTGGGAGCCGCAGATGGAGGTGGAGTTTACACAGCACACACGGCAAACGCCTTTCATTCAACACACCGACATGCAGCAGTGGAAATTTCCCTTGTGCCGCGATCACGTCGAGGGTTTAAAATAAGCTTGACGTGGGGGAAACTTGATTCTCTGTGGTTCTGGAAATTGTCAATGACAAGCCTGAGAATATGCACCTGTTGTGAATTAACACAGAGATTGATGCACTGTGTGCTCAGACAGTTGTACAGTGTTATGTACCAGTAGCAGCAGTCCTCCACCAAAAAAAAACAATGCATTATGTTAAACTGTAGTCATTTTATTTTTTTCATACACCTTGTTTTTAAAACAGCAAGCAGACCAGCTCTGTGCTCCTGTCATGATGATTAATGATCTGAGATAGAGACAGAGTTCAGTCTGAAGTAAGAGCATAAGAATGTGAAACATGCAGGTGTCATCAGGCAGCGAGTTGCCTCCTCAGGTGACCTTAGTGACAGAAATATAACCTTACAACATGGGCTCAATGTATTGAATAATATGGTACTAACAGAAAAAAATGTATGAGAGTAAAGCCATCGCTGATTGTCCCTGATTTGCTGTGTAATACCTCCACACTGTCTCTCGCTTAAGCCTGGACCTGCCCTCGTGGCATTAGGGATTCATCGTGGTGGGCGGGAGCATAGGGGAATGCTGGAGACAATCAAACAGGCAGCAGCCCAGGAAACTCAAGAGGGAAACATGATTTCACTCTCAGATAAACAAGGAATCCAATTAGAAGATAGTGCTGCAGAAAAGCGAGAAATCCCACGGCAAACAGAGACGAGAGAAAGACACAAGAAATGTAGAATTTAAACGACTGGCATCATCTGACTCAGCAGACTGTGCATTTACATCCATAATACTATGTTTTCATTTGAAAATGCATAAACTTAGCTACAGATACGATTAACGTATTCTTTACTCTTTATGTGGCCTCACACCAACAACAATTCTGATTTCACTACAACAAACGACCAACACAGCGAAGAGACCAAAATAGACAGAGGTAACACCAATTCAATCCAATCTACAGATTTATGTCCGTCCTGTTTTCCCATGGCGGCCCATGCTTAATCTCTCCACACATGAAGAGCCAGCGAGGCACATTAAGGAACTTTTATTTGTGCCGTGAGATGCAGCTGAACTCAACTCTCACGAAAACACCAGCACAAGCACAAACTTTATCATCCACTGAATGGCACTCTAAAACTCAGTGGGTCACAATAGGCCGAATAACCAGATAGCTTTATTTGATTTAAACTACAGACTCTGGGCTTTGTATTCATCTGTGGAATGCGGTACCTAACTCTTGGATGGGAAGGACCACACACTTTCATGATTAGTTAACTGAACTTAGCCCTCCCCTGTGTCCACATCTCTGGTTCTTCAGTTGGAAAACTGGTAAATCATTTCAGCACAGTGTGGAAAAAATGGTCAAATATTTGTTTTCACTTTAGCTGCTTGCATCCTTGATTTTGCAGCTCCTGTCTCATTTGAAACACAGGAGGGGAAAGCCATCATTACAAAAGGATTTGTGCAGATGGCTTTTCGTGATTCTGAAACTCAAGGATTGTGTGCATGGATTTGTCCAAGATCGCTGTCGCGCAGTGTACTGGTACTGTGACAGTGGAGCCTGCATGCGCACGTCTCAAAACCAAGGAAATGTAAACAAGAAGAGCTACAGTGAAGTTGCACGTGTACCTTGTTTGTTATAATTACAGGTTCTTTATAGGTATTCCAGATTAAAAGTTCTAAGTGACTTTTCCCATTACTTGAGTCATTAATTAAGATAACTGAAAACAGGTCTCTCAAAGCACAAACAAAAACAGGATGAGTCTCAAATTAAAGGATTTAGAAACTGCAGGTGGTGTAAAAATTGAAAGAGATCAAACAAATAATGCAAGAGGAACAGGTGATCCAGTCAGCCATGATGTCCAGTTGGCTTTTAGACATGACCTGAATTCTGGAAATATTCCTGAAGTGAGAACACAAAGCTGCCCACCCCTTGGCACAATGTCTGGAAAATCGCTGTTGTGAGAATACAGAATTCCAAAAGATTCCCATGACAATGGGGTGGAGTTGATGACATTTCTAACAAGAAATGCTGGCATATTAGAAAAAAAACACTGATAAGATTTAAGAGCCATTGAACTATTGAACAAGGTATCTTTTGCCCTGTGAACACCAGACAGTCTCTTGCTGAATTGTTTAAATGTAACAGGCAAACTCCGGAAAATGTCCTGAACCAACTTTCTGGACATTTTCTTGAGACAGAAAATGGCTCTACGGTAATGAGTCACAACTGGAGAAGGCAGTTGCCTCTAAAGCTTGGTTAATGACTTCCCTTTGGCCATTAAGTGCCCATTTGGTTGTTTAGTGTCATTAGAATAACTTTATAAATGGGCAATTATTGTATTAACTCCAGGTCTAATCTGCCAGCACCAGGCTGCAACAGTAAAGGGAAGAGGTGATTTCTGCAGCAGACAGGGGAACACATTCATGACAGGTTAGAATATAAGGTGAATGGGGTTTCTTAGAAACTCCAACAACTCTTCATGTCAACAAGCACCAGCATCAAGTTGTGGTTCATTCAAATGTGCAGTAAAGGCTTATGTATCTAGAAGCAGAGTTGGTAATCATACTCTCATCCTTTTTTTTAAGTAAAATTAGAGATACTTGCACAAACAAAGGCTCTGGTAAAAAAGAAGTACTTATACATACATATAAAATTAAAAAAAAGGTTTTAATTTCAATGATACACGATGCCTCCTTTGATAAGCTGCACAAAGAAAAAACATTTACTATCCAAAGTAGGGGTTTTGCAGCCAAAGTTCAGACAGAATATTAAAGACTGAACCGAACCACAGTCCTGCATGAACACCTGGGTCTTTCTCTACATGGAATAAATGAATGAGTAATGTGCTGGATTTGATTAAGTCCCTGCCCCCTGCGCAACACTTCCTGTCACCATGATCAATTGGATGGTTTAGTGAGGTCCTCAGGTACCTGAATAATCCACTTAAGAACAGCAACAAAGAATTTGTACTGCGTTGCTGTTGGATGTTGGAAACAGACTAATGTTGTTAGTCAGTCAAGTTCATAAAGTAATAGTAGAAGTAATAGACTAAACCTGGACGGCATTAAAGCTCCTCAAACGTGGGGCCAAAGCATTCATACTCATAGTGTTAACATTCATCTTCTGCCACACAAGACTTGAGAAACACCGCAGCACATGGTTTATGAGATGTATAAGCATGCAAAGATCGTCACAGGTGAAACTAAGAGCAGTCCACAGTAAGGTCTGATTCAGGACTCAACATCTTATTCGTGTGACTGAAGTCCACAGCTCTGGCTTCATTTATCAAACTGCTCTGAGTTGTCATCTCTAAAGACCTGCTTTGTACAAGTTTTGGAACGATCAGATTTCTATCTGTGCTCCACCCATCACCCACATGTTCATATCTCCTCCTCTCAGCCGCCACTTAGAAAAGCACAGCGGGGTCAGTCTCTCCCACCTGATCACTGCTAACTGGTAATTACAGGAGCAATCAATGTCTCAGTAACATGTAATTCCATTAGAAACCCGTCCTGCTGCCTTAAATCGTAATCAACACTGTGTGATATTGGTTGTATTTCCCTCTTCTCCACCCTCTGACTGACATTGTTGACAGTACATGAGTGGTGACTGCATGAGCTGCCCAAACACTTGTTCGGCAGCAGTCAGCAGTCAGTGTTGGTCCACGAAGGTCAAAATGAAAAGTAAGAACTTTACACTAGTTTCTACAATAGGCTGCCAGTGACTCCGTCTCAGAGGCGGTATCTCTAATGACTTTGGGATAACAAGGCATTTTCTCTGTGTTGTTTTTCCCCTCACATAATGAGGACTGGCTTCCCCTGAGCAATGAGATGTCCTGTTTGCATTTTTGGGCCTTGGCACAAAGCAAGAGCCAAGCACAGGGACCGGGCTGTTCTATTTTAAAAGTCGGAGGAACAGGTCTGCACCCGTTGACTGCCGACATATACCATTAGCAAAGTGAGCAATGTTCCAAAGCGAAAAGGAAGCCATCTGAAGAGATGCTATCGCCCGCTGGTATTTTCATGCCATTCATTCCCTCAGCTCAATCTGAAGCTTAAAACCCTATCTTCTCCTTCTAGCTTATCCTGCATCCACCCACACATTCTGAAATCCAAATCTAACCTCTTGTGCTCTTCCCTCATGCCGCCTCTGTCTGCACAGTGAAATTCAAGCATGAACTGGCCAGTCAGGATTCTTCCAAACATACAGGTAAACAGGGCGTGTTACTTCAGAAAGTGTTCGAGGAGGTGAACATGTCGTGGAACTTGCGTGCAGCACAGGAATTTGAGAACAAAGGAAGGCAGATGCCTCCTTCCCTCCACTGATGTCCATTTATTTATTGTTTTACAAAGTTACCCATGATGATTGTATTTTATGAAGTTGAATCAAGTATATGAATGAATAAACAGAGCCATTCCACCACAGTGTGCTGTTCATTCAGTACACAACCCAGTTCCCCTTCCACTACATTTCCTTTTCTCAGCTTTATCTTCAATCAGCATGTTAGGCCTTATTACAATACACTTTACATGGCGCCAGGGGCCGAGCCACTAACAAAGTCTTAAAGGTGCAGTCACACTAATCAACAATGAACATGTGCTTCAGCCCTTCTCACTTTAACAGCACAACAATTTTTTAGTTGCAAAACATTTCAGCTCCATGAGCAAACAAAAACCAACAACAGGAAAGGGAGTGAGCACTGGTCCATTTGTTTTTAAGCAAGATTCCATAAAGACGACTGGACTGCTAACCACAGTAAGCAATATGGATCAGGGAAGAACATACTATTAATATTGGTGCAAGATCAGGGGGTGTTTTACTGATTGATTTTGACATCTCAAAATCTAATTCATGAATGATGCTGAAAACGATGCTGTAGTTGACTATTTTCTGGAGATGGAGATGATTCTCTTGTCCCATCAAAGTTTGAAAAACATAAATCTAACAAGAGACAGAGGTAAAGAAAAGTAGATTTTACAATCATCTGCATTGTGTTGGCTCTAAAAACACATCAGACTACCACACAAAATACCTTTGGAGACCTGAGCGTGGAACCATATCAATAGGTTCTCAGCAATGCTGATAATAACAAGCTTTAACAGTAGACTTGTGTTGTTTGATGGGCCAGCGATAGGCAGAGGCTAAGAGCAATTAGAGCCGAAAAGAAAAGGCCTTAAAAGGGTATGTCAGGGGCACGCAATTAGAAAAGTAAACACAAACAAAACTGTGACTCGAGGTAAAAAGAAAACACAACTGTAGCCATAATTATGGAGGAATTCCTCAACCCACTGGCATCCAGGATGCTATAGGGTCTGCAGATATTATTAGCTCCATAATACAAGGCTTCCTTTCTCAATTTATTTAGCAGGCAGAAGAAATTACTGACACCATAGAAATGGATTTATATTGGTGAAGCTACGTTCCCTCCACTTTGCAAGTGAGCTAATTCCACAATTTCCATAATAAAACATTCCACAATAAAAAAAAAAGGTTCAAACTAAATTAATAAATTCTGATAACGTTTTTGATTAAACAGTTAAGTTTGTTTCAGTTTCTCAGTTTAAGGAAAAAAACAGAACCGGGCTTGTTGGTGAACGTGCTGACGGCAGTGGGCATCTTTAGTAGGTGGCAGATGTGCAGGCCATGAGGTAATCATGCACATGGCAGAGATTGAAGAGCACTATGCCCACAGCGCAGAGACATACACAGAGGGAGGCAGACGGGGGAGAGAGGAGACACCTGGTAACATGTACTGTTCATACTAAAGAATGGTTTTAAGAACTATAAAAGGTCTGCCCTCCACCCACTTAGCATGAAATTATCTGCCATTCTCCTCAGACTTCCAAGTGACCCAGCATCCCCCTCTGAGAGGAATGTTTACATACTAAACATATATACTGTTTGTGTAAATACGTGCAAGTGCACGTGTGTGTTTCAAGAGGAATCAGAAGATAAGAAGAAGTTCTAAGAGGAATCAGAGTAGTGCCTCACATAAGGGACTCGGTTGGTGCACGTTTTAGTGATGAGGGCTCAGTTTTAGGTTTGAGTTTACAGGGTGAATAGAGGCCAGTGTCTCTGTGTCCTCGCACAACTATGATCCCTAACTACGAGCTGTGGGTATTCATCTTTCATCTGTTGTATCAGGTTCGCAATATATTGATCTTAAAGAAGGTAATAGTTACAGATCAACAAATATGCTGCAGCTGCATTAAAACATCAGCATCTTACAGCAGTCATTCAGGGAGCTCTCCCACTGACCCTTAAAATACAATAAATGACTTGGTGTATAATGAGGCCACTTATTGTGGGTGGTGTGCTGTAAACCATAGTACAACAACCTGCCTTGAAACACAGTGACTGGAGCACTGTTCACCCACAGGAGCAGTGGAAGTCTTTGGTAATGAGTTGTTACTGCAGTACTGACGATGCAGCAGTCAAAAGAGGCTCTGTGAGCCCAAATAAGGACTCCAGGAGCATGAATAAAAAAACATATAAAGGCTGATTAATGACATTTTCAAGTCTGTTCTTGTTGCCAGAAAAAATGGGTGGCACTCCTCGGTCACTCAGTCACTCTGGGAAGGGTTTTGACATAATTCTGGAAAATGAGTGTAAATCCTCTCGTTCTTTCAGGGACATTGAACAAACAAACATCAAGCATCACGTCATCGCAGGTAATGTCTGAAGAGTGACGTTTCTCACTAATGTTCGGAAACTCCTGTGTTTTGGTCGCCATTTCATGACTCTGCGTAAACGTGAGGGTAAGTGTGCAAGTCCGTCATTGTGAAACCATCGATCCCAACATCTACTTCCTCCAAAACGCTCTGACAAAAGCTTCTTTCACAGTGGACAAAAAAATACAGCCACTCACATCTGGCTTTTGTCTTCAGGGTAGAATCAAATTTATTCCCCAGTCAATTGACTCAGTGGTCACAGGTATTTATCGGCTCCAGCTCCGATCGGCAGTGATGTAATTATGCTAATTTTTTCTGTGCAACATGCAACCGTCTCATAACCATGGAGCCAGTGTTTTGAAAACCTTTAAGTTTGAAGTTTTACTTGTCATGTGTGGACGGCTGTGGTCCTTTAGTCCACGTGTCTGGCTAATAAAGACAAATACTAATTAAACGTTGTTAGGACAAGTACAGTAGTAATTTGAATCGAGGTAAGATTTCAACATAATTGTGATATAGAATTGTTTCTCCTTTTTTCTTCAAATAAGTTTCACATTGTTAGTATGTGCAACTCTTATTATTCCCTTAGGCCCCCACTTTATTTTTCTCAGTCTGTTGTTTTCTCACTTTCTCTTCTTTTGGACTAACAATACTGTCATCAAGATTTCCCATAAGGCCAATGTTTGTCTGGTATGGTAAGTTTTTCTACTGGATCACACCTAGGCTGCCATCAGTAATTCAGTGAGCTCACCAGTGAGCATGATTAATTGCCTTGATGAATGTCAACTTAACGGGTGTTGACTGCAGAGGGCCGGCAGACAGCTGAGTGGTGCTGCAGTCACTGAAGTCACTGATCCCCTCAGGACCAGATGAGAGTTGAACCAGAGCCCTTCTCCTCCCCTGTCTCCTTCCCTGGCGCCAGCTTCCTGAGCTTCTGCCTTCTTCACCCTGACACTGATTCAGAGGATGATCAGACACAAACCTCTTCTTTTACTAAGATATAGAGCCAGTGTCAACCTCTGACTCCAATTTACTGTTTGCCTTGAAGCAATAATGCCAGACCGGGTGGCTGTATGGATTTTTAATATCATGTTGTAATGGCCATTGTCAACAGAAACACAGATTGATGACCTTGTGATGACCTGTGCTGGTACTGACCACTTACAAGTTTGATGTGAATGTCAGGAGCCGCAGGTCATTTTCTTCAGTGTTTACCAAATGGAAACACCAGCATGGACATTAGTCACAATGTGCCGTGACAGTGTTTTGCTTTGGAACTCACCAAACGAGATATTGCAAGAAAACTGGAATGGAACCTGCAGAATGTGTCCTGTGTTGGTAAAGACAACACAGGCCGAGCTCACCACATGTCAAGAATGTTATGGTTTACTTAATATTCTGACTTAAAATGAACTGCTATTGAAGAGGATTGCATCTATTCCAAACTGTTGGTGCACTATTTGGTGTCTCTAAATTATTAGTTCATCATTATGTAGAGCATGTGCTTGAGTGGCTTTTTCCACAGTAAAGTATAAAAAATAAAGATAAACAAGGGTCTCAGCATGTCTCCCGAGACAGTTTGAAAGGACAGAGGCCATCAACGTCTTTAGTCCTCAGTATTCCCCATGTACAACCTCTAATAACCCAAGCATGTGGTTCCACTCTGAGCGCAGTGAGTGAGATTTACCCACAACACAACGTTTGTGAAGGGCTAAAACAGTTGCATCTCTAAAAGACCCTCCTCTCACCCCAAGAAGGTCATGCTCTCGAACTCTGTATCTACTGGCAGAGGAACTGCTTCTGAGCTGGAACTCCCAAAGGATGCACACATGTGGAGGAAATGTTCTCCAATCAAATGCAATTTCTGACTGAGTCTTCCTCCTCCTTATATGTTACTATATATATTATGCATTTCAAAAGTCTGAGGTCTTGTTTTGGACTAGAAGTCGCAACACATCCCCCCACAGTCATGATAAGCTTCTCACACTAATGGAGAGTTTCCTGCACAAAACATGCACCAAGCAAATTAGCAAGTAGGCATGTGCAAACTTCTGATACTAAAATCACAACAATCCCAAGCAGCAGCGTAGGTGCCATGAGAACAGAACGCTCTCAGTGGGTTGTCAATTACAATCGAATCATGAACATGATCGCAGATTGTGCTGTCAAATAAGAAGTGTAGCCTTTATAATTAGAAAGAAGTGGTGGGCAGTGGTGCAAGGAAAAAACAAGGCCTGTGATTGGTACTGCTGAATAGGAGAAAACACAGAAAAAAAATATATGCACACCCTCTGGCTTTCGCAATTGGCTTGGGGTGGGAGAGGGAATCTGTGGCCTTTTCCAGGCATGGGAGTATTGGCAAAGACCAGATGATTTGTGTTGTGAATTGAAATTCAAGCTTGTAAAGACCAGATGGTGGCCATGGACAGGACGTCCCCATATACTGTTAGTCTTGTGAGAGAAATCCCAGACTTTTTTTTTTTTTTTTTAATGCAAGCCGATTAAAACATATCGTCTGTGCAGTTTCCATGGTGAGGAGGGGAAAACATTCCCAGGGTTACAGTATCTGGAGTAATAAACAGGCCTCTCTAATGCTTTATGGCTGCTCTGATTATTTACTGGCTGCCATCGTGAACGGAGCAGAACAAATCCCCCACTGCTCTGCACATTCTAAATTCACAATTTACATTAAACAGACACCAGGTAGGAGTGTCACGAGCATTTTAGTGATAAAAGGTGGAGGTCAAGTGCACTGGAATATCTTGATTCAAATAAGCACATGATTAAACAGGTGGATTACATCATAATATAAAAACAATTATGATGGATTGTTCATCAACAAAGTATATTAGTGCCGTCAGTTGCACTAAGTGAAAGACTTATAATGCACCATAAGAAACTGTATGTGTGGTTAGCTAATGTTATTGTTACGGGTCTCCCTCAGTAATGGTGAGAGAGGTGTCACACAACTCAGCCTGTGCCAGCTGCTGTACTCGACTACACCCGGACCAAGTCCAGATCCAAAGAACAGGATCTTCTCACGCAAAGACAAATGAGCAGCTGTCAAGCCGTCAGCTCCGAAACCGTGACCTTCATTTACAGAAATGCCGTCAGATGGGGCCTCTTGGTCATCAAGTTAAAAAAAAGGCACCACTTTTCTTTTTGTGAATGCACTCGCGACTCCAACACTTCCTATTGTGAGCTGAGTGATAAAGTGACTAAAAGAGGAAGAAAGTCTATTGAAACTGATTTGATCTCATGTCATTCAACATCTATTCTCTCTCAGGGCCATTTTTTAAGTAAATATTAAATACAAGAACAGCTGCAACCAAGCAGTTTCAGTCTATGTACATTAGTGTTAGACCATCAAAATCAAATCGGTTCATTCTTCGACACAAATTTGAAGGCAGTCCCCCAAAGCAACCTGAAATCTCACAAATGAATGGCTAGTAAATATACTGACACCATCCTTTTATCATTGTTATGAAGCAGGAGTCATAAACAGCTCAGCTGTTTTTTTTCATAAAGATGAATAGACAAAGTAAAATGTTGAGGGGGAATAAATGTGGTGCTTACAAGACCAAAGAAGGAACTGCTCAGTGACAAAGAAAGCTGAGCACCATAGCAGAGCGCTAATATCTGACAGGAATCACATGGAAGGCATTTGTCTGGTCATTCTTCTTCAGTGCATCAGGTTGCGCTACAGTGCGATAGCGATCCATTATGTTATTTTAGTGTTTAGAGGTAAAGGGAGGTCACTCACTTCCTGTTCTCTGCAGTGCATTGGACGTCTGAGGCATCGTTTGTGAGGCGGTGCAGGGCCCAGCTGTCCCAAAGCCTGTTGCACTGTGGACACAGTTAAGGTGACAGATGCAGTTAATATAACATGTGATAACGTGCTCAGTGTAGCTGCTAAATTAAACATTAAAGAGCACAGAGTGGAGGGCCTACATAGTCTTAAATGTTGTTTTACTGTGACAATTTACACTGTCTTTTCTTGAGTAAAAATAGTTGCATTCAAAATGATTCAATAAAAGTACTGATTCAACTTCTTTACTCAAGTAATAGTATAAAATATGTAAAAAAAAATAGAGGCTCCGGTATATTTTTAAAATATTTATAGTCTGTATCAGAGCAAATTGAGATTAGTGTCACATTATATGCTTTACTAACCATTTCCTATTTACTTCAAATAAAAGAGATCAGAAACATTTATAACATTTATAACATATATATTTCTTTTTACTGCTGGTTATTATTATTCGAGTGTGTGTGGCTCTATTAGCGTTAGTGATCCCAGTATGGCTTCAACACACCACCCCACACTTTTCAACTCCTCCCCTCTGACTTGAGCCACAGTGTTAGTTGAGCCAATCCGATCTTTGGCAACCTGCACTGAGAGAGAGAGAGAGAGAGTAAAAGAAAGAGTGAGCAGCCACTGGTGCACTCTGGTGGTTCTTGCAGCAGCGTCACTTCTTGCTTGATCTCCAAACACTCCAAACTGTGGCATTGTGGCTCAAGCTTTCAGCGACAAAGACAAACTAGTCCCAGTGGATGTGTTTAAATGGACAAGCCTGTGTTTTCTTCACTGAAACTTTTTTTCTTCCACTTGTTGTTTGGACTTTTTTCTTGGATTCACCAAAGGGCTGCGACTCCATGAACTCATATTGCTTCAGCTTTACGGACAGTTTGGATACATGTCTTTAGGAATCATGTGGTTGCCGCTGCTGTTGTCTCGACCAGACAAACTTCCACAAGCAAGCACATCTTTGGAAGCAGGAGCGCGTCCACTGGCTTTTGAACAGGGACAAACAAGCGTCCCGATGTAAGACGTGCAGTAAGCTGTGACTGCAAACTGAAGAGTAACTTTCAATAACTATTTTTAGAACAGATTCTTGTGGAAAAGTGCACTTTTGACCTTTTGGCTGAGTTTGATGTGAACACATTTTCAACTGGTGCACAATGGATGGAAACGTGAGTTCTTCAGCATCCTTGGGAATTAATCTGACACAACCCTACCATGATGCAGCAGGACCCTGGAGCCTCATCATCCTGGTCATCATCATACTGACCATAGTGTTGGGAAACCTGCTGGTCATCATCGCTGTAGCGCGCACATCGCAACTACAGACAACGACAAACATCTTCATTATGTCCTTAGCGTGTGCGGACCTCATCATGGGGGTCCTCGTGGTGCCTCTTGGGGCCACAATCGTGGTAACAGGGGACTGGCAGCTCGGCGACAAGTTGTGTGACTTCTGGACTTCTGTGGACGTCCTGTGTGTCACGGCAAGCATCGAGACACTATGTGCAATCGCAGTGGATCGCTACATAGCCATCACAAGGCCGCTGCGATACAAGGTCTTACTCAATAAGTGCCGTGCCCGGGTCATAGTTTGTCTAGTGTGGGTCGTGTCCGCCTTAATATCCTTTCTGCCAATTATGTTTGGGTTCTGGAAAGCAGATGAAGACGATGCTTTGAATTGCTACAACAACCCTGCATGCTGTGACTTCGTGACCAACTGGGCCTTTGCGATTTCTTCGTCGACAGTGTCTTTTTACATTCCACTGATCATTATGATATTTGTGTATGCAAAAGTCTTTCTAATAGCGACCCAGCAGGTCAAGCTCATAGATACCAATCGCTTCCGTTTCCAGAATGAGTGCATGTCAACAAATACACACGTTTGCTCCAACATCAACAACATCATGCCATCCACATGTGCGGGCTCAGGTGGCGGCAACAGTGTCGTGAGGAGAAAGAGTGCCAAGCGAAGGCCGTCACGGCTCATTCTGGTCAAAGAGCACAAGGCCCTCAAGACTCTGGGTATCATCATGGGGACCTTCACTGTGTGCTGGCTCCCGTTCTTTGTCGCCAACATCATCAACGCCTTCAACAGAGAAATTCCCTCTGAGAAGATCTTCCGACTGTTGAACTGGCTGGGTTACATCAACTCGGGCCTTAACCCCATCATCTATTGCAGGAGTCCAGAGTTTCGCACTGCGTTCAAGAACCTGCTGGGCTGCCCATGGCTGTCCAGCGTGCAGCTCAATACTTTATATAAAGAGCTACGGACCCGCTGCTCCTGCTTTCTGTGGCATGGTGAGTCGGGCACAGCTGGATCTTTCCAAAAGTCCCAGAACAGTACGACTGAAGGGAACGAGAGCCTGGCTAGTTCACAGGGAAGCAGCAAAAGTGAAACGGCTTCTCCTGGTCCTCTGCAGCCCAACGGCAGCACACAATTCAGTGACTTATCAGAACCAGAAACCCAACTGTAAGTGTGCATCTTCTTACATTTCTCCATAGATTTCTCCATTTAACATTGATAAATGTTAATGTTAAATGGCATGTGTTCCATGCACGCAAACACACACACACACAAAATCTACATCCTCAGATACAAAAAAGTTGCGCCAGTGTATAAAGAAAGAGAAGAGTAAAGTTTTGAAAGAGTTAAGCACAAGTGTTAATATTAAAAGTGTAGAATGACCCATGTTTCCATTATTAACTTCTTTTAGACACCATGCTGTGCACATTGATGATGAACCCAAATAACCGTAATAATTAGTGTGTTCAATTTGACAAATAATAGTCACAAACAAAAACAATCTAATCAAACTCAAGAACATTTCTATAATTTTAGTTCTGGAAAATATTAAGTCAAGTCATATTTGATCAAATCTAGCCTCCAGATGCACAGTATTAAAGATTAAGTATTACAAATATTCTCTCGTGCACATATACAGTTTTAGATATTTTGAATTTGACATCAACTGTCGTCTTTGAATTTAATAAAAGCAGAAATCCATATTTGGACATGATTGAATATGTGAGTGTGCTGCCAGGAAAAAAATAGAAAACAGTGCAGAAAAGTAAATCACTACTGACGCATTGGTGGCTTTGGGCTATTGCAATATCACAGTATGATACAACACATGCAACTAGAGATTTAGTTTTCCTGAAGGATTCAGTAAATATTTGAGGACCTCTATCTCTTACTGATGTCTCGGTACAGTTACTGGTTCAGTGCTTGGGCTTTTACAGACACCACAATACTGTGAATGTACTCTATTAGTCAATTACAAAAGGAGTTCTGTGAAACCACTGTGAGACGTGTGAAAGGCTGATAATGACACATTTGAGAAAATGTCTGGATGTCAGCATGGCTCCCCGCCTGTCAGTGGGCCTCAGGGTGCCCTGCCCAACACCCCCTGCAGCAGATAAATCTTTATCGCTAACACACAAGACTGGACAGGCTGTTTACAAGACTGACAACCAATGAGAACACACCATTTTACCATTTTAACTAGCTGATTTGTTATTATTGTACCACATTAACAAGAGACAGCAGGTCTGTCTCATAATACATATGAATATATTTGACACACTAATGCCGATGTATGAATTAACAGGAGGCTCATTGACATAATTAATTATAATATTTTGTTCTGTTTGGTATGATCAGATTAATTTCCCAGAGAGGATCAGCTTCTATGTATTTCTCTTTCAAACTTTCATAATACCACATACTTGAGGTATATAGGCTCATTTTAAATTCTAACCTGAGTATGTTTTTCTATACTAATATTTCTTTGAAACAATGGCACCAACAAAACTAAACTAAATGTAATTGACTTTACTACTCCTCAGTCAATGCCAATGGATGTATCCCTTCCATACAGCCCACCTTGCCTTAGCATGCTGAATTCATATAAAATGTTGATTCATCCAGTTTTACAACAGACGGATGTTTTATTTAAAATATTTTCTCTGCAAACTATAGACTGCGTTACTCTTCTCTTTACATGTCTCAGCCCATCGGAGGGATCATACAAATATAATCAATGGAGCTGTAAAACAGGAGACATTCAGAAGCATATAAAAGTCTTCCTTAAAAGGAGCCCGGTGTGTTCTGTCGTAAATCAGCCCAAGGGAAAGGCTCTGCAGTCTCACGCTTTGAACAGGATTACAAAAGTAAGTGAGAGCAGCCGCTCCAGAATCAGGGGCCACGGCTCCAAGACATATTTCATGGAGGAATATGACAAACTGTTCCAGGTAGAGCATCGGCTGCTGGAGCTGTAGTGCCAATAATGCCACGCATTACTAGAGCTCACGTGCTCCGCAGTCATCCCTATCAACTCTCTATTTAACGACACACAATAGAGCATATTAGAGGCAGATTTCCTGTAAACCTTCTGACAACATGTGACAATAGGTTTGGTTAAGTCAGGGCCGATATATGCCAGGAATGGTAAAAACGTGAGATAACCACCGTTCACTATCAGCAAGTTGCTTTGTTCACAGAAATAAACGCAGGCCTATCACTGCTGCTCTTATCACCGTGCACAGCAGCCTCAGTATCTGTCACGAATGTTCCATGTTACATGACAAGAGCAAATTGTAATGCAGTTATAAGAGAGGTTTGGTTGTGTCTCCCTTTTTTGTGATGTTGTTGTTGCTCCTAAGTAGATAAATGGTAAATAGCTTTTACATTATTCCCCGTGTGCATATTGTGGGAAAACAATATCCATGTATTTAGCAGGTATCGCTGTGTTTTAAGAGCAGTGTGAGATTGTTAGCACACTTTATCCGTGATTGAGAACACTAAAGTTAAGCTAACAGCAGAGCGGAACATTTGATTTAGTAGGGCGGCTGCCAGCTAGATTGTGAAATGAATGTGGAGAAAAAATGAAGTAGGTTAAAACATTTACAACATGCATGCAGAGAAGCAGCGCAGGAGCCACGGAGGCTTGTGACAGCACGGGTCATTATCATCATTACGCACAGCCCCTACCCTACAGGAAACAATTTATATGCTGCAGCTGTGCTGGTGCATCAACAAGTATAAAGAGACACAAGAGGACGCAACGTGTCAATCAACTTGTTGCCAAGTGAAGGAGTCAAAAGAAGAAAATCACAGTCAGTATTTTTCATCCCGGAAAACTGCAAGTGAATTAACATTTTTATCATATTATACGTAAGAATATTAATGACACTTTCCACATTTCTTAATTTTAAAGTTTATTATATTAAACAATTAATGGATCGAGATTTAAAAACAAACATGCAGGGCATTTATAGGACTGAATTCTATGAGAGATTAGTCGAATTTTGAAGCAATTTGAAATTAAAGGGACTGCTGGGCATGGTATTGGTCTGTTGGCCTGGTTACATGCACCCGTTGGACTGTGAAGAGCTAAATACGGACAAATAACACAGCAGACATGACACAAAGCAGAGTGAGACGGTGGAGAATGACATTTATAAATACTGAGTTAGTGGAGAATAAAGGGCTGATGAGTCTAAAAAACTGTGAATATTTTAATCCTATTTGTGGACAACTCATGAGGACAAATCTGTAAGTGACTGTGTGGTTACTGGAACAAGCTGCATCATTATGCTGGAGAAATATTAATATATAATTGTATTTTCCACATATGCTGTACCCTCCCAAAGCACTTAATGCTGTATAAAAGACACAGTGTCAGTGTGAAAAAACACTGTATGCAGGAAAAAACGGAAGACATTTTAATAAACGTGTAAACAGTTATTTCAATGGGGGCCATGCACCAGACAGGATGAATCATCTGTTAATCGAGAATTTGAAGTTTAGCAGCATAATCTGCGACTGACAAGCTTTTTATTGCACCGAGGTGCTGCAGCACTACAGTGATCAATCACATGGCCTAAATCCAACCTATACAATAAGTGATGCATTAATAGGGAAAAGACAGGGGAAAGGCTCGTCCATAATGTGTGTACTTCGCTTAGAGCACGAACAGGTTCAAGAGGGCCTGAAACGAGAAGTCGAATAAGGCTAAACATGATGGCAGTGACCTGTGGGAAACCTCCCAACGTTCGCTTTCAAGATTCACTGCTATCAGAGCCAATCATCACGGCCTATAAATGGACACATCCGGGAGTTGGGCAAACACTCAAGAAAGGGTATAACTCTTAAATCGTTGGGATTCCCGCAGATAAAAAGCAATAAATGCTAAGTGGGTGTTCTTTTGTTTTGTCCTTAGAAGAGCAATAGAAATCAACTGGAGTCTGTAATACATTATTGACAGCAGAATTCAAGATATAGATGTGCTATAACTGTGTGATATCTTACATACAGCGAATGGGTGATTTGGACCACTTCTGCAAATGACTTATTTATTCACAAGAAATCAAAAAAAAAAAAAAATCTCAGTGTAATAAACATTCTTGGATGTGGATCCACAAAAAATATGTTGGCTCGCTCCACTATATTCGAGGTAAGTCTGCAAGCACACCAACAAACAGGGCAAAAACAACAAACTATGAAATTAGACAACAAGAAACGATTGTTAGCAACAAATTAAGGTCCATTTAAAGTCATTATGAGATGATTACCACCCTGCTTTGGCAGGTAAGTATAAAACATTCACCCATGTGACGGATGGATCTAATCCTGATGAGTAAACAGCTCTTTAATTTGTATTTCAAACTATAAAATATGTGCATGCCTTGTCTCTGGTTTGTGATTCAAACTGAAACTGAACAAAATATGAAGCACTTTTTTTTTTTTTTTACCTTTAACATACGGGCCCTGCTGTGGCTCCTCTGTACACACTGTAAAGAGCTGTACTCAGTGAAAGTATGTGAAATCTGGTGAAGTCACATTGTAAATTGTTTCCTGCGTAGTTCTTCCTGTATGTCTGCACATTTCTGTGAAGCCTGCGGACCGAGGTAGTTTATGTCTTCCTGTGGAGACATGTACAGTGGAGGTGATAGCATCAGAATTCCTGTCTTGTCGGGAAAATAGGTAGCGTTTCACACGGGATGAAGGGATGAGGGCAAGTTCGCAATAACTCTGTGATTAGAAAGGAGGGGAAAAAGTGCTGCGATTGTATCAATGCTGTTTTTCACAGTAAAACACAATCATACTTAAAATAACCTGTAAGACAAAAAACTGCTGGTGTTATCTTGGAGCTTTCTTATCTGATGACAGTGAAATGCTGTACTGGGTGCGACCAGCACCAGTCGCACAGAAATGCACAGTACAGGGCACCGAGAGTTACATCTCACAGGAAGATTGAACAAGGTTCAGAATGAGAGTGGAAAGTGGCCTTCTCTGAGCCAAATTCGTGCAGTAGATATTGTTAAAACCAACACAAGATCTGGATTTTTACCTTATTCTGAAGATACACTCATTAGGTCCTTCCATGAATTATTTTCCTTTTTTTTTTTATTTTTAATGAAAGTGATGTATATGATCATTTCTCTCGAAGAAAGGGAAAAGATATCTGACAGCTGATTGGAATTTGTTTGATCGGAGTTTTTCCTTAGATCACGCTCCACTACTTAATAATTTCTTAGAATGTGGTTGAGTAATTTTTAGGTCATGCCGCCATCAAACAAACAGATGAAAGCTAGGCGGGGGAATTATAGAACAGACAGACAGATTGTACTGTCAGTTCCTCCAGTGAGATGCCACCTTATCTCATCCAACCACTTTTAAAGAATGTGCATGACAATTACACGCCTAATTTTCTACAGCAACACACCATGCTAATTTGTCCATCCCTCCACAGCTTCACGCTGCAGGAAAAGGACGGATGAATGGAAAAATATTTGGAAGCAAACTACATGTTCTCCAGTCGTCTCTGTGACCCCCCTGCGAGGCTGCGACCAACCATCAGTGAGGACAAGCTGAAGAGGAGCGTGACTACTGAAACTGAACCCTAAGTAGGTGATGGACAGAATCAGGCAGAGACACAGAGACGGTTCTGTCCACAGGAGATAGGCTGCTGTGAGTCAGCACTTCAAAGACATTGGCTGACACCGGTGTCGCCTCCATGCTGTTTACAGACGAGCGTCTGTTCCTGAATATGAGACACTACTTAGCTACGAGGGTGGAAAGGTATTCCAGTGAGCCTTTGGACACATTTGTAGTCTACAACATAATAGCATTAAATTGTTTTGTATAATATATTATCTTGTAAGTTATCTATTTATGATGCACTGAATCTGTAGCAGGGTACAAAAGCTGTCTAACCTGACAGCAGGTGAAGCTGTCGTGACTGTGCGTCAAGAAAAAAATGTCATCAGTGTAATTCCAGCTAAACCGAAGCGCTGTGCATTCAAACATTCTGTTGTCTCCGCTTCATCTTTTTTTTTTTTCACTCTGGACTTGTATGATTACTATAAACTGGGGATGGGGACTCCCTGTGGAGGAAGAATCGCAAGATGATTCCCGGACGTCAAATAGAATTTGAAAGGAAAAATTCTGATAACATATTATATCACTGACTGGTCCAAAAGCTTGACTTTAAATGAGCAGGTCAGTTTACAGAACCACACGAAACACTGCATATTGCAGATTCTCTGGTGATAATGGTGGTTCAGTGTCTCTGGCATTATTTAATTGAGGGGGTCTGAAAATAATTTGTTTGGACTTGAGCCAGTCCTCAAGCTAAATTGAACCATCAGTATAAAGCAGTCACGGTACAGTCAAGCTGCTGCTCAACACGCTAATATCTATCCGCTACATGCTGTGTCTCTTTGGTAAGTGGCAGTATAAGCTCAATAACCCACTCTGAAATGTCCACAGATAGACGAATAAAAGTGTGATGACTGACTTGACATCATCCATTGTTTTGTTGCACCGGGACACATTGTAATGCCATATTAATTACATGACACCATCTGTCGCAATGAGAAATAAAATATTATAAACTGTGTGACACTCTTCATGTCTATTTTTTGTGCTGCCAATGCAATCTATCAATACATGGCATACAAGGTCAGAAAACAGAAGCCCTGCAAAGTCAGCTGGTTTCACTTTTTAGATTCGAAAGACAGTTGGACTGACTGCAGTAACCGACCCTCTGCCCAGAAGATGGACTCCTACCTTGTCACTCGGGCTGAGACACTCAAGGTTAATGGACATTACATCATAACATGAGAGGTCATGGCCCAGTTTGAAAAAGATC
Source organism: Pseudorhombus dupliciocellatus (assembly GCA_016785235.1). Classification (NCBI taxonomy): domain Eukaryota; kingdom Metazoa; phylum Chordata; class Actinopteri; order Pleuronectiformes; family Paralichthyidae; genus Pseudorhombus; species Pseudorhombus dupliciocellatus. The sequence continues at coordinate 1,021,808 of JAFBJW010000058.1, read as the reverse complement.
AATTCAAACCACTTTGATTCAGATGGATGACTCTTTAGAATAAATCCTCAGTGATGACATCCTAAAGTAAGAGTGATTATGGCCTTTATTGGCCTTCATACATTGTCAGCAAATTATTGTGTGTACTGCAGTGGTTCTCTGATGTTTTAGCTTGTGTCTCTAAAAACACTATTTATAATGATGACCCTTTTTGAGATTTTTGTCTGGTTGGTTAGTGTTAAGGATTTGGGGGGTCTGATGAGTTTAAAGAAAAACAACTTCAGGACAAAACACATATATTTGTGTAACTGTATTCAGTATTTTTCCATCTGTCCCTATGGGGTCTATATACCCCCACACACCATTAGTCTTGATACTGTTCATATGAGTTTAAGACACGATCTTAAAAAAACCCATCATTGTTCTTGCTGAAATAAATCTCCAAACACCAAAACCACAGTGCAGCTGGCTCTGCTACTGTTTGAGCAGACTTCATCTTCTGTTGTAAGAGGAATTCGACAAGATTGTGGACTTTTAAAAATAATCCAAGAAGAGAATGCATGACATCTGACAACAAACTGTGACCAGCACTGTGCCAGACACTCTGCTGTGCGAAGACTCAAACATCATCCAGCAGCTCGGAGTGGAAACAATTACCCCATCTGAAATCAAGCCACATTCTCAGAAACGGATCCCTATTAGACTGAAATCGATTATTAACATTTTAGGGGGAAAAACAGAAGCAAACACTTCATATAAAACTTCAACTGGATGACCGGGTGAAAAATGTCAGTTCAATATGAATAAATAATGGAGCTGAATGGCTTGCATACATAATTTTTAGAGGATGCTCTTTAATGTTCTCTACGATCGGGGCAAAGGAAGTCTAATGACAAACTGATGTGTGATTACACATTTTGAACCTTGGACATAACTTTGAAGTGTTTTCTCTTGATTGCACATGCACAGGACTGGACCTCATTTTCCACAAACCCTTCCCTTTGACTGCAGCTCGAGTGTTACACTACAGTTCTCTTCAGGACAGACGGATATTTTTGGGACACTGGAGCCCTCGGACAAAAAAGTCCTTTGACGCCAGGTTTCAGGACGTGGCAGTTTAAATCTAATGGAGTCAACTGCACCTTAATTAGATAAGTACCTTTTTCAAGCTGAGAAAACGGTGGCGTGAAAAAAAAAAAAGGCTACATACCACTGGGTCCAGCTTACGCCCTTTGTCACCAATCACTCTAATAATAGACTGCAGTAAAGAAGGGGATGAAACTAATCTTTTCCTGAGATCAACACAAATCTGCAGTCACAGAATCAACAACACAGAAATTGCAACTTTTATTTCCTGCACCCGGTTTGAAGCACGAGGACAATTTCTCTTTCTTTAACGGACAACCATCACACTGCCATGCTGCAGTCTGATGTGAAAAAAACATGTTCAGCAGTGAACCAAGTCCCAGGTAGATATTTTGTTGCCAATCACTCAGAGTAAAAAGAAAAACCCATTTCCCTAGTCTCATAACGCTCCCACACAGACATAGGAAGTTACACAGATAGAGATATTTGCAGCTGCCTCTGTTCACCCAGCAGCCCTCAAGCATACATTAGGAAAGAATGCGAGCCTCTCTATTCTATGACTGGAAAAACTGTTGCACATCATGAGGCTTATATCATGATAGGTATTGAGAGTAATATTACAGTGGGTGAAACAGGCCGGAGGACAGCGTGTCTCTTAAATGACTCCAGATCAGCTAATTGACTTGACCCACAGCCTGGTTTGACCATCTACTGCCATCTAGTGCAGTGACTTGTGATAATCAGCTCCGTTAAGTGATTACACAGCATGGCTCACTGCTCTGCTCCTCAATATAATAGCAGCAAGATGTTAGCTTTGATTCTCGGTTTTTGATTGTTGTAAAAATCACCATCACTGTTGTCTTTATCCCCACAGTGTGCCTGCTCCTTCCAATCCCTGCAGGAGTAACGCTCAATGCAACAGTTTTTTTAAGCGAGAGGGGAGGGAAGAGAGAAAACAGGATGTATCCTGTTCATCTGGAACTGAGTACATAAGTATGCTTTACATGCACATGCAGAAATAGAAACACACACACACACACTGCAGAGGAAATGTAATTTCTAAAGTAAAGATCTGGAAAAATATGCCACAGGGTATAAAAAGTCATCTACTTTGTATGAGAAGGATTCAATCAAAGTAATGAAAGCAGGAAATCTCTCAAACAATGTATTCTGAATATGTCCAGCTCATGTTTATGCAGCAAAGACCAGAGCAAATTCCTCCTGTGATGAAAAAACGACCTTGCAATAAATAGCGATCTGATTCTGATGTTGATTTCAATAAACTTACAATATGGAGCAACATTTCTTTCACAGGATTTGTGGATTTTAAAGCCTTTTATTTCTAGCAGTGATTTCTGTTTTTATTGAGTTGGTTTAGTTCGAGCCAAATTCATTTATTATTTCTGACCATTGGAATCAGGCATGTTTCATTTGAATTTTTTCATCTTGTAATTTGGCATCTGATTTTGACCCTAGGACTCCAAGCATGCTTAATTTATCATATTTTAATAATTAAAACGTCCCTTCACTCCTGATATGTCTCACCTGATTTAGGATTTTATGACTTTTAATTTTGTTTGGAGTTTTTTGCATGGAAATGATATATTTATATTATTTTCCTCTACTGAGCATAGTGTGCTCAGCTAGTGTCAGCTCAGTTTGAACTACAACCAATCACTTGAAATACTGGATGTTCATTCAGTACACTGAATATATATATATTTACCTTTTATTGAAACAATTTAAATTGTAAACATACATTTCTCCTCACAAAAATCTGCATTTGAAAAATTCAAATCACATATATTCATCATGCTATAATTACATCAGTTTCCAACAAAAAAATCGGAGTGACATTTGGAACACCAAGGATAAAGTATATTCAAGCTAAACCTACATGCAGTCTAATACTGCTACTCCTAATGAATGTAAGGAGGCTGAAGTCCTGTTCAAACGACAGCCCACACGGTCGTGGTGGGTGGCTTTTATTTGTGCCGGCGGCCAAAACAAACAGCTGAGGTCTTTTCGACCAAAGCTGATATCAAGTCCTGTCTGCTGACGACAGCTCACTGCGCCCAGAGTCAACTCACGCCAGGGAGGGGCAAACTCATCCATCACTGTTGCCCGGGTGACCGTGTCTAGACGCGTGCTGTAACCTGGCAACAGACTCAAAACAAAAGGCCGGATGTTGCTCGTGGGGTGACAAGATGAGTCGACCCAGCGGTGGCCGCGAGGAGAAACGGGTCAACCAAAATGGAGGAGACCCGGGAGGTCATCACTGCGAGCCGGTCAATACTCACTCTGCAACAGCGGCACAAGCAGCGAAGGGTCCGGGACTAGGTCTGTCCGTCCTCAAGAGGGACTCCCAGGCCAGGAGAGTGGACCTGACCGGGAGAGGTGAGTCCCAACATCACAACTCACCGAAGACGCTGCAGGATGTTTCCCTCTATGGTTTCCCGCCGTGGACCAACAACCCGGAAGCAGAGCGAGGGCACGTCACTTAATCTAAGTGACGTGTACAATCACACATGGAACCTACATCCAACACTTAAACCAACGACACCATACAACAATAGCACACAATTTCAAAACATTACAAAGGTAAAGTATAAAAATACACACAACATATATTGAGTTTATAATGGTAGAGGGTCAATAGCTATATATTTAGACAGTTTGATGATTATTATTTTATTTATTATATAGTGATTCTTTATTTTGTGTGTGTGTGTGTATATAATTCAAGGTAAACTTAAAATCACTTGAAATGCACATATTCATTTTAAGGTGGACTTGGTTTGAGCGTCAGTAGGCTGTAATTCTTTCTCACTGTCCTCTCTTTTTCTTTCAATCATTGGTTGCTGTAAAAAAAAAAAAAACATTGTCTTTTACAGAGTACTACAGTGAAGAGGGGAATACATTTCAGCTGCATCTTGTTGGAAAAATAAAGCGACAGTTGACTGCTGCTCCCACTGTTTGTCCAGAGTATCCATCTTCTCTTGGTCTGACTGAATTCACCAGGCGAGCCACTGAGGTAGCTCTGGGGATGAGCTCCCAGGCTATAATGGAGAATCGGGTAATGTCAGCTCGACATATACACAGTCCATAATCATAGCTTAGATGCATAATTACTACTCAGTTTGTGCAGCAACAAAAATAGCCCACAAACAATAGATCAGTCAATCCTAATTGCTGGCCGTACTGATCACTCAGCTCCACCTTCCGAGTCAATCAATGAAGATCAGTTCTGCAGTGTTTCAGCATCATACCTATCTTAAAAACAAATCCTAATTGTTCATGTTTACCATCTGTTGTTGCAGGTGTTGGGTGTCCAGACTCCTGGTTTTACTGGTGCTGTGCGTCTCGGGGCTGAACTCCTGAGACACTGCTTCGATGTCAGCGCTGCTTGGTGTGGTACAGTCTATCTCTCCTCCCCTTGTGATGGTGAGTGGTTCCCCTTGATTGTGCCCACGCAACATCAATAAGTCAATGTCTCTGATTTTACATCAACACGATGAGTGCAATTGCAGTGTACTACACACGTGTTAAAATGCAAGACCTTGTTACCTATATAATTAGAAGGCACATGCCGTAAATCACATGAACAAATAACAGCATTTTATTGTATCCATAGTCACACTTTTTAGCTATTATGACATGGATACAAAGCACTTTCTGGGGTTGAAAAGTCACAGTTGCCCCAGAAAAAAAGGTGATGGATCATGACTGGAAACAATCAGGCATATTTGGGAAACTGGTATTCATGAGTGTGTGAAATTTGGGGCAGCGTGATGGTACACCAAGCTTCGTGCATTTCCTTATTTTGAAAAGAATTTGTACTAAAACGTTAAATTCACTCTCAGTATTGGCCTCTTACTGTAATTACATGCTAAGGTATGTGAAAAAGTTTGTTCTGCTTCAGGCATCTAATATTATGTTCTGACTTGATCCTCTGTGCAGACTCATTGGCTGGTATCTTCCAGGCAGCAGGGATCCAAGATATCCGTCAGTATTATTACTGGGATGATAACCTGCATTGCATTTGTTTGGAGAAGCTTCTGCAGGATCTGGAGAGGGCTCCTGAGCAAAGCGTTGTTGTTCTGTCAGCGTCTGCCCATTACCCAACCGGAGCAGATCTCTCTCAGGATCAGTGGGCTGGGATTACACAACTAATAAAGGTATTGACCCAACTACAGTTTTTAACAATGGCTAAAACGATTTCTATCGGACGAGTTGCACTTCGCTGCTGCCTGGATCATCATTTGCTGTCTGTTTCCACAGAGGCGCAGGCTCTTCCCTTTCCTCTTGCTGCCCACTCAGGCGCTCTGCTATGCTGATTTAGGGCGCGATGCCTGGCCTGTTCAACTCTGTGCATCACAGGGCATGGAGCTCTTTTGTGCTCAGTCGTTCTCCCACTGCTTTGGCCTGTACGGTAAGAATAGTGCTAAAAATACATCAGATTTAAAGGATAAATCGTCTCTTATGGCCATAGCAACCCCGCTCTGCAAAATCAGTGACCTTTAATCGACACAAATGAACACTACTCTGCTTTTAAAGGAAACACTTACCAAGCTTAGCCTTTTTATTTGTTCACAGTCAGACCGTGGTTATCACTGTGTATAATAGACAAAAGCAGCATTGTATGTTCATGTGTGTTGAACACACACAAGCTCGACAGACTAGTATCAAGCACCATTTTCTGTTGCTCTCCAGCCTCATGAGTCAGATTGGCTCTTGGCTTCATGCTTTTGACTCTGTGAACCTTGAATCGCTGATTACCTTTTCTTAGGAAAGTAGTGTTTCTATGCGGCAGGCTCATCTTGTTCCTCACCCTCACCAGGTGAAGCTGTGGGTCACCTCCTGTGCGTGTTCAAGCAGAGCTCCCGCATGTTATCTCTGCAGTCTCAAGCTGTCAAGTCAGTCAGGTCACTGTGGGCCTGGCCGTCTGTGGGCGGAGCAGATGTTGTCGCCACTGTTCTCAGTAACCCAGCCCATTTTGTTGAATGGTGAGTCATGCTCCACCCACATAAATATTTGAAAAATGTGGCCTGGACAGCCGCATCGCTACTGTGTCAGAGAGGCATGAGGCGATGGCTTGGGCAAAGCTTCAAAGGGTTAAACGGCAAGTGTCTTCAGAATTTGATGCAAATATTGTTCCCAGGCAGGGGGAAGTTAAGCGCATGGTGGAGAGATGTAAGCTGATCAGAGATATTTTGAGAGAGAAGCTGAGGCTTCAGGGAACTCCAGGCTGCTGGGACCACCTGACACACCAAGGTGGACTCTACTGCTGTACTGGCCTGAATGGTGAGAAGCAAACTGTTGCTGACAAGCTGTGAATTTTTCTGAAGGGCAGTGACAACATTACAGGGCACGTCTGAAAGTCCAAGACCTTCTTGGATGATTTTCTTATTTCTTTTGATACATCCTTCAAAAATCAATAAATGGAACGCTTGGGGCAATTTTAGAGATTCTTGACTTAAGGATCCACGCCTGATCTTCTGGCTGCGTTTGAATACAATTATTATTCTTTAGACACAGTGCCAAACCATTTTCGCTGGGCATCCTACAGACGTTTTACAGTCTTTAATTCATCATTGTGATTCATATGATTATTTTACGGCTCCTATATTCCAGGGTAATTTTGTGTATTCTCTGTTTTCTTGATCTGTTTCAGATCAGCAGGTGGAATTTCTGTCAAAGAGGAGACACGTGTTCCTTCTTCCCACTGGCTGCCTGAATGTGAGCGCAATCAATGGTCGGAACCTGAAATATATATGTGAGTCCATCTATCTGGCCCTCACCACTTCAGTCAAATAATGAAATGCTCTGTTGCTAGTTTTCCTGTAATTAAAAAATGGACTGACTTTTAAAGTTCAGCCATTTCGTTATGTGTTTTCATTGTAATCAGTAATTGTCTCTGTTTCAGATGTTTACTTGTTAAAACTAAGGCTGTAGCCATCCGATGATTAGCTTAGCAGGCTGGCAAAGGTAAGATGCCAGTGCCACCATTCATGTCTATAATTTATTTCCGTTTTTGGTTGTTTGCCTGCATCTTGGCCCAGGTCTAACCCTGGTTGACATTAGGTTCAAAATACAGAAAATAATGCATCTTGATTGCCCCCTTGTGGCTGGCCGCATAATTAGTTATAGACCCCACCTCCAGCTTGTTAATATGCTATATTTACATGGGTAAATGTAGCGTGCGACGGTCACTGTTTACCGCTGCCATGGCGACTAGAAAGCCGGTTCTCTGCGAGGGCTCCCTGTGAGCCAGATGCTGCCATCAAAAGAGCCACATCTGGCTCGCGAGCCATAGGTTCCCGACCCCTGCATTAGCTCAACCAAGGCCTTTCTTATCAGGTTTGATTCTTTTTTTTAAATTCTCCTCATCCTACAGGTTCCTCTGCATGTCCATTTGACATGAACCACTTTATTTCAAGATATAATTTTGTGACGTGTTTAGATGCTTCTTACCAAGTATCATTTCATTTGTAAAGAATTCTGATTCATAATACATTATTTGGGGCTCTTGTTGTAACATAGTCCAAATAAAAATGTCTAAATACTATGAACGTATTAAACAATGATTGTCATCTGAATCATCATTGAGAAATGGACTCCCCTGTCATGCACACCTGACTTTTGTTAAAGATTTTTTTTAAAGAAGTTCTTTTCATCTAAATACATATCCTCGAAGCCTTGCTTTTATTTGTGAGAATGTCACCATTAACGCTGCATGTTGCTTAGTTCTGAAAAACTGGTCGCAATATGGAGCCAGCGTGTTCTCTCTTTTCATTTTAGTGACCTTGGTTGAACAATGAGGATAATCAGCATCCACATTCACTGTCTCGTCACACACACTGAGCCATTAGATGCTACTGAGCGCTTTGATTTTTATCTTGGATGCTTATCTGTACACAGTGTGGGCAGACAGCTGCTTACGGGTTTCATGTTTTGGGATACATTGTTGACATGCATTCTAATACTTCCTCTACATACATGAATAGGGAGGGTTGCCCAAATAGGCTGAATTTACTCAGACTGCAAAACACAAAAGGTCTCCGAGTCTACTAAGTCATTTGGTAGGATGACTTATCAGGTGACACTGATAAGTGCTAAGGACTGTTTCTGTCCAGTAGGACTCAGTGCTGAAAAACAGGAGCATCATCAACATCATATTCATAGCTGAGATGGTAGCAGCTCTAAGAGACGAGGGATTCAGATAATAAAAGTGTCTCTAGTTGTTTTTTGAACGTTAGTTGTTGATCAGAGGTAAAAGGTAAGTAAGGCAAATAAGAAGAAAGCGACAAGGAATAAACAAAGCAGCTCCATTCCAGTCAAGCCCTGAGAAAGGACCTGCTGATGCTTACAGAGCTAATTGATTCCCTAGAGAGAGAGAATGGAGTGAGGACTGGAGAAAAAACTCTTGGAAACACTTGATGAACTGAGGAAAAACTGAAGAGACAAGCTGATTCTGAAGCACAGATTAAATACACAAAGTTACAGGAGATCAAATAAGAGTGTGCAAATTCAAAATGAAACATCCATTCAGAGTGGAAAGATTTACAAACCCAATGAAAACAACAAGGTCAATGCCCATAAAATCAATGAGTCCATCAAAACATCCACATACTAGAAAGTCAAGAGGTCGGCAAGATCCAGCACCAATCAGAAGTCTTACCAAACAACAAAAACACAGAAGTAGAACAACTGGTCAGCTGAATTCATTATCTGCTGAGTGGTTGATACTGTCTGGCCAGGTACCCGGGGTTACCTTTGTTCAGGGCTAAAGAGATAATGCTAAGCAACATGATGATATAAGCTGCTGACAGCACTTATTAACCACCAGCTATTCAGATCTGTTTCTCCTCTATTCCTCACACTCTTTTTTTTTTTAATCTACATGATGGTAACCTGGACTGGGAATGTGTAATCATATGTCAAATGTAAATGAGATACCATTAAGGCGAGATTTAGCATATGGGGTATGTTTGGTGTGATTTATTTTTCACAAATTCTTTGTCAAATAAACAACCTCTTTGGAAGGAAAGACAAAAAGAGAACACAGGGACCTTACCTGCCGCCGTGTCCCAAACAGGAGGAAAGGATGCAAAAACAAAAAGGCTGATTCAAACACTGATCAGAGGAGTAATGAACAGACCTAATAATCAGTCTGATGAATAGCAACCAGAGGCCACCAGCAAAGTCAGGTGAGCCTTTTTAAAATGGGCTCCATCGGGCTATCCTCCAATCGCCTGCCAGACCTGAAACACAGACACAAAATAACGCCACCCCCAGACAGGGAGGAAGAACAACACACCACATTCACACAACATGAGTCACACAACATGTCCCTTCAATCACTTAAATGATTTTAAGTCTTTTATGAGTGAGGCTGAAGAGGCATTGCCAGCATGTTGCATGTTCCAAAGGCCTTAATTTGTCTTCTTCTACAACAGCATGTGCTACCAGTATGCTGTGGAAAGAAGAGCTGGGAGAGTTAATCTCTCTAATTACGTACCGTGGGGTTTAAATGAACACTCTGCTGGGTATGTCACACCGGGGTCTCCTTTACCATGTCTTCTTATCGGGCTTCACAGTTGGCTGTTGATTCAGAGTCGCTGCCCTGTCTCAGGTATATACAGCAGTGATCGTTTTGTCTCTGCTCTCATTATGAGAGGGGCTGAATTTAATGACAATAAGTTCAGCACAAATCGAGCACCCTGCTCACGGAGCTCCATCTGTGGTCGTCCTCTCATTCAGACACCCCATCACGTCACCTCCTTATCAGTCTGCACCCTCGCTCGCTTTACAAATATTTGTGACCAGTGGAGGAAACACAAAAAGGTGCCTGTTGCAATAACCTGCCCCTGATGTGTAAAGGATAGGGGTTTTCAGGGGGTTTCATTGCTGTTCTTCTATATAGTATTTAACACATGCAGTACTTGTATTTCATTGTATATGATTTGTCTGTTTTCATCTTATTTCTTTGAGATCCTGTTTCCAATCTATTTCTCACTCAGTTTGTCTATGCTATGCTGTCAATTGTAAACCAACAGCAGTTAAGCTACATATGATATATAATTATATATATATATTCTTATGTAGGAAGAACACTGAGCCAAATTCCAGGGTAAGACGGCAGATGTGATTTCTCTGTGCTCCAGGAGCTCAGTCATCCATCAGTCACTCAAGTTTCAAATGAGGGTTTAAATGCAGAGCCGTGCTCACCCCCCGGAGCGCGCATCTGTCGATCCACTGTCACCACAACTTGAAGGACTTGTGCGGAGGACCAGATCGAGGACGCGCGGCTCCGTAGCGCTGCTCCGCTCTCAGCCAGTGCGAGAGGCGCACATCACTCCAGAGGCGCAGACTCCGCTGGATCTCATCTCCCCTCCTCGCACACTCACCGCTCGGCTGGAAACTGAGAAGGCAACGCACGGTAGGTGAGAGGCATTTCACATGATGCGAGGTTGGGAATTGATTACTCAAAGTCACTGGAGCCTTTCTTATTTGACTTGGATGAGATGGATGGACTATTGCGTAAACATGCCTCCGTTTGTCACTCTTTAAAATGATGTCTAATGTTTATCAATGGAATCACGTTTTCTTTTAGCTTAAACTTAAAGATTTGGATTTCTTCGTTAATTCCATGCATGTGTCCTACTTTGAGTCTTGATTGCAGAAGAGATACAGTGGTGTTTTTTCCACATCCAGCCCTAACTGGCATAATGTACAGCAGTCCTTTACAGATTCTGTCACTTCATTCGACAGACCTGCTGCTGCTGAGCTCCCTGTGTGGACAGTCACGACTGGCGGGGGTTTTTATTTGAATTTTCTCTATTGGAATTGGTTTCTATCCGTTTATCTGGACAGGAAATTCCATAGGTTTGCTCTTAATGCGTCACTGAGCGTCTTAATTGCACTGTTTCCTCACTGTGGTGCACACTTCATGTTATTTCAACAGATGTGAACTGAAAGTAACGCCTGCTGAGCACAACATACTTCTATCGTTTACTTCATGGCAGAATTACAATGCAGCAACTAACATCACTCATAAAATACTTCAAACAGTAACAAGGTACAATTTTTCCATGGAAGGAATTGAAGGGACACTGTGATACTGTCACAAAAGACTCTAAATATATGTTCCACATTGCATTTTTCTTCATCTGACTTATACATGGAGAGAGGGAAGAATTAATTGAGCAATTTATCTGCAGTTGCGCGTAGAACATTTCTATAGAATTAATTATGCAATGCACGGCAGGATAGATTATCTATATCAGCACATCCCTGCAGACTCAGTGAAGAAAATATTTCAGCTAAAAACAACAAGATGGAATTATGCAAACAGCCACCATTTCTACAACATTGCAAAGCATTTGAAATACAGTCAGACAAATCTTTAGAAACACGATTCTTCAGTATCTCCTTGTGAGCTCCCTATTGACACTGTACACGTGCATGTGTTCCAAGGCTGTTAGGAAAAGGAAACCGTACGTACCGCATGTCCATCTGTGCTGATATTTGCTGGACTAAATGTCTCTCACGATGTGTCAAGGGCTGGCAGTGCTTCACACTTCACCGTGCTTGTTGCTGTGAACACACACTGTATTACAATCATTTCACACCTCCAGGTCGACATCAGCCTACGGGGATGGAGGGCACAGGCAGTGGCTGGGCGGCTGAGCTCACGCCGCCATGCGTGACGCTGCACGACGTGAACGGGAACGACAGCGGCCAGGTCTTCGAGGTGGCACTACACAACAGCTCCTCCAAGCGCAGCCCTCAGTTTGTGGGCGTGGAGCTGCTGCAGTCCTTCAAGCCGCTCATCATCCCCTGCTACACCCTGGTGGCCCTGGTGGGCGTGTTCGGCAACTACCTTCTCCTCTACGTCATCTGCTGCACGCGCAAGATGCACAACGTCACCAACTTTTTCATCGGGAACCTGGCCTTCTCCGACATGCTGATGTGTGCCACGTGCGTCCCCTTCACGCTGGCGTACGCCTTCAACCCACGCGGCTGGGTGTTTGGGCGCTTCATGTGCTACCTGGTCTACCTCATCCAGCCCGTGACGGTGTACGTGTCAGTCTTCACTCTCACTGCCATCGGCGTGGACAGGTAGGTCCAAATGAACCAGGCGACTGTGGACAGACAATAACAATGAGCGTGGAATCTGTGGCATGCGCGCGTCTCTCACTGATGCGTCATCAGAAGAGCAAAAGGCAAATCACAACTCTGTGGTTTTTCATCCCAACCCACTTAGGCACCTTCCTTCTCTTCAAGAAAATTGCCTGAGATTGCAACTGCAAATGGAAGCACCTGAATAGAGCGGATGCTTTTATACTTGCTGGGAAAATGGCCAAGCGGAAACACACATGCACATTACGGGCATATTTAATCATATAGGGCAGTGGTGATTTAACAATTCCTTGAATAATGAAACTCGAGTCCCGAATGTAGAGTTATTCCAATGATAGCAGACCTTGAAGTGTTTTTCTCTCCGCGCTCAAGAACTTTAAACCCTGCTGTCATCTAGAGGTCAAACGGAACCGTGTCAGATTTTTAAATAGAAGAAAAGTGATACAGGGACACATTGAATAAACGTGCCTTGACTAATTTTTTGAGAATAGACATAAATACTAAAACATCCTGCTCTCTTCCCTAGTTCATCTGAATATGAAAACGTATTTTTGCACTGTGCTTCTTTTATTGATGCTTTAATCGTGTGTTCACTCTTGGAGATGGTAAAGTGCGTTTCATGGCTGCTCACACTACAGCAGCTACGGCTAGAATCCCACCTTTGGTCTCTTTACATGAAAATCTCTTGATATGGAGAACCCAACAAACAGACGAGGATTTTTCAGATTATGCAAAAAAATTTCACATTTTCTCCTTTGAACTTTGCATCAAGCTGTTCAGGAGGAACAAACCCTGCCTCAGATGCTGAAACAGCAGCAGACTGAATGCGTGATCTTTGTGAAGTTAAAACACGATTTCTCTCTTTCCTGCGCTACACAAGGCTGTTATTATCTGCGGTGCAACAGAAGCTTCACGGCCATTTGCATGTTCTTTGAATTTGACTGATTTCACACAAACACACACAGATCTCATCGAACCCCTCTCTCCTCCTCATCTTTCTTCACAGATACTACGCCACAGTGCACCCTCTGAAAAAGCGCATCTCTGTGCAGGCGTGCGCCTACCTCCTGTCTGGAATCTGGCTGCTGTCCTGCAGTCTGGTGGCTCCTGCTGTGGCTCACACGTATCACGTGGAGTTCAAGAACGAGGGCTTCACCATCTGCGAGGAGTTCTGGATGGGCCAGGAGCGGGAGCGGCTGGCCTACGCGTACAGCACCCTGATCATCACCTACGTCCTGCCCCTCTCTGCGCTCTGCATCTCTTACCTGTGCATCTCTGTCAAGCTAAGGAACTGTGTCATACCTGGCCACCACACTCAGAGCCAGGCGCAGGCCCAGCGCATGCGCAAACGCAAGACCTTCCGCCTGGTGAGCCTGGTGGTGGCGGCGTTCGGCATCTGCTGGATGCCCATCAGTGTCTTCAACGTCCTGCGTGACATTGACATTGACCTGATCGATAAGAGGTACTTTCTGCTCATTCAGCTGCTCTGTCACCTGTGCGCAATGAGCTCCTCCTGCTGTAACCCGTTCCTCTACGCATGGCTGCACGACCGCTTTCGTGCTGAGCTCCGCAAGATGTTCACGTGTCGCCGTCGCATCGGCATCTCGGCCAATAACTGTGCCACAGCCAGCGTGGTTTTGTAAAGCTCCCGTGTTTCAGGCAGCGTGTCGTTTAGTTCTATCCTTCTTTGGACAGACGTCATTTATCGTGTTGCTGGAAACAGGCAAATGACAGGATTAGATAGGAGTAGGATTCTCACACTGTCCACATTAAATTTGGCTGTGTCAAATCAAAGACAAAAAGATAGATGCCTAAAAGGGAATTTAACATATTGATCACCCTCTGGTGGTCATCTGCAGTATAGGTTATTATCTCTGCCTCCTCCATGTTAAAGGAAGGGACATGTCACATAAAGTTTTCAAGATGATTCTGTCATTTAAGAGAGATCTAGGCAAACTGATGTTTGTTCCACTGTTAACATTTCCAGTAAGTTTGCATTTCATTTGATAATTGATGTTATATAAAGTGGGTGACATTTAAAACACTGACCAACTCTATTGACTAACTGTGACAGGGCCTAGTTTGAATTCTTCATTTTTTATGACAAGACTTTAACCAAAGTGCATTAATCCCTCTCTTAATACTCTCAGAGTTCCCAGGCCTTCATGTGGCGCTCATCATCGAGCCCTTTCATGACTAATTAAGAAGAGACCATTTCTTAGAACATTTTCCAGGAGCTTTATGTAAATATCACACACTGAGCAAATTGTCAATTTGTCTGGGATTATTTCCAGCTGCAGATTTGGTGCTTAAGCACTGTTTTATTGGATAAGATTGGAGGTCTGTGGCCCTGAGTGAAAAACAACAGTAGATCAGTCTGTATATAGTCAGTCTTAATGGTTCAATTCAGTGTGCTTTTGTCTTTTTAAACTGGAATCTCTTGATGATAACTATCCCTCCTAATCCCAAAGTCACAAATAGTCTTATTTATTTCCCTTTCAAAAACATTTATTTTTGTATATTTGAATACAGGAATCTTGATCAAATCAAAAATTAGAACTGAATATCATCTGAATGAACAGATTGTGGGAAAAAACAGGCAAAACACGATGCAAGTTTTTGTCTTTTTGAAGGCTTAAAACAATAATCAGAGATGAAGATTAACATTTCATTTGTTGGTTGTTTAACATGTACATGAAATAATTGTAACCCATCTCAAATACAAGTCTGGTGAAATAATTAGTGTCTTTATTTAATTTTAAGATCAGGCAAGAAATATCGAGCTGTTCCAATGACTCTCCACCCATCAGACATAAAAGTCTTGGAAAATATTCTGAAGGCACAGCTTTGTACATGAAAAAGTAATATTGCTTGATTTTCTGCCAAAACATCAAAGGGGATCCTAATGTGAAGGCATAGATGCAGGTCTCCATTCATCAGAGTGATTCAAATGCAAAGACCTGGCTGGTTATTAGGGTCTCAGTGTCTGTTCCCCTGATGATTAGCTTTTAAACATTTCTTTTATATAAATAGAACACAAATATCACTATGATCAAACGCTCACATTATTATTATTAAGGAAATGTAATAATGTTAAATTTTGCATAATATTTTAATCACCAGCGAGATAAAAAAAAATAGGCTATTCAAAGAATGTATAGTATTTGGTAGCTGGTTGTTTCTATTGATTGCTGGTTTTCTTATTAAAAACCTCTTTGAAGAAAAAGTGTAGGCACAATAGCTCTTTAAGAACTAGAAGATTAGTTGACATTCAACTGTGGTGAGTGAACCATGAGAGAAAAATGTTGAATTGTCTGGTTAAAAAAATACATGCCTGAAAAATGGACTCACAAACTAAAATAAGACTTAAAGCAAAAAAAAAACGAGAAATGGGCACTTGATCTTTTACATAATCTTAATATTTAGCTGCTATTTGCAGGAAAGCTAAATGGAGTAAATGGACTGCAAATATATTTACAGGACAATACATTCTTACCTTAAAGAGTATGGAGCATGTATTTGGAATGGTGGTATGTGGTTGTGTATATGATCATGCATCACACAAAAGTTACACAAAGCCCGATGTGATGATTAAATAATGCTCAACCAAAATTCCCATCAAGTATGATGTACAAATCAAGATGCTGAAAATATGATTGTCACAATTAAAGCCAAGCTCCAGTACCTTAGTGTCAAAACAAATACATTCATCTGCTTGTATAAAGATTTACTTGCTTGTTATGAAGTTGTTATTAGTTTGAGAGATACTTTCCAGCATTCAAAAAAAGAAAGTGCATATGCTCTAAGACCTTCACGGAGATCATGTCCCACAGTGACAACAGTCGTGCTCAAACAACAAAAACAAAACTGGGTACCCGAGTGGGACTCTGTGGCTCCAGCTGCTGCGACCTTACACTGGCTTGGTGGGTTTTAAGGCTTGCAGGATGCTGGGCTTCTCCTCGATGACACGGAGCACCAGGTTATCAATGTACTCTTCCAGCTCCATGATTTTGGCATCCTTCTTGGACAGGTCCGTTTGCTGCTTCACCACCAGTGTGATCAACTCTCCCTGGGTGAGCTGAGTGTAAGGTCCACTTTCACCAGAGTCTGCCACCTGAGGGATGAGACAAAGGTCAATGGATAGATTAAACTGTTATGACCTCTTTGATGTATCCCCAGAAAGAGAACAGGCTCAAGAAAGTTTCAACAGATATTTCAAATGTTTCAAGTTCACTGGACTTTTCTGTAGATCTCAGCCAAATCATCTAATGAGCATCTGTTAAAAGTACAACACATAATCAAACTTGGTTCAAACTTCATGTTCCAGGAGCAGAATTAAGACTGTTAAATGCAACTGACATTTTCTCATTATGTACTCAGAATTACCTCAGAAAGGAAA
Source organism: Pseudorhombus dupliciocellatus (assembly GCA_016785235.1). NCBI lineage: Eukaryota > Metazoa > Chordata > Actinopteri > Pleuronectiformes > Paralichthyidae > Pseudorhombus > Pseudorhombus dupliciocellatus. The sequence continues at coordinate 1,005,199 of JAFBJW010000058.1, read as the reverse complement.
ACAAATAGGTAGATTGTTACACCCTGAAAAGATATGTTATACAATGCATTACTTCAGGACAAAATGATTGATAACTTGCTTTGAGGCTACATTTCACATCCCAGTGTGTTATTTATGTCATGACAATACCTTAATTTTCCCTGGTGTGCTGTCCCAAGCCTTTATGTCCTTCACAGTTTGGGGGCTGGGCTGTTTGCTCTCAACTGAGGACAGGGGCTTCACGGGATGAGGCCTGTAAGGAGAGCACATACATTATCAGCACAGAGAGAGATCACAATTTCACATTCACAATTTCCTCAAGTGCTGGCAAATCATTTCACGGCGATCCATTTGAACGTTGTGAATTTCCACCCAAAATGAGAAATAGAAGCCAAGAAATCACATGGTTTCAAAGCTGTCTCTCCCAGAGTAAATCCTAACACCTTGTCTGCCTCCCAATAAAATAACAGCAGCCCTGTGCAAATCTATCTAAACAATCCACAAATATGTTCTTTGTAAGGAACCTCTTTAATCTCACCTGCGTGCAGATAAAACTTGCCCACCTCCATTGCTATTCTGAGCACTGACAGGCTGAACCTCAGATGGTGAGACCCACGCTTGCAAAAGTGCCTTTCCCCCAGACAGAGACCCTGGTTCCTCCATTATAACCTGCAGGGGCTCAGAGGAGGTCAAAGAGGAGGGAGAGGCAAAAGGGTCGGCTCCAAACTGATCCTCTGCTCTGTATAAACTGCTCTGTGTCTTCACATCAGTCTGAGGCTGAAGTGCAACAGGTGCCTTCCTGACATCGCTGGTGAGGTCTTGGTTAGGTGCTGTTTTGGTTGTTCCTTCTTTAGATGTTGGTTCCTTTTGAGACTCGAGACCTTTCTCATCCGACGGAGTTTTTGATTTAAGACTCCGTCTCTGTGAATTCTTTCTTTGGAAGGCATGAAAACTGGCCTGCTCTGAGTCATAATCTGTCCTTTTTTGACTGAGGTTGTTTGAATTGCTGCCACTAGAACGGACAAAGGGATCTTTTGGCTTATCTTGACTAAAAATGTTATCAAGATCATCAGCTGTCATTCCCTGATTTTCCGGTTTCTGTTCTTTCTGGATGTTGCTGATGAAAACACTGTTGACTTCCTGGTTCTGCTTCGTCTGTGCCCACGGGTCTTTGGACAGAAGCTCATTGCTGGGGAACGGGTCAAACTCTACTAAGTTTTCCTTTTCCTGCACACTATTTCTGTCCATACTTTTCACACTCTCACTAAATAATGCTTGGGCATTACTGTTCTTATTTTTATCTGCAGCAGAGACTTCTTTTTGGGTTGGCTCTTTGCCACTGGTCCTCTGTCTGGGTTTGGCTGTTGGCGCTTCTTTCTGCTGATCTTCTGGTGGTGGCTGCAATGCCTTCCTTGCTCCATCAATGGACATCCCTGAGAGACTCTCTCGGCTAGAGAAGTCACTGTTTCTAGATCCCTGTGCTGCAGATGGATTAGGTCTCATGCCAGACTGTTGGGGGTTGTACTGGTTTTGACTGATCGATTGAGTCTGTGGAGTGAGGACCTGTTTAGGGGGTGCTGGGGCAGGAGTCTTTTTTAATGACATAGGTCTGGTCTCCTCAGGTTGTGTTTGATAGTGCCTCATGGCAGGACTCTCTTGCGACCTACGACTCGGTTCATGCTCCACTGGGCCATCCACACTCATCTCTGGACCCAGAAGCTCAGGTGCTGTATCCCTTTGTCTCTGATTGACTTCAGCGATAATATGATCCCACCGAGTATGCCCTTGTACTCCATGCCTCTTCTGTGGGAAGAGGGATTCATAATCAGGAAGTGGTATTGATACTTTTTTGACTTGTTGCGATCTGTCTGCCTCTGCATATGGAGGACTTTTCATCTCTCTGACAGGAACGTTATTTCCTTCTGTTTGGTTCCCATGTAGATTATATGTCGGTGGCAGGGGGGCTTTCTTCTTCTTCTCCGCCATGGAGGATGAAGCTCCTTCAGATTCCAAAGACAACAAATCCTCTGTGCTCCCACGAGGGGAAGAAGACGGGCTATTTCTTATGTTTGGTGGAGCCAAGGACAAGTGGAAGTTAGAGAAACTATCAGGGGACTCAGACGGAACACTAGAGAGGGTGGACTCAGAGGCGGCTGAGGAAGGACACAGCTGAATGGGGGTCTGGCAGTCAGGGGGTTCAGACTCCAGAATTTGAGGCAATCTGCCGAGTGAAAACAAAGGCCTACGGGTCAGTGTGACCATCACATGAAGTCACTTCCACCAATGAACAACCCATCACCAATTTAACTTGAATCTCACATGTCTAAGTCAGTCAATAAAAACAATGACTGCCAACTACATAAAACACATACAATGTAGCGCTTAAAATCAACTGACTTCATGATTAACTTAGATGTTATTAAACTGAGAATATATCTGTGACAACAAACTTGAACGTGAAATAACACTAAGAGAGGTCTCTTAAACTTCACAAACTCACATAAACTGCACTGTTCAGTGTTATCAGCCAAACTACAGACTACATCTGATGTTCACACCTTGCAGGTACCGTTTCTGTTTTTAGCTGTCTGATATGTTGAACACAATGTGCCTTTCTGCTATGAAACTTTGACAATACTAGATGATTCAACATGGCCTTAAACTGTAAGAAAACATACAACACGTAAGTAAATAATACAACGTATCAGCCATTGAACAAACTTCCTTGAAAATGAGTATCACTGTAAAACCGTGACAACAGCAGGTACAAGCTTCTTACCATCACCATTCCAAAATTCAATCCAGTCCACAAGGAAGTTTAAAAAGATCACATTAAAACTAAAATCCAACCACCCAGAGAGTCACACAATGGCTGCGTCACCCCTTATGAAGAGTCCCCAAGCTGCTCCACAACACTTCACAAGCTTAAGCCACACCCATGTTCTCATCTGTGCAGAGACCAAACCGGTCAAACACGTCTGTCAACCACATGATGGAATTCAAAGCTTTGGTTATTCAAGACACTGACAGGGTCAGGCACCCGGAACAGAAAAAGGGCGGAGTGTAGTGAGAGTTTCAGTGTTGGCGTCATGGTGCAGGAAGAAACTTAACACAATAGATACTATTTGGGATTACTTAAAGGTATAGTTCAACCAAAAATTTAACTTCACTCATTATCCAATCACTACTATGCTGACGGAGAGAGTCAAGTTTCAGAATTAAACTTTGCAGCAGCTGTAATTGATTAAACTGAAGAAACAGGTGACTGAGATATCAGATGTAATAAAACACAAGAAGGTCAATTGTTTTAGGCCTAAATTATGGGTGAAGCTTCATTTTTGGGTGAAATATCCCTTGTACATCTGTTATCTAGTCATCACTATCTTAGTGATGACTAGATAACAGAGAAGAGAAAAAAACATTTCTTTGTGCTTTGCTGTTGTAAAGTTAAATATGATGCACAAAATAATTAAAATCTTGAAGTATGTGCACGTACTAGTCAAACTCCAGTCACACAAGTCTAAGAATAGTGAAACAATAGCATACCCAGCATCCCAAGAATGAGCCACACCTGTACTTTATTATGGGTGTATAATGCATCAATATGAAAATAAAGCATACCTGGGTTTGACTGCAGATACTTTTGCATTGCGGTTGAGGAAGAGCATGGCAGAGGGGCTTTGAGGATTACGGCTGGACTTCTGAGGATCAGCTGGACTTTCATTACTGCTGACTGGAGGATCTGAGCTGAGAGGAATGTCTTCAAATGGGTTAGTGGAGCGCTGGGAGGTCGGTTGATCAAGATTGCTCGAGTCAGTGCGAGGGGCTGTTTCAGGCAACTCCTCTTTAGTTTGCTGCTGCACTTCCTCTTTTTTCTCCTCCTTCTTTCTTATCATTCCAAATAGAGTTGACAGCCTGTCACTCATGGAGGCCTCTTCCTGCTGTTTTTGCTCCTCAGATTTGCGACGCTCTTCCTCAAGTCGCATCCTTTGCTCTTCCTCTTGCTTTCTTCTCTCTTCCTCCTCCTCCCTCTGTTTCCTCCTTCTCTCTTCATCCTCAAGGAATCTTCTCTTCCACTCTTGTTCCTCTTGAAGTCTGCGCTCCTCTTCCTCCTGCATTCTCCTGGCCTCTGCGCTGTATTTCTCCTCTTCTTCCATCCTTCGCGCTTCTGCTATGTGCCTTTCTTCTGCCTGCCGTCTCTCTTCCTCCTCTTGGTGGCGTTGCCGCTCCAGTATAGCTCTGTCTGTTGATTCATGCCTGGAGGTGGGGGTGGGTTCAGGTACACTTAAGAAGGTACTTGCAGAGGCATCCGAGGTGAGTTTGTGGACATCCTCCGCAGAGCCTTGGCCTGAGCTGTTCAGACTGAGCGTAGATCCACTCTTTGGTTCTGTCTCCTCTGTGTACACATGACTGCCATTGATGCAAAGGTTGTTCTGGTCGCTGTTGCTCTGCTTGGAGCGACCAAGTAGGGAGAAAGGACCCAGAGACACCTTGCTGTCAGAGCTGCCTGTTCGCTTATGTCCCAAGAACTTGAATTTCTTCTTCACTGTGGAAAGAGAAACAGAGAAGCCGGATGTCATCATTGCGCAAAACCACAAATGTACTTAACTTGCCCAGTGTGGCAGAAGAAAGACAGGAATGTACACAGACAGAGCACACAGTGGAGACTTTATGTAGAGAGGTTATGTTACCTTCAGGTGAGTCTACATTGAGGCCAGATGAGCGGCTGCCACTAAGAGAGGAGTTCTTCTCAGGGAGAGTCCCCAGTGTAGACATGGACTGTGAAATATTACGCTGCAAGTTTGATTTAGGTGCAAAGAGGGTTTTGAGCTTTGATTTCTTCTTCATTCCTGGCGACTGATTGAGTGACTGAGCATCAGCCTCTCCATCACTGTCAGTGAGGACCTGGCTGACGGAGGGAACGATGGCTGAGGCAGAGTCAGAGAAACCATCCTTCTTCTTTCCACGGACCTTGTCCTTCAGCTTGGAAATGCGTGAGCGTGGTTTGTCTTGCATAGAAAGGTCAAACATGCTGGCCGACATGTTGTTTCTCATAAACTGTATATTTAGCAGCACTTCCCCTCGCACCTTGTCCTCTTTTCCAGACTTGTCCACAAGCTTGAACCAACTGCAGAGAAAAAAAACATATATTATTAATATATTTTAATAAAATTAAACACTTGTTATTCAATCAATCAAGCAGAAATGATAAACATTCACTTTTTGCTTGGGGTTTTGTGTGTATATTGATATATCTTAAGATATATAAACATAATTACTAAGATGTCATTATCAATACTAATACAACATACATATAGCTATATATAACTTCATAATTGAAAATAAACACACATTTTTAAATATAAACTGTAACTTAAGTTTTCGTCACAGGAGAATATCAATTAAAAAGTAATTAACACTAATAGCAAAACATATATCAAATGGTTCCTCTGACTTCAACACTTAATATCTGGTGGAGTTCATATGCTGTGTCTTATTCAACCATAGACTAATAGGTGTCATTAAGCAGTGTGCAGCTTGTTCCAGTTCCTGTGGGTCATACTATGCGGACCACAGCCTGACAATTACAGCTTTGTTCACATACGCCCTCTAACTGTGTCCTGTGTTGTACAGCATCAGCACTTATTGTCTGTAAGGGGAAGGTAGGAGTGTTTTGGAGAGCCCTGTCTAAAACCATACCAAAACAAGCCATTAGCACCATGCAGGTGCTTTCAGCTTTTGTTATTAAAGTCCCATTATTGATAAATGTATTAAAGAAATAGCCCACTAACAAAATATTATTTACATGTTATATACTCCAAACTATACCAGTTTTGGGGATAAGCGGTTTTGCAGCCAAATCCGAGTTTTGTGAACACATAATTTACCCACATCTGCATCAGCATGGTGGTGAGTAGATGAATCTCCATTTTTCCATTCCACCACTTCTGCTCTTTTGATCCACAGCTGGGTACTTACTATATTCACCAAAGTAAAGGTGAATTCCTATTTAATCAGTAGAATCTTTGTAGAATAATACTATATGTGGCTCCCATTGAGAATCAATCTAACACTGAGGGGGAAAAAAAATCAGGGGTATGCTTAGAATATCTATGACTGAAAGCAAATATAAAAGTGACAGTGATCAGGCATTTAACAGCAGTTCATGAGGAGTTTACAGCTGTAGCGGTTATTTTCATGTCATCGTAATTCAGACATCCAGATATGCTCTTGTAGGGATAACAGTTAAGAACAAGCATGGGAGTTGAAACAAGTAGGGAGGTGCAATGAGGTAATGAATGTTACGCTTAATATAACTCAAACACTCCTTGTTTCTAAACCCAACCTGCCAAGTCAAACAATCGTTAATGACGTCTCACTAGAAGGACAGGGATCAAGACAATCAAGAAACTGATTGTTGTTCTTGCTTTTTAAATCAGAGTACATATTTAGGTTCACTCTATCAACACAATGCAAAATGACAGTTGTTAGGAAGGGTGTGCATGTTTAGTCTTGTTTGATGCACCTCGGTCCTGCTCTACAGGTTCCCTTTGTTAACAGTCCAGGGCACTTCTCTTCCATGCGTAATGATTAACAAGCCTATGTTTACCCTAATGGTGCTCTTCAGAATGAACTCAACCACTAAAACAACACAGTGGAGTCAAACATAGATAGATTCCAGGGAAACAGTGTCTAAAACTCACAAATAACTAATATAAGAAGATTGATAACGTTTCAAGTAATGTGAAAATGTAAATATACTAAAAGACAGAGCTGCAGTTATATATACTGATGTTTTGTTTGGACTCACTGGTGGTGACTTTTGCACCGGATGAAAACAAATCTTACGTCACTGAGGGATTTATTTTTAGTGTCACTGATTACAAATAAAACAATGGGTCTATACCAATGAACCTGACTCTCAATCTGTCACCACTGGAGCTGCTACAATATCAACTCCAAAATAACTCCAAAATATCTAAAAAAAAAAAAAAAAAGTTCTTTAGTTCCTGCTTTCTTACTGTAACTCAGTATAAAACTATCCATTTACCACAATTTTCTAAGATTTGCATATTGTTTGTCTGATGTTTTAGATAATTAATGCTTCTTTTTCAAACTCGAATGAGTAGTGTTACAACCTCAACTCATTTCCAATGCACTCTTTTGTGTCAGAGGCAACTGCAGAGTTCCCTTTCAACAGAAAAACAAAGTTCTCAATGTCACAGCCCGTATCAGCAGTACAACAGAGCAGGATAGTAATTCAACACCACTCTTTCAGGGACCAAAAACAACATCCAATACACAGCCTGCATGCTGGATCTTAAAGGAGGTGACATGTGGAGGCAGAGCACAGACAGTCAGGTGCTCACAGTTCAAAAAAGAAAAGCACGAAGAGTGAACTTTGCCTCTGACGTGTAAAAACGTTCTGTGCAAACACAAGATAACATATGAAGATATGAAGGTGGTAATTAAGTGAATGAGGTCATTCCAGTACCAAGTCAGGGCTGGCCTTGGCTAAGGGGTTAGTGAAAGCTCACAAGCCCACAGAGGTTTTTTCAAAAGGTCATTTCAGCAGCACATAATTACAAATATTTCAGTATTGGAGGGGATGTACCAGTGTAGGATAGAGCTGATGGTGTCTTTATGAAGACCTGTTTATTTTGAAAAGGTATCTTACATAAGGGGGTGTGTATAGCTTCAAAGAATAACCCTAATGTTTTATTTTAAGTTTTGTTATGCCCATGTCACGCCCATGTTACATCAAACCACAGACGTCACTCTGACTCATCAGGGTGTGAGCAGAAATACTGTTGACTGGCATACAACCCAGACGAATGTGCAGTAGCAACAGAAAAAAACAAACAAGAAAGATTTCCAGAAAGGCCTTAATCGTCAAGCTGCCACTTACTGGCTTCACACCAGATAATGAAGTAGAAGCGTCTGAGGTGCGGCCCAGCAGGGAAAGGAAAAGGAAGGAAACTAAGATGACACTTATTTAGGCTGCTTTTCCCACCAGCTGCATGGTGTCTGTTTTTCCTTCCAGATACTGATAAAAAGAGGGCGTGTGCGGTTCATCGTCATCAACATGTACATCAGCATGTCCGTACTATGCTTTTATTTCCCATTTTCTGACATATTGTTAGATCACTATATTATAATGTTCACAAAATGGCCAAGACTTTTTTCAAGTACAATTATTTGGCATGGTGCCTCAAAACTTGTGATAAAACTGTTTTATCCATATTGTATGAATTGTTGTTTTCTTTACCAAGGAGTCATCCTTTACATTTAAAAACCTTATATTTAGATGGAGGGGTCATCTCTGTGTAGACTGTCATGGTTTTACTGTCATCCAAACAGGACAATCTAATAACATTTGAGTTTTCATGTCCACTGAAGTTCACCACAGGTTCTCTTTCATGTTGGGCAGAGGAGGGTGAGATGAGGAGTAAACAGCTGCAACATGAAACTTGACCTCTCAATATCACTACAGTCTACACACTGAACATTTCATGCTTCCACTTCAAAAACAATAATCAAACGTGTAGGGAAACAATGACACCTGAATACCATCAGTCACATTATGGTTGGGAAAATAAATTATGAAGGGGGGGGGGGGGTGGTCTGTCTGTATTCAGACAGTCAGTGTCATTAGTTTAAGAAAATAAATATTGACGAATATCAACAATAAGGCATGTGGGGATAAAGACAAACAATCTGAGTTTGCAAAACTATGTTTCAGAAGGCGTTCCTGCCTGTGACTTGTGTGATGTTGTCTACCTCACTGTGAACTTTTGTACTGATGTTGCAGTTCTGTTGATGGACACTTTTCAACTTCAAAAGAGGTTTTCAGACTACCCCATCCACCTGGTACTTACTCTGTCTTTGTGCGGGACCTGTCGTCGTGCAGCTCCAGTAGGTTGATCACAGCCTGACCCAGGAACTTGTCGAGTCCGATCTGTGCCCGGTGCATCACGATGATGTACAGGGTGCACCGCTCGGCGTTTCCCGGGTGGAAGAGCGGCAGGTCGAACGAAGCCTCCTCCTTCCACACCGGGTCGAGGCTTTTCTCGGCCACCGAGGTGGAGAACTTGTCTTTGGCCACCTGCATGATGGCGTAGGAGTCGTTGGTGCCATTCTTCCCCTTAGCGCGGAGGTTCCGAGCCTGGTGCACCGTTACCTGAACGCTGGTGGGGAACCACTGCTGGCTCTGGTCCACCAAAGACATGGTTTAACCCCCGCTAATATTGAGCGAACTTTCCCCGGATAGTCCGAGAGATGTCAGACACCTCTTCCTGGGCTGTTTGCTTCACCTTCGCCGTCCTCTGCCGCTGCGGTGTCTGTTACCTAGCTTGACTCCTGTTCAGGAAGCTCGGGCTGGTGTCGAAACACGCCTCCCTCCTCTGAGTTTCAAGTGTTAAAGTTCCGTTAACACAAACTCTACGTCAGCACCGGCCTGTGTAACCACACCGGGTCATCGCTGTGGAGAGGCAGATTCCAGAAAGAGGCGATAACACGAAGACGCAGCTTCTCCCCCGCTAAGTTTCTCTCTTCACTTCCCTGATGGTGTCAGTTCCCATACTGGATCCATAGCACGCGACAGGATTGGCTGATGCTTCTGTCGGTCTTTTGAAGCGCGTCACTGATTGGACAGCGGAGGAGGCGGGCGTTAGGGCACGGCGGACCGTTAACCAGTGATATCAGCAACTGATCAGGAATCAGTTTATTCGTTTAAAGTCACAGGGGAGTCTCATTGAGCAACTACAAACACTGACCTGGGGTAAGCTATGCTCATGTTGTTTGTTGAGCGTGTAAAACTCTCGGTAAAATGTTCTATTTGTAGTCTTGTCCTGACTAATATTCGAAATAGAAACACTAATTGAGTTCAAGTTTCAGCAAGTGAAAACAAAATTATATATAATTTTAAACACGATTGACTGGAAAAGCTACTGAAGTGTGTTCCCTTCTTTAGCAACATTGCAGGTATATGATGAAACAAAAAAATATATTTTCTTCTCTGATATGAAAATGTTTTCCTGCAAACGCTCTATGACAAAGAATATGCATGACCACAAAGACAGTGTGCACAGGTATAACCAGATGTATGTTGCACTTGAACATGATGATATACACTGAACCATGTGATCAAGTCAAGACTATCTCAATGTTTAGATTTGCTGTCTTCAATATAAGTCCCACTCTTATGGAATAGATGTTATGAGCTCATACTGCAGCAGATACAATATACAACAGTTAGCGCAACAGAAGACTTGCTCTCACAGAACAATTGGGAAGAAGCAGGAACAATGACTTGGATGGTGGAAAAAGTATTTCCGCATATGTAATTTCCTGAATTACAAGTGTGACTAAAAATGGCATTATTCTGATAGGATGTGTTCACATTGTTCTTTTGTTCAGGCCTATTACAATTACCGGCGATAATCCTTCTAGAAAGTTTGAATACCAATGCTTCTAAAATCTTAGTGAGAAGGTGTTCTCTCAATTCAGTGTATGGGATGAAAACACCTGTCATTGCAAATCCAAAAACAATACACACTCACATGTCTCACACATTCTAAACCATGACAGCAACTGAAATATTTCATTGCCATCCAGGAGGGGGCAGTCATCGATACGTTACATGCGTTGCACAAGTCTTCTATTGACTGGGTTATGACAGAGAGGCCCTGGTTTGTAATCTGTCTGGATTTATTAGATAGGGAGGGGAGTTCTGTCAGTGCTGAAGGCAGTACATAGAAAATTCAAATGAAAGATTGTCATCATATATTCAAAAGTTTCACGTAGCTTTTTTTTAATTCACACAAAGATTCTGTACAGACACATTCATACAATCATTCCACTGTATGTAAGCACACACTCACACACTTACACACACACACACACACACACAATGAACATAGCTGTTACTTAAAGCAAACATGGTGAAAGACTGTCCACAGATTAAATGCATATAGCTGTACTTTGGAAACAGACCACCCCGTTGTCTATTTCATGCTATAGTTGATATGCATAGAAAAATCACAATTTAAAAAGTAAAGCTTTCATAAGAGGTCCAAAATTGACATCATATGCCAATTTCAGAGATATTTTGCGTGAAATAGATAAAATAAAGGAGTATCTGATGTTTGAAAATGACGATAAAAAAAACCCAGTCTCAATATTTGTTTTCTCATTTCACAGAGAGTTCTTACAATGCTACAGAGGCAAGAGTACCAGTTTAGAGTCCTGGATGCCTTCATGATTTTATATCTTAAATTATTATCTTCTATAATCAAGAGACCATTAAAACATAACCTGATCATTTAGGGGTTCTTTAAGGTCATGCATAGAAGTTCACATGTAAGTATAGGTTACACTGTGGTCTCACTTTTCCACAAGCCACTCTTCATTCCAACCGAGCTCTGCGACTGGTCAGTGCCACTCATGTCCTGCTCCAGCTCCAGCACTGAGTTTTTTAGAGTGCCATTTGGAGCGGCAGCCCCTGGCACAGTGGTCGTGGAACTGTTCAAGGGGTACGAGCAGCGCTTGTTCTCACGCTCTGCAGCAGCGGCCAGCTTCAAATTGTCTCTGCTGGCACAACGTCTCTGAGCACCGTGCATGGCCACTCTGCTGGCCATGGAAGGGAGCAGAGGGAAGGGTTTGCGGCTGCCACTGCTGCCGCCGTCGCTTCCCTCGGAGGGGCTTGTGGCCACTGACTCCCCCACCCGCTTACCATTTGTCAGTGTGCTGGCCTGGTTCTCTGAGAGGCTGTGGTGGATGCTGCCATTCTCACTCGTGGCCTGTTTGTAAACCACATGAGAGGAGCTGAGGTGCTCTAAACCTGTGGGCCCTAAAGCGCCAAGGCTGCCCCCGCCTGTAGCAGTCCTAAGGGCTTTGAGACGATAGTGACCTCTTCCCTCACTCCGATGGTGATACTGACTGCTCCCTTGTTTAGTTCTGCTACTCACTTTCCTTCTCTGGGGATGCACTGGGGCTACAGAGTTATTGGAGGGCAGGGCGTTGTTCGTTGGCTTGGTGATGTTGTCGGTACTTGTGCTGGTGTTGTAGCTTGCAGGGGCCCGTGAAACTGATTGGTTGTTTGGACTCTCTTGTGCCACCTGTAACAGGTTGGTGAGCTTGCAGGGCCCGGGGCCCACGCTGCTGATCCCACTTGGAGTGGATGACGACCGAGCCGATGAGGAGTTATGAGACTCAGTGGGTGGATGGCTGTTGATGAAAAGTTGGGATCCCTGCTCTGAAGTCTGCACTCCACTCCCCGTAGTGCAGGTGTGTGTGTAAGTCGACATGGGACGAGACCGGCGGTAGCCTGGACAGCACGCCACCCACGAGGCCTGCACATCCATACGTCTGAAGCAGTGGTGCACCACCAGAAAAATCCCCAAAACGGTGGCAGCCATCCCATAGAGACAGCTGAACAACAAACTAGTGTGCTCTGTCAGCCACATTGCCATGGCTCCACAACACCACAGAGCCACAAACAGAAAGTGAGTGGCCACCAGCACTAAGAACTGTGTCTTCAGCGAGTACTGGTCCTCTGGAGCCACAGTGGTGTTTATGGGTCCCACTACTGAGTCTGTGGAGAGCAGGCTGGTGCTTCCTGCCAGCGCGGGCTGGCTCTCAGTCACGGGAGAGGACAGGGTGGTTCCTGTGCATTCTTTGGCCACACGGTGCCTCAGGCGAAACACAGTGAACAGGAAATAGATCCAGGTCACCAACAACACCAGGCCGGCAGGGACAAAGAAAGACCCAAGGCTGGGGCGCCACACCAGCCAGCAGCTGCAAATGGCAGAGAAGAAGTCAGGAGGGTCAGAGCAAAACAAGGACATCTCTGTGTATCAAACATGTCAAAGAGAATTATTCACTTCAGCACCTAACAACACCACACAGCCTCATGAGACAAATGGCACAAGAATGAAGACAGAAGTACTCACTAAGGGCTGTTGTCTCCATAGTTGTTGACATTGACAGCTGCAGTGATCCCACAAATGATAAGAGGAACTCCCCCGGCTATCAAATAGAACCTTGAATAACAGAGGAAAACATTTAGAGCGTGCAATCCCAGCTGCAGTGTCAGAAATACAGAGCAGTTGTTCTTTGTGCCACAGGAGGCTGTTTGACCACAGTGATTTTAAAGTGTGCACGTTTCAAGACTGTTACAAGGGTCAGCACAGGCCTAGGAAGGCTGTGATTTATTTCACTCTCATGCCATGGGGCTGAGTGGGCAACAAAGACGTGGCTGGAGGTCCAGTGAGGTCTGGGGCACAGTATATGATCACAGCCTCAGGATCACAGGGATGGGTGGGGGTGGGGGTGAGGGTGAGAAATAGAATGCAATATTTGGAAAGAGAGAGCACCCCCCTCCACCCCCACCCAAATGGCCATGCTTAGATTTATCGTCACCCCCTGGGTTTCTGTTGTGCTGGTTTCACACATTCCTCTCCTCTAGTCCTATAGCTTTTCTGTGCCTTACAGAAATATTCTGTTATGTCCCTCCAAAGTTTCCTTAAAAACAGAGGGACTTTAGTTGTCAGGGCACAATGACCGCCTTTGAGTTTGGGTGGCCTTGCACAAGAGCGCCCGCGTCTTAAGCATAAACCATATTGACAGCAAATAATAATCTCATGGCACAGGAAGAGGGTGAAGGTGCGCTGCGGCTCGCTCGTGCCCTGACCTGAGCATGGGACGCTGAGTAGGTGGAACAGGAGACTCTCCCTCCAGCTGCCGCGGCAACCTCCACAACGTCTCTTTGTAGATGACCCTGGCGCTGACTCCGATCCACAGCAGGGTCGACAGCGACGAGTAGTGCAGTGCAATGCCCACCTGTCGCATATTTAAGTCAGATCAGACATCGTCTACACGCTGCTCTTGAAAAAAGATGAGCCCGTGTAAACTGAAAACTTACTGCTTGACAGACCACAGGGTAGCTGGTCAAGCTTATGCCTCCTGTGTAGATGGCTGTTGTCATGGCGATGTGGAAGCAGGTATTCAGTAATGTGTGCCAGCTTTTTCTTGATATGTGAATAGTGCTGTAAGGACACAGAGTACAATGATTATAAGATAAAACCCAATTGAAAGGAGAGGTGAGGCGGCTCCGAATGCCCATACCTGTGATGCAGTATGTGTGTGATGATGATGGTGAAGAGGCAGAGGAGCAGCACGGCAGTGCAGGCGTACACCACAGGGTGGAGCACGGTTACAGACATGGGTGTGGATCTGGGGAAGTCAGGCACCTCCTGGAGAAAAAAACAAACATTCAGCCAATGAAAGTTTCATTCATTGGTGTAAACTGGATGAATCATAATGAGGGGAACTTGGCATCCCACCTGCAGCACAGCATAGTTGCTGAGCAGAGAGCAGCGCATGGTGGAGGAGCTGCTGTCACTGTGGACCAGCTGACAGCCCTCCTGGCTCCAGGCTCCCTGCCTCTGCTGTCCCTTCAGGCTCCACTGGGCTGCCACAGCATCGGTGCCTGGGGACAAGTGGCGCAGTGACACCCAGATGGGCTCTGATTGGTTCCACATGCTGCATCCCTCTGTCACAGAAAAGGATTGATGACCCAGTTTTAAAAACAAATATCTTGATGTGAAATCTTCCCTCTTCGCTCATACATTGCTTGATGAATTCAACCACCAGAGGCATCCACTATGCTCTTCAGATGGCCTAGAGATATATTTCTAATATTTAGTATTTTAAGTTTGGGGAAGATTCCTTACCTAGACCCACAAAGACGACGGGACTGTTGACAATGCGTCTGCGGGAGTGATCCCCAGTGTTACTGGAGTTTCCAGACAGAGGAAAGAAGCTGCCGGTTCTGAAAGCTACAAACTGCAGTTTACAGTCTGCAGTGGCATCACGAGGAAGCAGAGTGGCTGGAAGAGTCACAGACGCCAGGGCCACTGAATTCTGCAGAAGAAAACATGGATATCATGTATTTAAAGTTGAAATCCATCTTTGAACCTTGTCCATGGTGAATGCAGGAACAATAGAGAGGGGTGCTCATGCCTCACCTTTAGCAGAAAGTTGTTGAGGGAGGTGTTATGGGAGCCAGTGCTGCAGCGGAAGCGAAGCTGTTGTTCATGGCTGGACTCTGCTATGTCTAATCCCAGGCTGCCCACCGACACCTCACGACGCTGGTACGCAGTGCAGGTGATGCCAGTGAAGTGGGCCGGACGGATAAGGTGGGCCTCCATCACGATGTTACGAGACACCTTATAGATAAATAAAGTAATATTAATGGTAAGGACTATTTACATATCTGTGAGAAAAATAATTTAAAAAAACAATACTAAAAAAAACACATTCACATGAATGCCATGTAATGCAAATGTATGCACACATGATTGCCAGGATAAACTCTAAATATATCCAGTGGGATATAATAAAGCTCTTGAGCTAAACATCGGGTTGACAGGGTACCATGGAGAAGTCCTGAGCACGGCTATGTAGCTGAGGCCAGGCCAGTGTCTCCAGAGAGTAGATGATGGAGCTGCAGGCTCTCTTCTCTCTCTGAGCCACGGCGAGAATCTGGTCGTCCACTTGCATCAGGTTACTACCCATCTCCACCAACACCTCTGACAACTGCAGCAAACACACACAGAAAAGGTCAAGTTCAACGGACTGCTTGCTAGAAAACATGACATACACATATCTGTGGATAACCAATTAAAATGTGAGCTTGTGTCTGTCTCACCTCCTGCAGATGTTGGACATATTCCATAAACTTCTCCATCATTTGGGCCACGTATAATACATCTACTGAGTCAGTAAAGCCTGCAGCCTCCAGAGTGTACATGCGCACCTGATGTGCAACAGTGACAGCGTTGGACGCATTGATTGGCCTCTGCAGAACAAGACACAAAGCCACTCAACAAAGTGAATCTACATCGTTGTGACTGATCATGAACCACACACTGGACCAAGTAAACGGTACATGGACAGCAGTACTGACCAAAATGAAAGTATGCAGGACACGGGTGATGCCGTTGGTGTAGTGACAGTTTGAGTAGTTGCCCTCCAGCCACTTTCCAGAACGATCACAGTACCGAGAGGCCTTTTTCTGCTCCATACCCCCCTCCACAGACAGGGAAGGGTAACGCAGCTGTAGGCAGTATTGTTGGGAGGTGATGCCTGCCAGGGTTCGTGGCCACCTGGGGATTGAAACCAAAGAATAATGAGAACACTGAATCCTTCGGTATGTAATAATAAATAATGTAACTGTAACCAACCTGAACTCCCCGCGGTTGTTGACAACTTTATCCTCTGGACAGAAGGAGGCACTGTTCTCTAGCACCACTATTTCAACACTGCGAGACGTATTACCACGCCCAGTGGAAACCACACACTCCCACTCTCCACTGGCCTCCACATGTACGTTGAATAGGATTAGCTCACTGGATGAAGACATAGACAGCTCAATATAACACTCATACTTCTAGATATTACATTATTTGACGGACACAGAGCATCATCAGAGAGCCTACCTGGTGATGAAGGTGCAGTCGTGCAGCATGCTGTTCTCCAGCTGGACCCCCATGTCCGGGTCAGAGGTCACCATCTGACCGTTGTGACGCCAGTGCAGAGTGGTCATCTTGTCCACCAGGGCGGCCGTGCAGTGGAAGGGCAGCCGATCGCCTTTGAAGACCACCTGACGCTGGGACGGCAGCAGCGACAGGGTGTGCAGCTCCAGCGGACCGTCTGAGCCCCACCGGTGGGGAAAGAAACAGGCGTGACCGTTACACATCACCCAGAATTATTACTGCTGCACTCTCATTACCCATCCTCAGCTCAAAGTTTCCACAGAAGTTATTACGAATGTGCAACAGATTGGATGCAGACTGCAGCAATTCATAAATGCAGCCCACAGGATTAGTTGTCAACACAGCTCACTGATGCTTTTAGAAATATGTCCCCGCTGAGTGACTGGGACGGATCTCCTTTCAACCCTTTTTCGTCCGCTAACTTTTCAAATTACTGGGATGATCACGGACACTGTTATAACTGCATTGTCACTGTCGTTCACAAGCTAACGCTTTCCGAAACAATGAGGTGAAGTGCTTCACTCAAATGCCTCATTCTCAACCAGGCTCTCACCACAGCTCAGCTGGCTCTCCCTCAGTCCACGCAGGGGCTTTCCCTGCAGGCTCCTGGGGTAGGCGCACAGCGTCTCGTCCCCCAGCCTAGCAGAACTGCTGCGAAAGAAGCCCGGGACCCAGCGCAGCCCGCAGTCACACGACAGGTGGTCTGAGTTGAAGTTTCTGCAGAGGGAGGTCAAATCCAGTGTTATCCAGCTGCTTGTTAGAGCATCTCATGTACATACGGCTCACACATGTGGAGGTGGCGATTTAAGAACTATAAATACTTTGCATTTTTGCTCCTGTTACATTAGTGGATTGCCATCTTCCCGACATAAACAGATGGGATAGTAACACGAAAAAGATCAGTTCATATAATGCAAAACGCAAAAATTACGTATTTGTTTGAGGAGTAACAACATGGAAGTAAAGAATCAACCAACATCACTGAGAACATGATGATGCTGCAACTGACAGTAACAGCCATGTAGCCTTTATCACTTATTTCTTTCCGTTGCGGAATGAATCATAGAATCACATAAATTCTAATTTATACAAATTGTTGCTCGTTTGAAATCTTCCACAGAGGCTGATGACTTTGAGAATTTGAAAAGGTACACTGTGAGAGTGAGGTGTCTGGGATACTCACACTAGCTTGAGGGACGGCAGCTCCTGAAACACTCCTGGGTCCAGGGTCGATATGATGTTGCCAGAGAGGTTCCTGGCAGAGCACAAATTAGATACGAGAAAGCTCATTAAAAAGCGTCGACCACAACATAAAACATGGTCTGTCTTCATGACATCTGCTCGTCTTCCTCTTACAGTTTGGTGAGGTTTGTCAGTCCCTGGAACATGTCTGCAGTCAGGCAGCCAATGCGGTTGTTGGATAGGTCGCTAACGTGTGACAGACAAAAGGAATGTATCAGTTGTTTTCACATTAAGAGGACCTGTCTCAGCATCTCGGTCACACAGATTGTGATATCCTGAGTCTGTCATCGCCCATGCTCAAACTGAAGACCCCCATCACAGTCTAATACAGTGGAAAGAATATGAATAAAGGGTTTTCTTTTATTCCAGTACCTTCACACTGCATTCTTCTCTTTAATCAGACAGTTAGAATAAGTCAAAGATAGTCTCCACCACTTTCTCTTATCACAACTCCATGAGACCCCAGTAAAAGTTTATCACCATCGGGGTAAAAGCTGGGCCCCCGATCTGCTGTCCGTCCCTGAGTGTGATGTATAGCCACAGCCAGAGAGGGATCTGCTCTGCTGCCCCTCTGACACTACCCAGCAGAGAGCTGTCCAGAGCATGTGTTTATCTCCCCCTGTTTGTTTTGAGAAACCCCAGACTTTGCAGGGAAAACACAAGTAGGGGGAGGAGGGAGGGGAAGTCACGCGGCGCAGCACAGGCAACCAGCTCCGACCGACGCCGCAACCAGACCTTCGGAGTCCAAAAAAACACAAAAGAGCGAACGGCGAGCCGCGGCGTGGGCCTGAGGTTTTAGCATTGGTGCGCCACCAGCAATGACAGTGCACAGCCCCTGCAACAATCAGCAGGGACACTTTTGTGAAGAAGTTCTTTATGGTCACACTCACACCAGGAGCTCAATGCAACAACACTGTGTGTTTGTCCTATTTTAACTACTACAGTAAATTTGATGAACAATCAAAAAAGAAACTCTGCAGATTCTCTCATCTGCCTGTGTGCATGATTTCTCTGTTTGCTGCTCAGAAACCAAATGGAATGTTAGTCATGTTAATGTGTACTTACAGTTTCCGAAGCTCGGACAGGCCCTGGAAGGCTCCGGGCGTGATGGTGCTGATTAAGTTGTGCTTGAGGTCCCTGGGGAGAGAGAACATTTCAGGTCAGCGGGAGAATGCGTGCAGGGATGATGCAGATACATCTTCAATTAGGTGCAGAGCCCATTGTAAGCAGAGCCTGTTTGCTTGGCCTGTGGTGATGCTGGTTGCAGTTTTCTCACTGGAAGTGTAGAAGTGACCTGCAGTAATAGAGGCACGGTGAGGAGAGGCATGACCACAAAGAGAGATGCCTCTGCCGTTACACAGTCCTGCTTCAAAGGGTGTGTGTGTGTATATATGTATATTAAATGCATCGTGTGTCCAAGTTGCACCAAATTCAAGAACAGACTTCCATGGGTCCCTAACAACATACATGCCAAAGTGAAGCCAATAAAATGAGCAGTTGGCCAGATATGGAGCAGCTGCCTGACAAGGTGTCCTTGGGCAGGGTATGAGTGATGGAGACAGGAAGGCAAAACTTTATGGTATGGAATTTGAGTGGTCAACAAGACCAGAAAAGTGCTTTATAAATACAGACCATTTACCTGATGTGAACCACATACGGACAGATTTCTGAAATTATTTAAAATAGTTATGTTGGGAGCCAGACTACAGAGCCAGACTAGCTCCCTGTGTTTTTATTATATATATTATATACAAGGCAAGTGTTAATCTTCTAACTCCTGCTAGGCATTCTGTCGCCCCTCCGCTTCTTTCACAATGACTCTTTCCACGATAAACTTGGCCATTGCAAACCATTAATTCCTCGGCCGGACTTTGAAGATCTCATTTCACATTTCATAACTTCTGCGGCACTTTTCTCCCCCGTGGTTCCATTCTGCGACCATCTGTGAAACCATTCAGCCACATAGCCCCTCTCCATCAATAACCTGCGGAGATTCTGAATACGAGAAGTTTTTTATTGGCCAGGTGGGAATAGTGAGGTTAAAGCAGGTCAGGAGACGGATGGTTATGGACAGGACCGGGTCACCGTGGGCTTAACTGTCATCCATGTTTCTACAACTTGACAAATGTCTGCTCCCATTGGACCGGCAGCAGACAAGGATATCGCTGCTGGAGTGCTGCAGCTGCATTTTTGTCGGTGCATTTCGCTTCTTGCCGAGATGCTGTGGTAGTCGAGACCTCAGGGGACTTTTTGGTCCCTTTTTTACTTTCCACAGAGATTATCTGTCATCGGCGCTCTCGACCACATTGCCTCACACCCTGTACATAGCTTCAGGCGACTCTTAACCATCCTTTCGTCCTCTTTCCAAGAGATGAGTTATTTTGATCAAACTAGGGCAGCAAAATTGTTTTAGAAAATGGCTTCCAGTAAGAAAACAAGAGCGTGTGGTACGGCTGGGACACAGTCAGAGATCAGGGGTTTTGCTCTTCGTCCGAGCTCTCGCCAAACCATTGCTCTTTTGTGGATCATAGACAGGAGACAGGTTATAATGGTGGAGCAAAATGGCTCTGATGTTTGTCTCAAAGCAGACAGCCTTGGACGGCTCAGCACGGCTCATTGAGCGCAGTGCCAGTTTGTCAGACAGAATGACTTCACTGCTCAAACAAAAAGGTAAAACGTTTATGGGTAAATAAATAATACATGATTATACGGGGTATATAAGTATAGTGTGTGAACCAGAGCCCTGAAAGTGTGCTCGGCCGTGGATATTCATGTGTTTCTATGTAACAGTAGCTGTATAGTTGTTGACCGGGGTGGGAGGGGGGGAGAACAATACTACTGTTTCCAGACTGTGTGTCCCGGGGCTCATTAGTGCAGCAATGAAAGACGAGGCACTGCCCACTGTTTCCTCTCTCTGACGACCGTCTCTCCCTTTCACACACATTCAAGCTTGCGTTTGCTGTGAAGCACTGATCTCCACGTGCACGTGCCCCAAAAACCTGCATGATTAAATATTCTTCTCATGTTGGAAAAACGTCTGTTCGTTCAGTTAAATTAAGTGTGACCCTGGAGATGGATGTCAAGACTGACTAACATTAGAAAATAAATCAGCTTGTTGCATTTAGAGAAATGTCTCTCTGATTCTCATACATACGAATTTCATGAACTAAAACTGGTTTCAAGGCTGATCTGGTCCAATATTGAATAATGATATTAAAATAACACATAACATGAGTATATTTATACAACTTTTAAGTTAGAATGTTCACGATTGCATTAATGTTAATATCAGTCTCGATGAAATGAAAAACATTCAAACATTATTAGATCTTAATCGGTACAATAGTTGGAAAAGACACAATGCACCAGAGACAATATCTAAATCAAACACACACACACTTTACATTGAGTTATCCTTTTGAAGGTTTACTCTTTATTGATAACTGACTCATGCTTGAAGCTGCACCATCATCGAGACACTGGCAGCATGGAGTTCACAAGTGACACCATGGCAGCTCAAGCTTTTTAACCACTGAACTGTCAAATTGATCTTCAGCTAACAATACACCTCAAACAGCTGCGTTTCCTCCCCCGCCTGGAAAGGGCACAGAGCTGCGTGTGTCAGCGGATCACTACCTCCGATACACTCTTATCACCAAGCTGGGGAATTTGAAGGCGCTCACCAGAGTCGACAGCATTTGAAGCCCCGGCCAAGCGCTGAGTCCTGCTGCAGCCCAAACGTCAGCACTCATTCACCAACATAATCCAGGCTTAATCTTGGCTACAGCCCCTCGTTCACACTTCCAGATTTATTTCCAACTGGATCTCGGTACAGGGCAGCGCAGGCTAGAAGCTCGGCGGCAGGCCTCATGCTCAGGCGATGACTTGTCTGCGTGGCCTCTCGAGCACAGCCTCACAGCTCAGTGGCCTTGACACTGATGACAACAGCTGTCACCAGGCAAGAGGATAATAGCGGAGATAATAAAAAACTTCAAAGCCTCGCGCTCGCTCAGAAAATGCCATTGTTGAAAGCGGCAACTTGTAGCTATTACTTTTTTCATTATCTTACACAGTGGTAGCGTGTAGTTCTTCAAGAGAGGCTACACAATTGGTGGTGACATAGTGTTATTACGGATATGGCTTTGCTCTTTGAGTTATGCTTTGTAACCTTGGGAGTGCGTTGCTTTATCCCCTTCACCACATGTGGCCTGTGTGATTGGGTTAAGACAGACTTGAGCTCGCTCGCGGCCCAAAAGGGGCCATTGTCTGCTGCCACTGGGCCTAACACCAGCCGCTGCCATTAAGAATGTCTTTTTTCTTGTCCACAAACTCCTCCCGATCAATGGCGCTGGTCCTCCGCCATTCTGAAGAGTCATTTCTCTGTGGGTATAAGGGATGAGCACCTGGGCCCCATGCAGGCTGGAGAGCAGCGACGTGCTTGTAGGGCAGCGAGAGGGTAATAATGAAGACATGTTCTGTAAAGCGCTCCAGACGTGGAGTGCTCCATTATCAGGAGCACAGCGGCGGGGACTGGAGTGCTCCACTGACATTGTTTGGGCCCTGGAGGGAGCTGGGAAAGTGACTGAAGCCAGGGAATGGCCACTCATTATCACCAGACTGGAATCAAGAATTTCCCGTCCCTTTTTTTTTCTTATTTTAATTCCTGACGTGGTATTACTAAGCCAATTTCTACTCCATTTAATTGCATACATCTTTTTCTCGCTATATACTTGAACAACTGCCTGGAGATAGAACAAGTATATAAATCCCTGGATTGAAGTTGTGTTGGAAAAAACACGGGGGGTTAACTAGCACCTTGGCTCCTGGAAGAGGTCAGTGGAGACCATTTTTGTGCCGCGTGTCATTTCCTGTCTGGTTGGCGTCTCTCGTAAAGGCTCTTGCTCATTTATTTTTACAGTTTCCTTTTTCTTCTTTTTTACTAGCAAGCTTTCCTCTTCAGGGAGGGGCAGGTGGGATTCAGTACTGAGCAAAATTGTCCCTGTGTACGGCCCCGCAGACCCCACCTCCCTACTCCTCAACACACTTGCTCACAATGGGGGCTCTGTAACATAGGCCCCAAACGTACTCCTGCCTTCCCCCCAAAACAGGAAACCAGGATCTGCCGAGCTCTTGTTTTTCTACTAATTTCCTGCTTTGCTGCCCCTTCCCCAGATTATTTTCTTTACTTTTTTTCCTAGTTCCTCTCAGATTGGATAAACCTAATCAACGCTTTGTCTGCCTTTCGCCCGGAAACCAACTGCTTTTATGAAGCTACAGGAACATAAATAGACACTTAGTATTATATCCATAAACCGCTGTCACTAAGATTAATCTACTGGACACATACTTAACGTTTTCAAATGCATCGGTGGGATATTCTGAACTAGGCAGCGATACTTCTGGTGCATTTTGGTCAGTACTGGACTCAGTCTGCACACAACCTTGACAAATTATAGATTGTTTGAAAGCTCAAAGTGTCTGTAGAACATTAAGTATCACCTTCATCACTGCTCACACAAAATTATTTTAGACCCCAATGTATTTTTGGGCCATTCCTCCCATGTTTGGGCTTCTGTATCCAATCATTTCTGTAACCAAAAGGGTCGAACACTACCCTTTTATTTGTGGGACATTATTTTCAGGCCCGTAATGGAGGTGTTGGCTCAAGAGGCCTGAGATACTTCCTTCAGACCTGGACAGTCATTGATCCTCCACCGTGCTGTGGTTTACGGCTCGTGACTGACAGTAACATAAACTGTGGATCCAATTGCACAGCCGTTAGCGGGATGTACAAAAACGGCAATATAGATTTTTATTTGAAGGGTAAAATTCCCTAAGTTGATTATATGTTTCTATAGTGTGCAGCAAGAGGAGCTGGGATCATCCTGCCAAGGAAAACTCTGGAACCACGGACTTTTATTGACTTTAGTCCTGAGTTTGGAGCAGCTGAATGAAGGGGCCGATACCCAGTCTGGACGTAGATATTCATCTACCAGCATGCACCGTGAGTCATAACCAATCAATCTTAGTTCATGGTTTTAATACAACATAAAAGTTGTTTCAGATTTATGATTATATCAGTTTCTCTGAGTTGGAGGTTCTAGTATTTGGAAAAGAGAATAGACAGTATAATTCAATTTTTTTCCACTACTGATTATGATGCAGCACAACCTGAGCCATTTGGGCTGAAAGACCTAACTTAGGAGTGATGAATTCAACTTGTCACTTAAATTATGATATGATGTAAATGTCAGTAGTAGCCACATACATGAGGGAGTTTTCAGCCAGTAGGTGGACTACAGCTCATAGAGAGCGAGGAGGAGGAGGAACAGAGACCCAGTGAGAGGGGAGATGCAAAAATAAAGCAGAAAAGGAACACAAACGGAAGTGGGGGGAAGTAAGTCCAGAGAAAGCTCAAGTTCCTTCGGAGTAAAACGGCATTGAAACCGTATCAAGTTCGTTGAACGATTGTGCTAGAGAGTTACTGGCGTATAAAGTGCACGATTTGGTAATGGGCTTATGAGGGGGCTCGCTCGCTGTTTCAATAAACCCCCAGAGCCATGACTGAGCTGGGCTTGCAATACAAACACACCCCGTTCCTTCAGTTTATCTGAAAGACACATCTGGAGTCTATCAACTCCAGCAGCAGCCCCCCCCCCCCCCCCCCCCCCCCCCCCCCCCCCCCCTCCAGCAGCAGCCCCCCCCGCCCCCCCCCCCCTTCTGTTTCCACTCTCCAGCACGCTTAACCCCTTCCTCACCCGTTCCACCCCTGAATGTCACGCTCTCTCATTAGGTGAGAGTTGCCTAAGCGGGGGCCACTCGGTGGCGTGTGTGGGAAAGCATACTTACCCAAATGTTAAATTTTCTGTGAGGCAGAAATGAGAGTCGCATGTGCGACCTCCACAGCTGGCCTTCAGTTGTCTTCAGAGTGGTGGGCCGGCACAATCTGAACCTTTTTTTACCCACGCTGGTCTAGACAGAGGGACTCCTCGCCATGTAAGCACATTCTCCACTGTATTTATGTGCTATACTGCTGTCCACCTCTCCTTTGTTCCCACTCATCAAGGTAATTTGCCTAGCCTGTGTGGAAATAATGTTAATCTCCCCGCAAAGGAAAACAACCTCAGGTTTATATAGGACAAACTGCAAGAGTGTGCTTCCCCTCCCTCCCCCCCTCTTCCTCTTCCTCTCTCCCTCTCTCTCCAGCCACCATACCATCTTTAGCCATCTCGGCTCCACTTCCTCTGTGTCAGATGGTAAAGCTGTTTAAGTTGGACTGCATCCTAACCCCAGCTGCTCAGAATGGCAGAGGCAAATTTCAAGGTTGGTTTCAGGGAGGCTGAGGCGGAGAGCGAGCGGCCCGTCTCCCCTTTTGTAAAACAGATACTATCAAGTCAAAGACTCATACATGGGCCCAGGCATTTCATAACGTGATAATAGGATATATTTTCCATCATGCAGACACTTTTCTAAACATATCTGCACATTCTCTTGCCCTGTGTGACTTCATAGGTTTCTATGCAAACTTCCATGAATTCCTATTGCTCTACAGGCATAAATCACAAAAAACTCCTGCTCTTGAACCAAGTTGCTCTAAGTCATGAGACAGTTTTTAAGGAATCTGCTGCGATATATCCTGTGTAAACTGTACGTGCATGTGCCTACTGAAGTTCCCGTTATTCTATTTACACTGGAGGAGTCATTTCAGACTCTTGTTGACAAAGTCTATCATGCTGCCAACACCTTGAGCCTCTAACCAGTCCTAACCACAAGCCTCACTTCTGCCTTTCAGACCTGTCCTCTGCGAGCGCCCCGCTGCTCCCTCATCCATCACCGCCACTGCCCTCTGCTCTCCCACTCCCTGTAGGGTGAGCAGACCTGGTAATGAGGGCCCCTTGTGCCCTGCCTGCCTGTCCTGTGTCCCATGGTGCAGTGGGGCCCAGCTGGACAAGAGCCAGACTGCCTCGGCCCTCTTTGCTCATTATTTTCATTACATCGCCTCAAATCAGTGCAGGACAGGCTGCTGGGATCTGTCCACAACTCATAAAGGTCTCGGCTCGTTAGTGGGGCCGCCAGCGTCAGCTTCCATCAGAAAGGGTGTGCACAGAGGTGGAGGTGGTCAAATAGGTGCACGAGTACAGTATCAGAGACCCAATGGCATGTATACTTATGTGGCCTACTTTGCATATGGCGAGCATAACCACAGAAGAAAGGTATGATTCAACTGGTGTTTCATCCAAAAGCTGGAAAGAAAAAAGGTATTCCTAGATCCAAATGTAGCTGTTGGATGGTAGGCTTGCTTAAAAGAAAACATAGTAGTCCAGTAAGAGGGCAAAAACAAACAAGGCTAAATTGCTCCTCTGCACTTGGGTGGTTTGGCAGGTTATGAAGGCAATAGTGGCTTTGGGAGGTTTGTCCCAATGAAAGGGCTAACTGTGTAGATCGCTGCACTGTCTGGCCCATGGGCCTGGAGGAGGGTGGCCTGCCTTGGAGCTGTGTTCTCCCACTAACATCAACAGATCAGACTGCATTCAGCTCTGAATAGATGTCTGGTGTGAGTGCATGGGTGTGAGCGTGCGTCTGCTCAGAGAGTTAGCAGAGCCATTTGAAATGACTGGACAAGAAGTGAAGGTGCCCATACTAGGAAACACACTTACACTGAAGTCACAACAGAGAGATGTGTGTGTGTGTCTGCAGTCAGGGGAGCAGACTGTGTTTATCCTTGTCTCGTTGGGGAAGAGATGCAGTGTAATTCCCTGATGTGTGTTTACTCAGCCCTAGTGGGCCGCCCTTTGATTACAGCACTGACCACATAATATGAGTAACTGTTCACTACTGCTCCAAATGACAAGCACATGTAGACAACACACTGGAAACAATGAGGAGACCTGGAGAGTGGTGACGGACTGAAAAGACTGACATCTCATACTTTCGCATTGACAAGGACCCGCATCCAAACGCTTAATGCAACCTCACATCATAGTTGTTCCCTTCAAACCCCTCCATCACAGCAACGCTGAATTTCAGTGTGGCGTTTTTCAGTTTTTCAGACAGCAATTTTCCCATGAGCTCAGATGTAATTATAAGCTGTGCAGGGCTCAATTAAAGGTTGAAGACGTCAGCGTGAGGGAAAAGACCTCCACCACTGTGTGTCAGAGAGCCAGCGAAGGCTGAGGCAGAGGAGTGAAACGAGGCCTGCGAGATTTACGTTATGTCCTCTCCTCACATCTCCCTCTGTGGAGCACAAGTATGAGTGTGTGTCTGCCTGCACAGTTCCCTCCCTTTTTTTCTCAAAGATTTGTTTAGTAATGAGCCTCCAAGAAAGCTCCACCCTAGTTGCCCCCTGCTAGTTTAATCACTGCTTCAGGTACGAGGGCCTGTTAGCGGGTCAGCTCAGGTTACCCGACCCATCGACCCTGCAGCGCAACAGGGAATCTTGTCCACACTTACAAAAACAAACATCCAGCTCATTTTACACGGAACACATCAGTCAACAGGTTTACTCTGGCTTTACTGTATTATGACTTCAATCAAAGCAGTTTTAGATGTAAGATATTGGGGTAGCATCTTCATCATCACCAACAGCGTTTCTCAGACAGAGAGGTGCGGTTCAAGCTGAGAACTTTGGCCTTAAAACTATTCACCCATGGAACTCACATACCAGACATGAAAACAGCAAGTTCAGCGAACGTTGTGGCTTTTTGGTTCTTGACTGGCACTTCTGCTGTGAGCTCCAGTAGGTAGCGACTAATAAGGTACCAACTGCTGCAAATTACCATATTTTTCTTTCAACATGTTTGAGAAGCCATTTAGCTTCATGGGTGGCAGCTCCAAGTGGCATGTGGAACTAATATCCCTTCAACATACTCATCCCACCCTCTGACAAAACAAGTATGTCTGCCAGACTGTATGCAGACTGTAGCTCGCGCCATGTGGGTTGTTAGCTACCAGCATGCTATAAAAGCTTTACTAGGATGCTAGCACACCTTGCAATGGAATTTAATGTCTGGGAAACAAACTTGATGCAGTTCTCATAGGAGAGAATCAGAGCAGCTGGAAAACAAAAGTCTAGACTGTGATGACTAAAATTTGCCTAGAGACAAAGATATGCACCAAAGGAGGCACGTGAGGGAGCCCAGTAAAACAAAAAGAAATATCACATTGTATCCTGTGTGCCTTCTGCTAGCTATGTAGCCCAGGTCTTGCTCTTTGAAGAAATGAAAATAAATGGAAAACAAAGCATCATTAATGAATTGTACAAATGGAACAGGATGAACACTTAAGACATCACCAATGTTCACCAAAAAGTCTAGATAGATTCTTATTGTAATTCATCCCCTGGAGACCATGAACATCTGCAGCCAATTCACTGTCATGACTATCCAAATAATTGCCCAGACACTAAAACACCCAAACATTCGGCCTTACAGTTACTTGATTGATTATCTGGGGACCATGAATGTCTGAACCAAAGGTCATGGCATTTCAGCTTATTGTTGTTATTTCAGACCTAAAAACATCAGGATGTGTCGAGA
Organism: Pseudorhombus dupliciocellatus; assembly: GCA_016785235.1. NCBI lineage: Eukaryota > Metazoa > Chordata > Actinopteri > Pleuronectiformes > Paralichthyidae > Pseudorhombus > Pseudorhombus dupliciocellatus. The sequence continues at coordinate 976,884 of JAFBJW010000058.1, read as the reverse complement.
ATGCTTCTTATTAGCTCCGATAGGTAACATGTCCATTTGAGTTGCTTTCCTTTTTTTTCACCCAGGCTGCTTTGCGGAAAATAAACCCATCTTGTCTATCATCTGTCTCACACCTCATTCAGAGAGATTACAGTGCTACTAAGGAGGGCCAGACTGTCTGTGAGCCTCAGGCCAAGCTGCCAACATGCACCTCCTCCCAGAGATCTACCTTATCTTGTCCTGTGGTTCCTGTGGAGTGGAGTTTACCTGATAATGAAGCACTGAAGTGTAATTATGCGAACTTTCAACATAACTTTGTGAAAGCCAGTCTGAGCGCATCATCCTCCCTGCTGGACAGAAGCCCACAGAGCTGTTCAGATCGCATTGATTCACTGTATATTTCTCTGCAAAGGCCCAGACATACTAAATTACAGCTCCCACATATGTGCATCACATAAATCAAAAGACAAGAATAAATATAACACCTTAGCATCTGTCAAGGTGCAAAAGACACCAAACATGTTAAGAAATAGGCTACTCACAGCTTTTCCAGAGCGTAAAGTCCAAAGAAGGATCCATTCCTCAAAACCCGAATTTTGTTATGGCTCAGTATCCTGTTAAAAACACAACACACAGTATTGTTAAAATTTTACACCTGATAATCAAATAAAGCACATTTTAGAATGCTACAATTATATGCACCAATACTATCTTGGACATTAGCTTCCCTCCAGAAGCAGAGCTCAAGGGGTCATGAGAGGAAGACGAGAGCCAAACTGACCAATCGTGCCTGCACTCGCACGAGAGATTAGCCTGAGGAGAAACATTAGCCAAAGATGTTTCCAATTAATGCTAAAGACAAGAAATAGAACATCAAGATTAGGAGGGAAGCTGTAATCTTGATAACCATTTCGCATACATTTTTTTACATCAAAAGGATTTCTCGCCACATCAAACGAATGGCGGCTCAGGCAACGTTAATTGGCTCTTTCCCTACTGGCGAATCACTTGGCTTAAGGGGTTGTTATCAGAGCAGAGGACATGGGGCTGCAGGACACACTGGATGTGAGGCTCAGATGGCTTCGCTGACAGGGGGAACATTGAATAGTTACAGTAATCACTCTGCTCTGAGGGGCCTTCAGAGTCAGAATAGGGATACGATTTAGCAAAGATTTAATCGGTCAATACAAGTCGTTGAGTTTCTTGGGGAATGCAAACACATTGTCTTGCTAAGATTAAGATAAGAAGATCAACACTTATGCTCACTATGAAGGTACGCACACTTAGCTTAGTTTAGCATAAACACCACCAGCACCAGCCCTGATATTTTTGCATCTGTGGATCAGGAGGAAAGAAGGTGGTTTGTGACCCAAAAGATTGGTCGTTTGATTCCCACCTGCATTCTGAAGTATCCTCAGGCAAGATATTGAACACCAAATTGCCCTGTGGGCTGTGCTGAATGGAGTTTGACAGAAAAAGTTGTCACACTGACAAGTGCTGTTTGACTGTGTGACTGAAAGAATGCACCTCAGAAAATGACATGTACATCTGCGTTTGAAGCCATATGAAAGGTTCCCAGTGTTCCGAAAAACATGTTTATGTTGTATAGTAATGTACTTTGCCAAATATCCTTGAGAGGAAATAAAACTGCTGTGTGGATTATATTTACCGAGGGGTTTCCTTTTCCAGTTCAGGAAGTGCAATGTTCTTGCACAAAACAGGGAGTAGTTCAGGCAGGATGGTCCGGCCGACAAAGCAAAAAACGCTGACTCCAGAGGCCAGGGTTTATACTGTGCATCACATGTGTTATTAGGTTTAGTCCACTAATGCACTTGGGAAAGGTTAGGAAAAGACTGGGCTTTTGTTATGTTGAAAAACCCGATGCATCCCTGTGCTTCAGCTCAGAGATGACATTGTTAATTTCAACCAGGACCAGGATCTACTCTGTTACTGCTAGTTTTTTGTGTATAAAGACAACTTCCAGGAGACAGTGTGAAATATTCATAGCTCTGTGTCCACTGTCTATGTCCGCCTAGTCTCAGGGTTCAGCCAGGGCCCTGATGCTGGCATCAGCCCCTCAACATTAACACACCCTTCAGTTTCACGTCATCTTTGCTCCTACCACATGGCGCTTAATGGGCTGTTTGCGACATTCACTGGGTTCCTAATCGAGAGAGTGGAGCTGGGTTTGCTCCTTTAAATATGGGAGCTGACTGCAAACAGTCTGTGAGATTTACAGATTCAGCAGGAGCAGTCGGCCCCCTATTTCCTGCCACATCAATAAAAACACTGCCTTCAGCTCTACGCCTTCCAACTCAGTTAATGACCTGATTTAATCATCTAGTCTTGGTATATAGGGACAAAGCGGCCCAACTCAGTTTGCTTACAGCCATAACATCTAGAGACAAAGTTTGTCACAAACACAAGATTAAAGGTGAATCATCTCCTGCTCCCGTCATTCTCTATTCTTTATTCAACAAATCCAAAAACCAGAGACATGTTTAAATGGGCTTCAGTCAAGATCATCGATAGTGACTAAATGAAGCCACAGCTTTAAACCAAAATGGTTGTTCAATAATCAAAACCAAGAATCAATGAAATAAATCTGTTAATGAGTCAAGGCGTTTTTAGCGTGCATGCTAAAGGGGCACGGTCCTCTCGTGTCGTAGCCTGCGTATGAACCTTTGACTCATGGACCTTAAGGTCTCTCACTAGACTTTGGGCACAATATCTCTTCTAAAACTGGATGCAGACCCGAGATGAAAGCTACAGAAGATCCGGAACTGCCTGAATAATTCAATACAGATAGGAGAGGAGAAAGTCACATCTGGCAAAGAAACAAACCATTTAATTCAACACAGATACAGATAGTTCCTTTTTGACTAAGCTTATTATGCAGGGAAAAAAAAATTAGTCAGACTCCTGTGTATGTTTTGTTTGGATGCACTTGAATGTGTACATGTGCATGCGAACAAATATCAGCTTTGATGTAATTAGGGATCGATTCAAATGTGTCTGTGCTGCCTTCGTGTGCACTTGGAAATCACAATAACCTTCATATCTCTCAGGTTAGGTCACTTGAACATAATGTTTAAATTAGCTCGTTCCTCTGTACACTAACAAACAAAGGTCCCAACATGAGCTGAATGAATTCTTCCCCCAGACAACTAAAGGTGCAGATATCCAGGAATGTGGGGGATTCTGCGGAGGACGTGTACTACTGTATAACTCCATGAAGTCAGATGTTTGGAGCACAGTTGTAGAGAAGGACATTGTTCTTTCACAAACAATGCCGAGAGCACGACTCTGAGAGTAAGAGACAGGCAGAACTCTGTAAACAGACAGAAATAGTCTGCATTCCCATCAGGCTAAACAGGAAACCCAGCCAATTAACTGTTTATTCAGAAACCGCTTCCAGAGTTCAGGGGTTGTAGAGAGAGCACTTCCTGGACAGCCATCAGACAGACGGAGCAGTGACCGGAGGCAGGTGACAGCTGAGGAGGAACATCTCTTCATTGTATACAAAGGTTAACAGAGCGACAAGCAGAGAATGATGGGAAGCTTCTTAATCATGGAGGTCCAAGCTACCAGGAGACGCGCTCTGTGCTGTTTCTACTACTGTACACTGGTGGTTTGTTTGCTTGTCATCAGTGACGGATCAGATGGCAGATTGAATTAATCTGCTCTCGTGAACAATACGCTGTTTAATGCAGTGTGTTAACTTAGTCCAGACATCATGGATGGTATATTTCATTCACTTAAGCCTTTTGGGCCACAAAGGCTGCAGAGAAATCTGACAGGCTAATTTAATCCATCTAATCAATGCAACAAAAAACAGGGCCACATGTCAGGCTCCAGCGTCCCATTAAACCCTCTCATCTAATTCATTTACATGAAGATCAGAACGCTGGGGTCACGTATGAAGAGTTGGGTCAAACAGAAGCACAGGAGTCTGCTTACAGGAGAGCATCACATGTTGCAGAGAGGTTATCCTGGGTCACACGCAAAAACACATTCATACCACCACCTCACTTCATCTTACCGTCTGACATGGAAATTATATATTGGTGAAAAGTACGACACTACCCACAAGCCTCAGGGGTGGTGATCGTGCCTCTGATCAGTAAAGCTTGTTGATAAAATGGAAATATTGACCACAACCATGTCAATCTGGTCAGCTCCATACATATATGCTCCATTCATACATAGACGATACAAACTACAACATAGTGCAACACTTTGTTAGGTTAAACTAGAGGATGTCACCGGAAACTGGTTAATTGCTATGGATTATGGGATGTGCACTTCTGTCCTTTGCTCTTATTTTTCTGCATATCAAATATTTGTCATCACAATTAATTTGTAAACTATTTAAGGATTTTATTAAATATCAACCAATAACAGTTACAGTCTCTTATGGGCCACACTTCCTGTTTTCTGCTGACTTGAGACATTTTTGAAAACCTCAAGGAGCCTGCAGGAACCTGCATCTAAAGGAGTCACTATAGAATTTCTGATATTTAAAGTGCTTTTCTAAACTGATGAAATATCCCTCTCAACCCGTTAACCCAGATGTTGGCAGAGATCTATCCAAACAAATGCAGTGTTGGCAAAGTAAACTTCAAGTATTAGTTGCAGTGAGAGTGGATTTACAGAAGCATATTAAGAAATGCCGTGGGTTTTGTGGTCATTTCAATTTGTTTCCAATATAACGTACGGCTACTACAATCCTGGAACCCCTTATGTTTCAATTCAAGTGCCATTGTGCAGCGCAACTTCAAGGTTTCCTTCTTGTGTGCTGGAGTGTGAAAAAGTAAAAGCCTTACAAAGAGCCTTGTCTCGTAAACCGCAGCAGCTCCTCCCTGCACCATGCCACTCACTTTGTTGGTTTGCTCAATTTGCCTCTTAAACCCACAGAGCCTTTGAGGGCCACACAGGGGCAGGACAGCGTGTCGCAAATCCTATTTGCTCACTGATTTACTTCGGCTCTTACCCCCTGACTCTTCACTGGATGCTGGGAGGGGGAATCATCTCTACAGTGCAGCTGTTAAGGCCTGATGTGAGGTGTGCAGGGCCGACACAGGGCTGCGGCTGAACAGAGTCCTTTCAGCTTTCCACATCTCGACCTGGTGCAGGAATGATGGACGGAGATGGAGAACACATCCTTCTACATCCCGTCCTAACCGCAGCTAGAATAACCCCAAACGTAACAGGTTTTCTTGTGTGTAGTCGGCCCTCGCTGGAAGTTCCGAGTCAATATTTCTGCTCCCTTCATCCCACTTCTCTGGTGAGACGCACTTAAAGCCTGTGTGTGTGTGTGTTTCTTTTTAGGCATACAGGAAATGCTTCATCCTACTTTGGCATTCAGTGCAGGACATGAATGAGATGCATTTGAGTGAAAAAGTGCTGATCCAAATATTTAGCCCTGCTAGACAGGGAGCTCTATGTAGCTGAACCCCCCCCCCACACACACACACACACACACACCACCACCACCACCACCACCACCACACAGGAACAAAAAAAGGATCTTAGGAGGGATTTATATTCAATAAGAATTCATCTCTAGGCTAAGCTGCTTGCCCTCATTACCTCTGTATGTACTTTTTCTCTCTTTCTGCAGCATCGCCCTGACAACACCTGGATGCTGAGACACAGGCACTGATCTGAAATGATCTGTAGCGTTGAGGGCACAGGTGGGCAGGCTCGTAAACATCATGTAACTCTGGCTAGGTCTCCCGCCCTCGAGGACCACACGCAAGGTGAAACACAAGAACCCTTGAAAGAGATTGGTAAAATGCCACAAATCCAGTCCTAATTCAGAGACCAATCGGAGCCAGATAATGAAAGCGATTTTCAATGAGCATCACGGAGCGTCATTATTGAATTAAAGCCGGTTTAATTAGCGTGCTGACTTGATAGTGCACATGCTGGTCTGTGTCACTCACAGCAGTGAAAAAGTTCATATAAAGAAAGGAGGTAATTTCGCCCTTGAGGGAATTTTCCTTGGAGGTAATTCAATTCTGCTGAAAGAATACGATTATCCACTTTCACACAGCCCAGCATTGTGTGAGCACTGTGTATGTATACAGCTGAGAACGTTCTGCAAAACATCATCAGTGCTTTTTCTCTTTAATTTCTCCTCTCTACTTTTCCATTTGAGGAGCTGTTCCTTGCCAGAGTTGCATTTCTAGTGCATTGGCAGTTCACGACTTGGCAGAGCAGTAAGTGAACATGGCAGCGTTTCTCTTTATATACACATCACCCACACGCCGCCCCGAGTAATGAAATCAGACGCAGAGGATCTACAAAATATTGTGGTTGAACCAAAAGATGGATTAAAAACGGTATTACTTAATTTGGCTGTTACCGGGTTTTCGCCCCCGCCCGCTCCAACATGCCAAGCCCAATAGATCAACATCCATTACAGAACGACATTACGTTACAGTTTAACCTCACAGACACAGAGCTAGCCTAAGAGTTACACGCTCAGAATAACATCATACCTGTGCGCTATGACTCACTCAGGACTTATGGGTACATTTTATTGATTGGAGGGATTTTCTGAAACAGGTAAATTCAGATGTTGAAGGGCAAATAAAAAAGTACTTTTAAATTAATAAAATAACGCAAACAACAGAATGGATTATCACCAAACCAGATGACGGATGTGGTGCAGGTCAGGGACAAGACCTTACTATTTAACTGCAGATCATCTTTTATTAATTATATTATATTATTATTTTATTTACAGTTCTCCCATGGAATAGTCCATTGATCTTGATGAGAAATAAGGAGCTGCTTTCTACACGTGGGGGCAGTTTGGTACAGCGTGATTTCATTTAAAAGAGTCCGTTGATGATGGTATGTGCTCTACTAAGTGCAACCTCTAGTTTGAACATTTTACACTATCACGCACATATAGTACACGCCACAATTGGCTGACTTGGGGCTTCTGTGGCAACAAACACGCAGCAGTAATTAGTATAGACATTCATTAGTGGCCTGGAATTCTGGGTCAGGACATCGTGTGTGTGTGGAGGTGCAGGGGGATAGGGGATGGATTAGCATAAATAATAACAACAAATATGATTTTTATCTGTGTACAATCACCCACACATAAGGACGGATGTGATTTCACTACCTAAGGATCAACGCTCCACGTTTTTTTTACCGTCTTCCATGTTGAACACCATAATTCTATCTCTTTTCACAACTGCCTGTGTCCTGGTTCATGAAAGTCATTTTCAAGTTGATTGGCAGCTACTGTGTGTCACTCAAAGGCAAAAAGTAATACCGTTGAATTTAGATTTAAAAGTTTCTGTTTAATTTTTTGGTTTTAATTCTGTCTCTGATGTCTGAGGTTTGGCCAGCCTGGTTGTGGCTTTTCTATGTAAATATCTTTTAGTAAAAGTAAACTGTCATATTAAGAAATTTGCGCAAGTGGGCTGTGGAAAAAAGTGCTTGTATTTGTCAGTCTGCATCACCAAACCCCAGAATAATGAATGTGGTGCAGCTGGTTCGAACGCGCTTGGATTGTTATTTATGTATTGGTGACTGTGCTGGCATGATCACGAGAGTATTATAAATATTATTGCACATTTATGCTTTGAAAATAATCCAAGTGGATGACATTTTCGGTGACTGTGCATAGCGGGTTTTTGACAGTCGACAATATTTGTGTTTGCATCAGCTTAACCCAACCCTCGTCGGAGACAGAGGAGAGGCTGAGGCGGGAGGAGTGAAAGAGAGAGATCTCTCAGGCTGAGAGGTGGCTGTGTCATCTTTGTTACAATAAGTACTTTCTAAGAGGCCCCCAGACTGTTCAGCGAGTCGGTGCGTCCAAATAGCTTAACCCTTTGCTTGGAAAAAAAAAAAAAAAAAAAAAAGATGGGCGAGCCACCTAAGCCATTGGTCCCATGAGCACCCTTGCACCCTGAGCTTGTCACGGCACTGAGAGTAACAGAGAGACTAAATGCCCTCGAGCACAACAAGCACTTTAGCAGCAAATGCATGTCAAGATGTGAATGTGCCCATTGTGCCCGGCCCACTAGAGGGCTTGTGGCAGCCACCGCGGGAACGCTGCCAAGCTACAAGCCCCATTTACTGCCTGTCATAGAACGGAGCATCCATGTAATTGCATGTAAAATATTTTGTGTGAAATAGTTCTGTGAAAAACCCAGATTGAGTCATTCAGTCGTCACACCGAGAGTGTGAGAAGCCACATTAGGAGCGAGAATGAAAAAGATACTTGTCAAGTTAAAGAGGCAGTTGGTGATTTGTAGTTTATAGAGACTCTTGCATTACTTGGCTTTATTGTCATAGTTTCCTGACTTGAGGCGAGATACGGGGAGTGTTCTGCTGCATTTGATATGTGCACCCACTTATTATAGACTGCATTGTGCTCGGTTACCAGGCCGGGAGTAAGGCTCTGAGGTCTGCGGCTGTGTGTGTGTGTGTGTGTGTGTGTGTGGATTTAGATGCAATGTGTGACCTATCAGATTTATTTAGACAGAAAATCTGTATGTGTGTGTGTGTGTGTGTGTGTGTGCGTGCGTGTGTGTGCATAAGTGGTCCAAAAAGTCTAAAATTAAAATTTGGGTTTTTCGAAATGTCTCTAATTAGAGAGGGGTGGACTGGGGCCTATTTTAAGTGCTGTGGCCATGCACGCCCTTCCCATATGTGTGTGCACACTGCACAGGCAAACAGACTCACACAAACACAATCTAAATTTTAGAGGATTAGGTCCCCAACTTTGTGTTTGTCTTATTACACAATTTGTGGAGTTTTGCAAACAGGACCCGTCCATGAAGTGGCTTTCTGTGCGGTTTCTCGAAACAGTGAACTTAACAGACATAAACAACGATGAATATTAGCAGCCAGAGAACACACAAGTTAAAATACCAACGCCTTACCGTAAAGCTGCAATAATTTATAGCGATATTTGGAGTCAAAGAGAAGTCAAGACAAACCAAACGGGAAAGTTTACTGCCGCACAGCATGAACACAATAGTCAGTTTAATCGCTGTCTAAAGTGTTTTTACGCTTTTAATGAGGCAATTTAGTAAATTTCGCCTTTTGAGACAGTGAGTGGAATGTGGTGGATGCCGGGTGAACATTGTCTCATTGTTCGCTCTCATAACCAGCCTCTGTTTTCTGCTCCTGAGCAAAGGCTGCTGGTAAATCAGGATGCTTTTACAAAGAGCCGGTGTAAAATCTGTGTGCCCCAGATTCTCTCACGGTGTCACTTTCAGCATCTGTGAGAAGGTTGTGTTTGTGGTTTGTTATTGTTGTTATTTATTAAACAGTTAGGTTATTAAACTGTTGTTGTATAAACCCTTCATATTGATAAATTAAATAAAAACATAAGTCTCTTTGGGTTACAGAGGAAGGTTGGAGTCATTTCTTTGTCCCTGCATGACCTCTGATCCACACATGCAGACTAAAAGCGGCGCGGTGTGACTGAGTCCTTGTTACATCCCGTTTGCCCGAAGATCAGATCATAGTATTGATAAATCTCTGCTCTTGTAAAAACAACAAGGGCTGCACTTCATGGCCAAAATGATGATGATGATCATCGCTCCCGTACCTCATATACAAGAAGACGATTCAAGTGCTTTTAATTAGGGTTGACTCACAAATAAGGATGGACCAAATGAATTGGCAAGACACACAGATACAATGATTGCATTAATGTAAGTACATGCATCACCTTTTATTGTGGTAGAGTCACAACATCTAGATTAGTGACCTATAGACATTACTCAGTCTTAGCATTACTTGGCTTAGCAAACTAATATAAATCTCCTCTTAACCGTGAAGGTTCGTGTACCCAAGTACATACGCACCAATCTACATTAAGTACTCAGATTAGATTTCACTGTTGAAGTCAATGGTAAGCACACACACACACTCACACACACACGCTGAAGCCACAGGCATTCCCACTACAGACGCCCATTATATCTGTCTGCATCCATGTGTTTTCTACCCAGGCAGGAACTGTGGGAGCCGCTGTGGTCAAACACAGGGAGAGGGAAGTTAGCGCTGGCAACGAAAAGTCAAAGTCAGGCATTTTTGGAGTAAGATAAGACGAGCGCTCCGTGGAAAAAAAGCCCTAAAATAACAAAAGCCACACAGGGATATGAGATTACTATGACAACACGTCTCTGTGTTTACGCCAAGTTTTCAAATATCGCAGCCTTTTAAACAACAAACACAACAAGGTGATAGATGAACTGCGCACGCGGCGTCCACACGGGGGGACAGCTCCGGCGCAACACAGTAGGCATGTGGAGATGTCCCCTTTGGTCGTGCTACCTTGACATGAGAGGGCACAATAAAATCCAAGCTTGTGTGGCATTGGCAGGTGCTGCAGCTCAGTTTAAAGCCCAGAGTATCCAGTGTCAGGCCTTTTGTTTGCTGTTTTGATTCATTGCGGACCACTGCCCCACCTCACATGTGCGGAGGAGAGCCGGCTCCCCCTCCTCTCAACACCTTTCTCCACATAAATAAACCCAATCGCTGCAGGAATGCCTGGAGTCCCACGCTCACCCAGCTTGGAATTCTCCCCGCTGATAAGACGACTGGTTCGGGACGTTTTCATCTACGTTCTCCTGCCCCAACACAAACCACCATCACATCTGCTCGCCCCTCAGTACCTATCCGCCACAAGTGAGAGGCCAACAACGTGAGTCAGTAGATAAAGTGGTGGTTAAAGACACATACGATTCATACTGTAGCCAGAGGATCATACTGGAGAGGTGAGCTGGCCTCAAGACACAGAGAACTCTTTAGATGTAAACAATTACAGGCGGCTTGATGGCTGGATTTAATTGAACCAAAAAATGAGTAATCAGACAAATGGGTCCTTCAGATGCTGCCACTAAATGAGCACTTTTCTCCTTCTAGCTAGTTAAACTTTGGTGATCTGCACTCACTTAAATACAAAGCGACAGCTGGACTGGTTAGCTCAGTCAGAGGAACCTCTAAAAGTCAGGAATTGATTTATTCTAGTATTGAAGACAAAAACAAATCTAAGAATAAAGTGAGCGTTACAGGAGAATCGTAATTTCAGACAAAAATAAAACCTTGGCTCACAGGAGTTCCACTCCCTCTGGATCCAGTTTCTTGATTAATAAACCCAAAAACATCAGTATTCTGATGACACAGCCATGTCAACAGCTTCATCTGCTTATCTTAACCTGACTACAGTGAGCAATGATTGTATAAAGTCGTGGCATCTTCTGAAATGAGTCACATTATATTCAATAAATACAACTTCAGGAACAGCTTTTGCAAATTTAGAAAGAGGAGACAGACAAAAAATAAACTGAGAAACTAACTGTTATTTGAGAAAACTAAAAATATTCTTTTGAACAGCATCCAGATGTCCCAACGATAACCTCACTGCCGAGCACCACCAAACATTTCCTCCTCTACAAAAGAGGCAACTTCCTGTCTGTATGCTTCTTTCTTCAGAATAAACACAAATTCTTAAACAATCCTTTCAGGTCTGATATTTCAGAGTTGATGTGACAAAGGGAAGTTTTGAGCAAGATGCTCTTTATTCCTCATTTCAACGCATATTACACTTGGACAGGAAACAACATTGTGTCTTTATTCTCATTTTATTATCGCTTTGTTTTCCAAAATGTTGAAAATAAAGTGACCTAAATGGGGGACTCATTTACTGTCACAAGGACAGTAAAATACATTGTGCTTCACAAGGAACACTACAGTCTCAACATGAAGCTTCAAACTAGCCCACTTAGCCTCGCTTAGCGTAGCTTAGCCTGTTATAAAAAAAAATTGGCAGAAACAGCGAACACAGGCTCTTGTTTTAAATGTAAATGTTTTTTCGGTTTTGCAGTTGACTGACTTGGCTAAGTGTTTCCCCTTTTATCCCGTCGTTAGGCTAAGCTATACTCGTCAGCTGCAGTTGGAGCTTCAGACCTGTTTGCAGACAAGAAAGTGTGGTCAATATTTTCATCTGAAAATGTGCAGAGTAGCGATTATGTGTATTCATTGATGCTTTATAATGTGAACTAAGACTGAGATCCTGCCTTTGTTCCTCAAATGCCTCAGCAGCTCTCACAGCTGTTCGTTTAGCCTACACACGACCCTTACCGATAAAAATATGACTGTCCTCGCTGGAATCTTTTTATCTTAAACCTCAACCAGCAGCCAGCAACATCGACAGACATGGGCTCAAGTGCAAACATGCATGAGCAACTGTCTCGCAGCTGAGTGGGGGGTGGGGGGTGGGGGGGGGCATCGTGTCGATGGCGGCCACGCTGACCCCCGCGCCCCGAGCACGTGCACCCGCCCATTCCGCCTGGCACCCACTGAGCCTGCAGAGCCATCAGTCACTGACATTGCTGACAACAAACTACGCCAGGGGAGGAGTGCGGTTTAGACTGGGGTAAAAACCACAAGCAGCAAAGCACCAGCGCGTTCGCACACAAACTGCCACTGTACGTTCCCTCCATTTGTCTGTTATCCATTAAAAACATTCAAACAAGCACAGCTGCCGTCACACAGCACGGAGGGTGACTGCTCAGTGCTTTCGGGGCATGGATGTTTAAGATACATATTCATCCTAAGAGAGGGAAAAAAATGTCATCACCAAATAAAAAACAAAAGTTCTTCTTTGACTCTGGTTCAAAAGACTAAAAATAAAGGAGACATGGAGCAATGCTTTGGAAGCGAAGCTATGTTGCTCCACTGCCTCCTCCTCCCTCTCACCCCGATGTCGGAGATCTGTTCGTCAGGGGCTGGGGATTTTCAGTCTCCAGGGGCACATCCCTCTGAACCGCCTGCCAAGCCTCTCTTCTCCCTCCTCCATCCTTTTGCTTGCTCTGCTCTCTTGTTTTTTTTTTTTTCTTTTTTGTTCACCTCTAAGTTCCCGCTTCCCACCTCTTCTGCTCAACTTTCTCTTTCGCCGAAGCCTCTTTTCAATTCCCGTAGTTCACTCTTAAACTTTCTCCTCCACACCGGTGGGGTTTTTTTTTTGCCTCTCTACCCTTCCGCTCCTCTTCCTCGCCCAGTGATCCAGCTCCTTTGCAGCCGTGCATAATTACGCCAAAACACAAGCCTGTGCAGGCTCACATCTGGAAGGAGTTTGGACATGGCAGTTTCCTACCAAGACGACTAAATATTTAGGTTGAGAGTTACTGCGTGTGGATGAACTCATGATAGAGGGGGTGGGAAGGGGAGACGAAAGGGGGAGCTGGAGATAAAGAAAAAGAGGGAAAGTGGGAAAGAGGACGTGGGCTCGTGCACTATGGGTCAGACACATGCATTATCGGACCGGTGATTAGTGAGCGTTTATAGAAACGTGGACAGCGTGCCACGCAGCAGAGTAATCAGAGAGCAGCACAGGCCCTGACATGGCACAGAAGGAGGTGATAATATCGGGGTGACTGGTCGCCCCTTTATAGCTGGCAACAACAACAAACAGCCAGCTAATAGTTTTAATAAACAAATCCCCATTGGGATTTCCCATGAGGCTGAGGGGCCTCAGCTGGAATGTTCACAGGGGCCAGCTGTTGTGCATTACACGTAGCAGGCGGCCCCGGAAGCCCGGGCCTGGTGTCCTCCAGCCTTGCTCAGCATGGAGGAGAGCATTCCTCCGGGCTGCCCCAGGCAAGAGGGCATGCAGCGGGGCTGGGCTGTCAGGCCGTTCGATCGTGAGCGGAGGGACCGAGGTGATAGAGACGCTCCCCCCGCTGCACCTGGGATACTGTCTGCAGTCTCCGAGAGCGCCGATGGAATGTCAGAAATAACACGAAAATCAACAACTTCTCACATTCCACATCTGGAGCCAATGTCGAGAGAAGCGATGGGAGCTTGTGGAACTCGGCAAATCTTCAGGAAAATTCACTTTGCAGACACCCCAGCGCTCGGGGAAAGGTAAAGAAAATGGCGGATGTGTTCAGTCCTCGCACAGAGCCTCACTGAAATCCCCCAAAAAAAGCTCAACCAAAATGAATAGGTGCGGAGATGGAAGATCATCTTCAAACACCTCGACCGCTGCTGCCCAAGTGCTTTTTTTTAACCTCTGGTTTTCAGCAATGTGTTGCCCAGATGTTTATCCTGTCTCTATTAAGCAAGGAACATAAGGTCCTCTACATGGACCGCTGGATGCCTTTAGCTCTCCCAGGGCATAAATCCCCTTACTTTACCTCATGTGCTCACTGCACTGGGGCAGCTGAGCAGAGTGTTTTTACTGTGCCCATGTGCATACAGCATATTCCCACGTCAGAGCACAGACACAGTAACACACTGTGGGAATGAGGAACGTCTTCTGAGCATCTGTGAAGAAAACGCTGCGACACCGCCCAAAAAAATGTGTCACAGATACATTGGCAGCGCATCCATCATGAAAGATAAGTGTGTTTTGGCGCCTGATGTGGATGTGAGAACTGCATGCAGATAAACCACACAAATAAATAGCGCACAGAACCGGCCCGGAATCGTTGCTGTCTGGTTTCCCCAGAGCGGTTTTGGTGTTTTTCTGCTCTCACTTGAAGGTGATCGTAAGACTGGGTGTTGCGGTATTAAAAGTAGGCGCCAGCCCAACAGTAAAGCACAATGCTGGGCATAAAATGCACATAATGTGTTTCTGTTTATAGCCGTTTTGCAAGGCCAAGTCAGCTGGACCATGTGCACAGGGTGGAGGAGGTGGTGGTGGTGGTGGTGGTGGTGGTGGGAGAAGGAAGGGGGCAGAACTCAGACGGGCTGAGAGTCGAATTTAAAGTGACAGGGTTGTGTCAGAGAGGCCGGGCCGCGGTGATGGCTGCAGTCGCTCTGCCCTCTCGCTGATCTTCTTAATGCTTTACAGAGAGCCAATCGCTCAGCCCACCACTACAGAGTTAAACTAGATCAAGATGTAAACTCCTGACCTAACAAGCCTTATTACTGCAACAAGCCCTCAGTACAGTTAAAGCTGAGGTCAGGGGGTCACAGTGTTGGGTGTGTGGGCCGGGGCAGAAGAAGACTGAGCGACTGCTTTTTCCAACTGGGGAATTTTATGCAAACTGTGCCATTCATCACATCCATGACTGATTCAAACCTGTAATCAGACATGGAAATACTGACTCCCCAGCCAGCAATGATCCACTCTGACTCTGGCTACTTTCCTCCAAAACTTTTGGAGGCACATGGCACCACAGGCTAAAAAAAGACCATCGTAGTAAAATGGTGATATGACATTTGTTGATGTTACAGTGAACTTGTCAGACTCACAGAGTGACTGTCCTGTTGGGCATCAGGCTGGGGTCCGGGGGCTCAGTCAGCTCCTCCTTGGTGCAGCTGACCCTCCTGCCCAGAGCCTGGGCGCCGTGCGCTTTGGAGCGCTCGTCCGTGCAGCTGCAGCCGCTGGTGGACGCGAGCAGCCCGGGACAAGCCTGGGACAGCCTCGGCCCGGGGGCGGCCAGCAGCAGCAGCAGCATCAGTACCACGCGCCCCGGCAGCAGAGGGATGCCAACGCCGGGCGCAAACATTGTCCTTCGGCTGGATCTCACCTCAGCTGCACCCCCGCCTCCAGTCATCCCATATCTCCACCATGAAGCTCTCAGAGGAGGGTTGGGGGGGGGAAGCTCTCAGAGGAGGGGGGGGGGGGGGGGGGGGAACTATCTTTCAAGTGTCGAATGAATGGAAAAGTTGGAGAAACTCCGCTCAGCGACGAGCACACATCAGCCGCTCATTCCAGAAATATTCAGCAACGCTGAGTTTTCCAAGTGTCCCGTTATGTCATGGCAGCCAGGGCGCACAGCTCCCTGTGGTCCACATCAGCCCGGGGGAGGTGTGGGTCCATCCAAAAGCCTTCAGCACATCGGAACAGCCGCAGTATTCTGTCTTGAAAAGTTCCTGGTCGTGTGGAGCTTTACATCCCTTTAGAGGATGCTTGGAAATGTCCGGATGACTGTTATCTCGCCTGTCTAAAAGTTACTCCAGGGGTCGATGAGAGCCACTGTGGCATCTCTCTGGCTCCGTGAAGGAGGAGAAAAAAACGTATTCTCAAACTTCTCCCACTCTTTTTGTTGCTCCTTTTCCCCTTCTGAGTTTTCCCGGATCCCGGAGGTCTGCGTAAACTTTATCTCCAGCGCAGCTTGGACTAAATCATAACGAGGAAGGGAAGAAATAAAAAAAAATGCGCAACCGTAAACTCGTACGAAGAAAATGAGCTGCTCTCCACGGGCTCCTGTGTAATTCCCAGAATCTATCTAGCGGTTTTTGCTCGCTTGCCTCTTGTCACACTCTAACTCACTTTAGCAACAACCCCAAGTGCGCCCGCTCCGTCTGCGACTGCGCTCTGGTCCCCGCGGTCCTAGCGCATCCAGCCCGGCCGCAGAGAGCAGGGAGAGGAGGGTCCACATGTGACCGGTGGATTCATATCCCACCGGGACCCACTCGCCAAACGTCATCACACGGCCCTGAGATCATTTTCTTTACTTGGTCTAAGTGACATTCTGAAGGGCACAAAACCAAAATGTCTACTGCAGCCAATGATCAGGGTTCAAGAAATGTATTTCACTTCTTAATCATGAATAAAATCATGAATGCTGCTAATAATAGAAATAAAAATAAAAATGGTATTAATATAAGGTTGTTTGCAGAACTAAACACAGTCACACACCTTTAAATCTGATACTCAGGGAGTAAAACTTCAAACAAAGAGTTTAGTGTATTTGTTACAATGGCGGCTCTCTCAGAAAGCAGGGGATCATGGGTAGCTAATCCCCGTGTGTGGCTGCAGGGGGCGCTGTCATTTGCTAAAAGCCACGTATTGTTGCTTTAATGATATATGTATGATCCCTGGTATTTCTTCGTTAACCATAAAAGCAGAGCAAAGAAATGATGAGGAGTGAAAATGAAGCTTCACTGTCACCGAGCAGAGTGTGAGAGAAGGTGAAGGTCGCGAGTACAGCGTGTTACAGTGTGAATCGGTGGAGGGAGAGGAGGCGAGTAGTACTGCACCACATTCTGTATTGTTACTGCAGAGAGAGTTGAGATAGCCTAGGAGAAATGATTGAGAAAGTGTGCAGAGGCTGAGCTGCCGTGATAGGTTTTATGATATAACACTTTTGTTCCCCAGAAGCAATACTTTCATGCTCAGCGGCAGCAGCAGGTATCCCACAAAACACTGGGTTCTGTAATTCAAGGTCAGCATGGTGCTGGGGTTGGTAATGGAGGGGCTGGTGCAGTGACATCAAGTCTGACCGCTCAACATCATCAACACTTCAGCTGCAATCAACCATCAAGAATCAAACATGTTGCATGTTGATTCTTTCACAAGCCAAGTGCTATGATTTAGAAACACTGCCAGAAAAAAACATGTTCCAGACAATTGGAATTTTTTTTTAAAAGAAAAATATTTCTTAATACCCCCCCCCCACCCCCGCCCTGAAAGAATCACATGCAATCCAAAAAACACAAAGGATCATAAACTTCCTCAAGCGCTCCTTTTCACATTTTTCTGCCTGTGTGTATGGAAAGTTCCCAAGAAACAGCAATGGATTTCTGTTTTAAAAATACTTTTTGATATACGAGAGGCCCCACGGAGGATGGAGGCCGTGTCGACTCGAATCTGGAGAATATTTCCAAATATGAGAAGGTGAGAGCAGGAAAGGGCTTTTGAAAGTGGACCTCGTGCAATTGAGCTTGACGTGTCTTCGCTGACATATCCAAACTCCAGGCTCCTCAGTCATGCAAGCAGTATAATGGTCCAGTGTGCTCTGACCCGCACACTGGACCCCAGGTTTGTTATTCCTGTATATGATACTGTACACTGGAGCGGGGCTCAGAAAGCCAGCATGATTATTGAAAGAAAGCACAAGCAGTGGATGGGCGCCTGCTCAGCAACGAAACAGAGGGCTGTTTATCCAAGCTGTTAAATAAGGCTTCAAGTACAACACCCCCCTCCAACTCCACCAGGCCCAAATCTCTCTCATCTGGAGAGCAGTTTCCATTTAAAATGTCACGTTCCAAACTGCACATTACATCAAATTGTACTTAATGGCATCCAGACAAACTTTAATGTCGTTCCAACATTTTCTCTCTCCGTGCTCCCCACAGCCCCCTTATAGCCAAGCAAGCAATCTCTCCTTCTCCCTGCGCCACATCTGGTCTCCATTCCAGGTGGAGGATTGAGAAAGGGGGGAGAGCCCCAGGATGGAAAGGTGGAACGCCGAAGAAGCTCTGAGCCTCGAAAAAGTAAAACAGAGGAAGTAAAGATAATGTCCGAGGGGAGGGGATTTTTTTTTTTTTTCTACGGGGGTTTACGCAACTTTGCGTGATGTAGGACAGAAGATATGAGGGAAGACAGACAATTTGTGAGACGGCTGAGTGATGGCTTCTCCTGGCCTTGTTCCTGCCGTCCGCGCTGCAGCACATGTCTGGAGGCTTTCAGCACCATCGGAGATGTGAAGCAAGCGAGTGCTGATGTCTCTGCCAGCGGATAAACAAAAGAAAACTTCCAGCAGGGATGCAACCATCAGGCCCCGTCACCAAGGCCCATGGCTGTGGCTGCTGGGTCTTGCATGAGGAGATCGTGACATCTAGTGGTGCCATGTGCAGCACACAAGACATCCCGCCCTCAACAACCCGCAACTGGACAGGCATTTCCTGGACGCATGGTTTTAATTAAGGATTTATGGGCATGTTAAACCTGCCTCTCGCCCAAATGATGCGGTTATCAAATGCTAACGCGGTGCCATATTTCTCAGCACTAAATTCCACTGATGCTCATTAAGAGTTATAGTTGGTAGCAGGGGCATGGGCCTGCGGTTGTGTCAGTTCTAATAGTTTAACACCTAATCCAGTGTAAATACTGAAAACATGCTGTCACAATCTTATGTTAAATGCCTTTATCTATACAAAATGCACACATGCAATCCATACAGTAAAAGCAGCACTTGCATAAGACTACAATAAGTGAATAAATCAATATATGTGATCCCGAAACTTTCCTGTTGTTCCAATATAAATAATAACTATGGCACACAGAACTAAATGGTTGATTCTGCTCCATCACTTTTCAGCCAGTTCAGGGACACATTGAAATTATAGTAATGCTGCCCTCTTCTGGTCAGCAACGTGAATTACAAGCTCGAGCGTTGACCACACTTTCACAAGTCCCCAAAGACAACCCAACCTTTTTTGACAAGCTCAGTGCAGTATACACACCCACTCACTGTGTTATTGTACTCACATCTGAACTAAACACCATGAGACCATCATTTCAGCGTTGTAAAGAATTATATATTTAACTTGAGTAAAAGGTTGTTTTTAATTACACAAAGCAGGACAAACAGAAATCTTCTCTATATATTATTTGGATTGTTTTCTACTTGATATTTGTCACGTGTGACAAACAGCCAACAGAAGTCAGATGTCACCAAAATGTGAGGAGGCAGACACAGGGAGTCATTCAGACATTAACACAATCTTAGTCACTGAAGCAGCTTCAGGTTGTGCGATTTTATTAAGTGCCACATGAAATGAGAACATCATAGTGAATTTCTGAGTACTGCTGTAAGTGTATTATCGTCATCAAATCTTTTCACACTAAATGTCATGTGCATACATAATGCATGTAAATGGTTTATATTATAGAATACAGTTCAATCAAATACATCAAAAATAGTTCGTATTAAATGAATCTCCTCAAAAGCATCAAAACATCAGCAACTGTTGTTTTTCTTTTTTTAACCCATACTTGTTTACAAAAGAAATACAGAAGAAATCAAACTTTAACTCTGCTCCTTTGTGTTTGTAATTATGTGTACACCACCCCCCTTTCCCCTCGCTCATGCTCGCACGCTCGCTAACACCCACACACACACACAGATGCAGCTAAGGCACGCAGAAGCCACCACACTCCTGCCTGTGAAAGCATGCAGCCATACACACTGTGTGTGGACACTACTGCAGCGTAGGTGAGATTTTTGGTCCCTTTGTGTTCAGCAGGAGATTCAAATGATTATCCAGATCCTCAGAGTCAGAGAGACAGTCCTGCCGAGTTTGTCTTAAGTGCCGTTGTAATGTAAAACTGGCCGTAGAAGGAGGAGAAGTGGCCTGACGCTGTGGAAGCTGTGCATCATTAAGATTAAATATAGAGACTGTGGAGGCTGCATTTTGTGAAACTCAAAGCCGCAAATTCAGATACAATTATACCAAAGGCAAAGATGTGAATCATAATATTGCAAAATGTAGTTAAATGGGATCAGTAAAGATCATCCTCTGTCATATCGCTGACCAGTGTCCACCTGCATGCTCCATCCCAGGCTCTGTCACTGAGTCAGGTGGTGATTGAGGCCGACAAGCAGCACTCTGCATCCCAAGAGGGATGGAAGGCGGGGCGCTCTCATTGGCGAGAGGACAAAGTGGCATGTGGGGAAGTACCTGGGCCCTTGTACCTCTGTTTGGCATGCTTCTCACAGTACATCTCATCTCCAGCCCAAAAATGACCTCTCATCCGGAGGTTTAGACCGCAGTCTGTGCAGGTGTAGCACTCTGAGTGGCGGTAGCGGTCGTCCATAATGCGCACGGCCTGTGAGCTGTGGGAAGATGAATGCAGTCAGAGGAAAGACAGACTCAAGACTAACACTGTTATAACAAAATAAAATGATTTCCAAAGTGAATCAACTATAGAGCTGGAGAGATTAGTACTGACGGACATCATCGTTTAAAGGAAAACTGACACACAGACCTGGTTCAGACCTGCGATCAACGTCTGCCGTGAGGGATCCGAACCACAAGTGCTCGGCACCATGTGCAGGTCTGAATGCACCTGAATGTGTTCTGAGATCAGATCATAAGTCTACCCAAAGTGAAACGCATGTTTGCTTGCACATGGTGCAGGGAAATGAGATCTGATCAGAGGAGACACTTTGAGGAAGCATTTTAAAACCGGAACTGTATTGACCAGTTTGTTTCATCTAAATTATATGAATAGTAATTTTCTTTAACACAGAAAAGTCCATTTAAATACCTCAGTATTTACATCTGGGGGGTGCCCTCTCCTGTTTTTGACAGTAGTCCAGACTGAAACCTTTTGAGTATTTATGACAACTAGAGGCTTCCACAGGTTCTCTTTCACGTTTGGAAGGGGAGGGTGAGGTGACACTATTCTGCCACAACACACCACTTCAACACTAGATGTCACTAAATTCTACACACTGAGCCTTTAACACAGTCTACTTGTGATTGTGACTGA
The DNA here is from genome assembly GCA_016785235.1 of Pseudorhombus dupliciocellatus. Lineage (NCBI taxonomy): Eukaryota > Metazoa > Chordata > Actinopteri > Pleuronectiformes > Paralichthyidae > Pseudorhombus > Pseudorhombus dupliciocellatus. The sequence goes on along the minus strand of JAFBJW010000058.1, from coordinate 955,682 downwards.
CGCTGATACCAGGTCTGAACAGGGTCTTTGACACCAACGCAAAAAACAACAAATGTTTTTTTTAATCTCATAACATGATGTAGTTTTGCCTGTTATTGAAACTGAATGATAATCTATACTATATCAATATAATACACCATGGAGAGTTGACTTACACAATGTTGGTGCCACACTTCTCACAGGTGTGATATCTGCTGACCCCTCCCACTGATGGACTTGTTTTTGGGGCGTTGGGCGAAAGTTTCCCTGGGAACCGCAGGGCCGCCTCTGGAGTCACACACAGATAAACACACGCTGCTCACTTAGATGTTCTGATAGTTTTCCGCGTGTCAGCACATCAACACCGTCTGTCTTCGCTGCTCTCCGTCCGTGGAGCGTGTTTGCGTTTCCCACCAGTCAACCCTGGTTCATCGTCCACGAGACGCGCATCATGAAGTAGGTTTCCACACACGGGTCATTATCGCATCAGGAAAGAATGTTAGTCCCATCGGGATTTATTTGCTCTGACATTTATCAGAGCAAAGGGGTGAAAAGGAGAACAGACGAAAGTCGGCGTTATGCTGCTCAGATTATAAAGTGTACACTGGAGAGCTGTTCTTTCTCCAGCACAGGTGAAGACCATATGGAAGTCACTATTGTGTAACTCGCACTCAATTGTTCTGCAGGACACAGATTTGAGAGATGACTTCAAGATGGACATGCAGCAAACAAAAGATTCTGCCTGAGACCTCTGATATGAATCTGTAACATGTCGGCAGGCTGATTGCTTTTGATGCTCCATCTAAGGATTTCATGGTACTCGATAAATATTGTTGGCACAGAATATTGAAGTTTGATTTAAACAGACATTTCTCTCCGTCGAGTTATTCTGTCAACCCATTTGAAATATTATCAGGAGGATTCACCACGTTCAGTGAATGGTCACGTTGATGAAACTTCAAACGTGGAAGACACAGATGAAAATGTGAAATCAGATAAAGAGGTTTTTTTTTTTTTTTTTTTGATGAAAACGGTCGACACTGTTTTTGATGTCCTGTCATTTTTTCTTTGTGGTGCAATTAATACATTCCATTCCTCCTGCACCACCCTACCTGATTTGTGATATAAAAGTGTCTGAATCTCCTGCTGCTTTCTCCACATGTTGAGGGAAATTCTGGATAAAGTTTGAACCTTTTGTGTTCATAGTTCTAACCTTTCTCATCAGCCTCCAGGACCTCCTGCAGCATTTTAAAGGTGCTGGACTGGCGAGGTACCGTGAGCGACTCCCTGTTCTCCTGGATCATCTTGTACACCTCTGAGTCCTTGTCGAACCTCTGCATGGTGAAGTCAGAGCTCGAACTGCTGCGAAAAGAAAACAAGAGGGAAGAAATGTGAGATATAATATTCTCTGAATTCATACTGCAGGCCAAACTCTTTGTGAACTCTGGTGAGTGTGGTTTAAGTGAATCCAGAGGAAATGAGGAATGGGGGGCAGCAGCTAGCTATGAGACTTTGACCTCCAAACACCAAGTCTAGATTGCACACCACAGGCAAGAGGCTGAACACCAATCACACGCTCTGCTGGATCAGCCTCCTCTCCCCTTACAGGAGATGTTGTGTCTCTGAAAACATCCCCAAGGAAAAACAAAGGATATGGCTAACAATGAAAGTTATCGCATGGGTGCATTTTCTAAGGCAATAAACTTGTAGTTAAATCTTTTCAACAGCCATGATTATGAAAGGGCATAATCCTAATTCCTGATAGAAAGTAACACAAGACATTAGCCTGTTAACCTCAAGTTAGAATCTAAGAAAAATAAAAGCTTGTTGTTGCAGCCAGGAGGGAGAAGGGAAGGAAACTTTTACCTTAGGGGTTATATGAGGTGTCAGCTAATCAAGCAATTAGCACAAAAGATCAGTGGATCACTTTTCAAGTAAATTTTTTAACCCTGCTGTGGTGGAAAAGTGCTTTCTCTTTACTGCTTCCTAATGTGAGGCTAAATACCAGACCCTCCCTGCCCCCTTCTGAGGAGACGCATGGATCTGGACCAGCACAACTATTTGTCAGTTACAAGAAGCACAAAGACAAAGTGTGTTCCTGTGTCAAGCCTCCGTGTGCAGGGAGCTGCTGGGTGTTTGCTGTCAGCAGGAACCGGTTGGCTAACCTGCAGGTGTGGGTTGATGCCTTCCGCCTGTAGCAAGCATGCCATCAAGATTCAGTCTCAGATGTTGCCACCCTCAACAAATCTGCCCAAATATTTACTGTTCACCTGACACCTGCGCTCTGGAGAATCTGCTCAGAGACAATAACTTTAACTTCTCCAGTGTCATCTGCTCCCTGGAGTGAGCAGGGACATTTGACTATGTTTGCTTCATCTCACATTTTAATTACTGGGTTTTATTTGCATCTAATTTTTGACTGTATTTTGTCTTTCTGTCCTTTTCTGTCAGTTCAGTGTGTTTGTATGCACTCCTGCATATTGCATCTGAAGTAAAACAATGAGTAAAAGAAAACAGTTTGTCAAATTAACACTGATAAAGTTGATTCACACATTGTGTTTTGAGTTCTGTGGTGTGTACTGAGCACAGCCTTCTCAGCCTTGCTCAGCAACCTCACTGGTTGTGCGGATCAGCAGGAATATTCCCTTTTTGCTTGTCTTCAATCTGTGAAACACGTGTTCAGTTGGACTCAGCTCACATGATGTATTTGACCACTGAAGTGCATTTAACCATTTGAGCGGAAAAGAAAAACTCCCCCGTCTGCTGATTCTGTGTTAAGAATCACTGCGCTGTTCTTACTCTGACATCGAGTCTCTATGAAAATGTGTATTTTAAAGTTGTAGTCACAACAGTATTTTCATACCATGTGCAACTTCCCTTATCCATGAGATCTTTCATTCTTTCCTCATATGTGAAAATGTGAATGAAACCGGAGATGGCAAACACACAGGACAACAAATATGCACCCAAAACAAATGTTCAGGCATTTTCCTCCGCATCACTGAACGTGGTTTAAATTGAAAACAGACCTCTACAACACACGCTCAACGTTCTCCTCGTGCTCAGCTCCACCCTCAGCGATCCATTTCCCCTTTATGCTTCACTCACCAGCTCATCAGACATGCAATCGCAAAAACAGCATGGAAAGTCCAGGTCAAATGAGAAACAAATAAACCACGGTCAGAGAGAGAACGGCACACAACGAGCAGCTGAGTGCACAGACTCATGCACACAGTTCCCAAAGTATCAGTCTAGCTTTTCATCTGGGAATGGCTCTTTCAAACAGTCTCACATCTACATAATGTCTGCAATGAGGCTCATGTGTTGCTGGTTTCCATGCCCAGACTTGGCAACGCAGAGCAACGATAACAATCTAGACATAGCAGAGCCTCAAAATGTATGTAGCCAAAACATATGCAAGAACAGAGTCTAAATTCCGACCACATTTCTGAATCCGACTGCTTCCTAGCAGAACACCCAAACCAAAGATACGGGCATCAGACTGAAACTCCAAAACTTACCTTAAACAAGAGAACAAAGACAAAGAGGCAGCTCAGCTTGCCCTCACTTAACCGGTCCTATTGTTTCGAACACTGCTGCAGCAACTCAGACACACGGAGAAAAAAAAACAAATACAACACACACTCAGATCCTGAACACACACTTCTATCTAAACCAGACAAGACAGAAAAACAGGAGTCTGACTGAAAGGTGTGCCCCAGGGCTCAAAGTCATTGGCCAATGCGACATAAAGGGGTGGGTGAATGGGTGTCACTGCGTCTGTGATTGGCTGGGGGGGAGCAGGGAGAGGCTTGCTGTGCAGGCTGAGAGCTCCAGACTGGAGGCCAATCGGGGGGGGGGATTTATGGGGGAAAAACAAATCTGACTTTTTTTTTGGAAATGTGGGGTGTTAGGCTATGACTGCATTTGTTGAAAAGTCATATCAATAGCTGTGACTACCCAGGAGGGATGTGGGGCCAAAGTCAACCATCGCAGCCTGTGAAAACACAGGCACTGCGCTGTCCATCAGAGAGAGTCCACACAAAGGATTATGAGAGGGACTCGATGAAGATGTTCATTTCTGCCGGGACAAAAATACACTCGTGATTCTGAGCGAATCCAAATCATTTTCAGCAGCTGCACAAAACAAAATGAGCCACAATCCAGCTTCGTCACCCAAGTGCAGGTGGCGAACGTGATATATTAAGTTTCACACAGGTCAAAGACATCAGCTCAGAGTGCAGCTGCAAACAGCTGTGAGCAGCAGGAGTCAGCTGCAGCCCAGCAGTGATTTAACAATGTGACTAACAGACTCCTCGGCCCATTCACACTTTAATGTTGCCTTTCCACACAGACCTTTGAAAGGAAGGAACAATTAAAAATATACTAAGCAATGGTTTTGCAGAGCCTGGCCTCGTGTAAACTCCAAATATGGAAAATACATATATATTTCTGGGAATATGGTGCCTTAACGTGATTGAATACAATGCTGCTGCTTGTGATGCGACTGCTGTTCACCTGCGTCGGGGAGACATGGGCACATCTCGATCAATGGGACTGTGGGGTGAGTAGCGTCCTGGTGGTGTCGGGGTTCTGCTGGACATGGAGTTCTTTCTGTAGTCTGTGGGGGAGAACTCCTGTGGAGGAAACAACACGAAGAAGAGAGAGAGAGATAAAAGTAAAGTTAGTTTCGGCTGCTGCGGGAAGTTCATGCTCAAAGTTGAGAATTCTACTGAGAGGCTTGCAAGTGCTTAAAGCATGATGCAATGAAACTGCACAAGAGACACAAAGAGAGTTATGTTGAGCTGCAGATGCAGGAATTCAGAGTTTCCCTGTTACACATTCACTGGCTCTGGACAAACGCAGTGTCACTATTAGAGGAAGCTTTAAATCTGAGGAGACTGTTCTGTGGGAGAACCTGGAATAAAACAAAGTCTGACACAGTTATGGTGGATATATTCAGCCAAGATCAAACCTCAGTGATTTATCAGTGGTTTAAAATTAATGCCAGGTGAAGAGACACCCAGCAGCATGCAGAACAAACTGTCTATGTTTGACTGCACACTTTGTCACGCTGTGTACTCTCAAAGTTTCTATTCCATGACTCAGTTTAATTAATCTTGAGTCAGTACTGCGATTCTGACGTAAGCACAATACTCCACTGTAGCCGCCATTGTTGTGACCGACAGGAACTCATTCCACAGTCTAGATCAATGGGCGGTGATACTGCACCACTAATAGAACCAAGAAGAATCGTTTAACATGACTTCCCAGTGAGTCAGGCCTTCTGCGAGCTGAAAGCGCTCACGTGTGGTTCCAAAACAGTGGCAGTAGCATTCTGCAGTCTGTGGTGTGACTCTAGGTCTGATGCAGGGCCTATCTGTGGATTCAGTGCTATTGGAGCTATTGCAGTAAAACCACAGCAGCCAACCTCGATTATTATGTAACTGGACTTTTCCCCTGGACTTTCCCCCCGTGTGTTGGTTGATGTTCGCTCAGCATTTTATTTTATATTACAGAAAAACAAAAACAAGGTACAGAATGAAGGTCCTGGTGCCATACTGGTTCATATATAAATATAGGGGACCTCCATTACATTTCTGTCTTGATTGCTGTTTATAATCAGAGCTATACTTCAGCTCCCTCAACTGATAGAAGAAGGATTGTGTGGCAACAGATGCTTGGCACCAACGGTGTAGTTTGACGGGAACAGAAGTGCCAGCGTGTACTTCAATAGGTTCCAGATGCCGTGCACATCTTACAATAATTCATGGTCATAAAACATAAACACTGTCGCTGCCACATTGCAGGATGAGAGAAGAACTTCCAAAGTGAGAGCAGAGTGAATATTTTGACAGAAGAGGGCGCTGCTAACCCACTGTTCACAAGCTGTTCAGACACTAGATGGGCCAGTGATGTATTTTATTGAAGCTGAAACTAGATAAGAGAACTTTGTGGCATTAAGTGCAAAGGTTAATCTAATGAACTTGAGAGAACTTGATTGATTCACAGGTGAAACTGACCTTGGCCACACTTAACACTGACACAGTATGTGCACAGTTCTTGACTCAACCCGGGCACTTGTAGTGTGAGGAAACAAACTTTATCCACATCACTGACCACTCATCACAGAGAGCACAGCACTGCTGCAATATCCCAATAACATGATGTTTCAAACCAGTTTCATAATTTCCATTTTGCTGGGGAAACAGAGCCACGGCTGTCTGTTCAGTCTGTGCACAGTCCAGGAAAACTCATGAGTGCAAACAACCACCAGATAACTCCAAAGCACAGCTTTGAAAATAAAGCTCGCTGAGTCTCTCTCCCTAACCGTCACCAGCTGGCATCAGGTTTACACAGGTTCCATCCAAGGAAAAAATGCCTCAGCCCGGGTTTTTCGAACCGGTACTTGTCTGAGATTGAGCTGGAGCCCGATGCTGACACAGTGGCACTGATGGGAGTCGAAGATTTGTGCGTCCAACGCCAGCACCCGCTTCCAATTCAGCAACTCTTTGAACAATGCCTCTGTTCTCAATTGAGTCCAATTTTCCTCTCCTTTTTCCTTAGCGAGTGGGCAGATTAGTGGTGCGTGCCAGGAAGCCTTTACCAGAAATGATCACTGGTACTTCTCCCTATGACTCCTTTGCAGGATAAACCCAGCATAATAACAGCAAGCTCAGAAGATCATATATTCCATACCATCCCACTACAGGAGAACAACTGAGTCCTCTCCTGCTGCGAATCAATCTCAAGGGCATATACCTGAAAGAGATACATGCTTTAGGGATTCTTATCGGGAAGACCGAGGGAAGCTGCACAGTTTCTGTGTATGAAGCCGCACTAATGCAAACCAAACCTATGTTATATAAGCCTCTGGCTACTGAGCGTGGATCTTCAGGCTCTCCAACAGAAGGAGAATTCAGAGATAAAAACTACTCTAATCTATGAGACTCAAGAGGAATGCAATGAAGTAAAGAAAAACAAAAAGGAAGGAGAGAGAAAAAACACTGTGACAGGGAGAATGTGGCTGTGATTGAGCTTGACCTTAGAAAGTTCAAAAAACTTGAGCTGTTCTCCCATCACCATCATCCATGCCGCAGTGTCCAGGGCCAGATTTTTATAGCCGTAACCATGGCACGGCTGGCAAAGGCCTTACACTGCGTCCTCTGAAACATCTTTGTTCTAAAATCATCACTGTTCCATTGTGAGCCATTAAACCATTACGCACGCTTCATCTCCGAGCTGCAATGTATTTGGTAAACTGCATCATGGCAGTGCCAACAATGCCCCTATGTCTCATGCACCAACACACTCAGGGAGGGGCAATGGCGAGCAGAGGAAAGCCTGTTATTTTGTCTTGGATGGGAGCATAGTTCAGAGAGGGGAGAGACCACTGGAGAAAATCAGCAGCCAATTCTTCCTGGTTCCTGTGGCCGGCTAAAGGAGGAAACTCTGATTAAAGCTGCACTGAACTGTAATCAGGAGTTTATAGTCAACATACCAGTGACTTTCCCTAATGATCCTGAATGTCGTGCTGGCCTTGACTTGCATATGCAATAACATATCTGAGTTCAAAGGCTGTCAAAGAAATCTCGTCCTGAACAGTAAGCGTGAGAACAAACACAAGGGCCTGAATAAACTCCTGAAAACGGTTGGTGGACCAAGTTGGAGTCATCTTCTGCATCCGTAAATGACAACTGGCAACCCACAGGCCAAAACTGCCCTGTCAGCAAAAATATCTGTCCTGCAGATCATTATGACGATCAGATTACTTTTATTTAACCGTATCCAACATCCAAATTCACGGATGTCACAGGAGCTGAGCTCTGCCATTAAAAGAGCATTCATAGATTCAGTTCCTCTTTAGCCATTTGTCTATAAAGTAAAAGAACAAAATTCATTTTCCTGTTGAAATGTTTTATATTCAGCTCATTACAAAGCAAGAAAAATGTGTAACTACATTCTGATGCTTGTGTATACCACGTCAGTAAATGATTCAAACCTATGAGCGTCAAACATAAACAGAAATAAAGCATATTTCGTTGGTTTCATGGATTCTTTGCTAATGCGGAATGGTTTCCATCAACCAAAATGTTTGACAAAGATTAAGTGACTGGCTTTCACTCAAGAAAAGAAAGGGAGGCAGGATGAAGAGTCAAAATATGCAACATAATTGCTTAAACACTAACAAGACTTCGACGATTGGCTGGTTCAAGAGACAAACAAACAGGAAATGGCGAACAGCATTGAGGGCAGCTGTTTTAAATCAGGGAGACGTTGGGGACAGTGCCAGTGGAGGAGCCTAGAGTCTGGCTCCAAGCAGGCCACTCTGCATCATCATCATCATCATCATCACCACCACCACCACCACCACCACCACCACCCTGCAGCTTCAATTACAGGGCACAGGACGGGATTGCACGAGCGATGCCTGGAGGAGCTTTTGTTTAGAGAGGCTTGGTGATGCAGTGGGAAAGTGCCATTACTGCTTATTCACTGTCTCCACCACAGACATGACTGCAGAACTAAAACGAGGGAGGGGACAGCAGACATCCTGGGCTGGGTAATAATCAGGGCTGTGTGCAGCAGTGTGCACTGGTGGAGGTCCTGAGCACAGACCTGAGGCCAACATGCTCGTTATCCACCGTCACTGCTGGCCCCTGCCTTGTAATTATGTCTGAGCGATGGTTCATTATTGTGTCCACATTCGGTAATAAAATGGTAGAACCTATGGCTAATCAAGGGGCAAAGTTGTACATCAAAATTCATGCCATTCACTTTATTTTACTTTTACAGCCATTTCCCAATGCAGCTGCTTTGCTGAGGGTCTCAGTCAACCAATCAATTCCCATTTAAATCCATCAATTAAGGGTTAGGGTCTACTAGGAGAAGTGTCTGTGGCCCTCAGGGGGACTGTAATAATAACTGTCTGTCAACAACTGACTTGCTTGCCTGCTGCCTGTACTTTCACTGCACATGACCAGAGTCTTCAGCCCGCAGACCAGCACCACTGAAGCAAAGGATGATAGACAGAAGCCAGACATGGAAAAGTTTGCCTCTAGCAGTTGTCAGTCAGTGCATGTCCTTGTGTTGTTTTGGGAGTGTGCTTTGACAAGCTGGCCGATGGGAGGGGGTGAGTTGCCTTTTTTTTTTTTTTTTTTAAAGCTCAACTTTTCCAGGATTACACTAGCTTTAAGGCCATTTTCCAAAAAGATGCAAACTTCTTCGTAGAACATAAAGTGAGCTTTAAAATTCAAGCTCAATCGCCATAATCCTCTAAAGTCTCTAAAGTTCTTGGCAAAGGCTTATGGAGTGCAGCGTTCAATAAAGTGACAGATCTCCATGATGCCAGTGTTGATACCCCCTCTTTTCAAGTCCCTCACGACGGCCACACACCATCTTTCTGCTTCAGATATAAACCATATGTATATGATTAGAGGCCAAATGAGCAGCAGAGGGATGATTGTGAGCACTGCAGTATGTCTGTGCACTGTTGCCACTGTTAGCTATAAACAGATCTACATTTAGTTTTTTTTTTACGTTATGCCTGTGGGACATTAATTTTCAGTTTCCAGCCTTGAAGCCAGTATTATTGCCATGAGGAAATATCCTGTAACACCAAAGAGTTGACACACAGGGTCACAAATGAAAGGAAAACCCAATGTTGATGGGCCACAACAGCTTTAGTGCACCTTAATATTTATCGTTAAAGCTATATTTCTCTTTTTCTAAAAAACATTCAAATAGGCAACTATGCTATTAAGCTAACAACGTGTCTCCTTTAAGTGGTCCATGATACCCATGATGAAAGTATTTTCTTCCTTTTTTCTCTTCCCCTTTCTCCAATCATTTAAAAAATGCAGGTCATATATCTATTCTGTACAAGTGCATATTTTCAGACACTGGGCAGCTAAAGCCGCCTCATGTGATCATAGTGTAGGTGGTCTGAGGGGAGGCACCCACTTAGACTGCCATCAAAAGTCACAAAAGACACAATGGAGGATGAATATGAGTCTGAGCATTTATTTATCCATGAAGGGTACTACAAGCAACACACTTTATCCCCATTACATTCACCACAAGGCTCCGACTTGAGCAGCATATCAAGATCATCAGACATCTGGAGTAAATTATGGTTGGACTAAAATTTTCTGGACCTCGTGAAACTTTTAATTCAAGGTCATCTGGATTCCTCTTTTGATAGCAGCCAGAGACAAAGACGTTATGTAAGAGACATTTGCAAACTGCAATCATGATCTGAAAATAAAGTGCCACTTTTAACAGCTCAGTCAAAGTCCCTCTACATAAAGTGGTTAATGTGTCACCGCATCAACTACAGTAATTAGACAGAGAGCATTTTCCACATCTCAATCACACAGAGATGGAGCTCTACTGTCGTGACTCAAATTTGTCATTCAACATGTAGAATACAGATTAATGCTCCGGTTTCAGCAGAAATTTCCCTTAATGGCTAAAACATCAATCTCTCTAAGCAGAGTAATTCTTCAGTGTTAACTGCAGATGATATTTTAACTGCTTAATAATTATGATTTATGACCAACAAACATGGCCATAGTAACTGTTCCATTAAAAAGGAAGGTGTTGTCGTGTAAAATGGGGGAAGATACGTTGACATGTCTGTTTTTGTTGGCGTGAACACACTGAGGGGCAGTTATTCGGGTCGTTCCCTTCACAACAACTTTTGGAATGTTGACATACTGCTCAACCGCCTTCGTAAACAGCACCATAGAGTAAAAAGGCCCATCTCTCCCTGCCAACATTCCCCCATAAAACTCGCAGGGCCGAATGTCCCCGGGAGTACGCCCAGGGGCCGGGAAAGCACGGGGAATCAAAAGTGCCCCAGTTTTCTTTTCCACTTCAGGGGAAAGAAAAACAGGTGTGCTGATCAATCGTAGGGGATGAGGAGAGGCATGCTGCCTGCGCCTTGCCCACAATGGACCCCAAGCTTAACGGCTAAAAGTCCACGTGAAAAGGCCTCACGCGGCCCAGTCACAGAGCGCGCTGAGCAGGAGAAGAAGAAAACATCCCTCCACTGTGGACACATCCAGCATTGCTCCCCTGATGCTGGCTTGGCTTAGAACAGCTCCGGCCGGCCAAACCAAACACCAGTCGCGCTCATGTCAAACCAGAAATAGTACATCATTCCTAGCCATCATCGTCAAGGAAAAGATATGGTCATTTAGCACTAGAAAAGAAGCCGCTGCAGGTGAGGTGGCCTCAATTCTACAAGTTTTCACGCTTTTTCAGTCCTTAGCCAACCATAAAAGTTTCACATTTAGACCCCATATAAAATACATAAACCAAAAATTCTATTCCTGCAAGTGAAATGCCCAAATATGTTCCAAAGCACTGACCACAGATTTGCACTCCAGTCCACCACAGGCTTTCGAATAGAGGAGGACAAAGCCATCAGCTGGCAAGCGAGCTTGCGGCTGGGAGGAGGGTGGTGGACAGAAATGTATAGGATGGAGGATGTATGGAAGGATACTTATGATGTCATCTCTGGATAAAGTCTCATGTCATAGAGCCAAGGTCACTCTACCCACATTTAGCTTAGAAGGGAAACATTGGGTCTGTACAGGCCATGCAACTCAAGCATAGTTAGAAATCTGCCTTCACTACCCAGCACAGGCTCAGACAGAAGCACTGAGGCAAGCCCAGGACCTAAAAGGGCAGCAACTGCAAAAGCAGAAATGGAGCCTGCTCCTAATGGCTGGGTGACGGGTCATGTCTCATGAAAAGCAGTTTGGTTTTGGCCCCGCTCATCGCAAGGATCCTGTTGCGGTCACTTCTTAATGATATAAGCAGATTCTCTGAATCATGACGGTGCCCAGTCAGTTCACACACAATCTCAGGTTGTCAAGAAGCTTGATGGTGAGCTGGCAGATATTAAAAAACCACAAAAAAATACACTTTCACATCATGGCAGGACAGAACGAAAACTGCACACTGCACAGATTCATACAGCTGCTGGAGTCACAACGGACATGATGGGACACAACGGACATTGCAGTGTTAAAGCATCTTCTGGTCTCTGGTGTAAAGACTTAAGTGCAGTTTGGGAATTTTGACAGAGTCCCTGATGTCCAATTGGATCCCCCCGACTCCCCCCGCCCCAACCACGTCCAGCTACCATCACACAACGACAACCATTGTGACACAAGGGAAAACCAAGTACCAGCTGTGCACAGCCTCTGGAATCACTGCTACTATTGTACAGGGGCATATTCTCAGGACATCCAACACCCAGATAAATGGTGGATCATGTTGCGAAACCCACTCTGCTCACTAAAGGAGCCAAAACAAGGGAGGAAAAGCTTTTTAGGGGCTTTTTAGCAAGGCTGATCTCTTGATACAGCAGCACTCCACACCTCTTAGGCAGGACAGAGGCCCTTGTCACAGGGGCTCTGTATGTCAGCGCTCACTGGGCTGTTGTGTTCCTGCCAGCACGAGCAGCATAATACACAGTGTGCCTATGGCAGGCCTCACTGCAGCAAAGTCCCCACTGAGCGCTGTGAAAGAACTCTGCTCTAATCACAGCACTGGGGCTGCAGGACTCGTCACCACTTTCCAAGTAGTCCAACCGGAAAAAGTACATATGGGTGCAGTAATCAGTGATTAGACATCTTCTACTGCTGTCGCCTTAGATTCTATGGATTGATATTAATTTAAGAATACAGAATGCATACGAAAACAAGTTGGAGTAAAAGGAGAAAGAAGGAATGTCACATCCCACAGAGGATATGAGACGATGGGAATTCTAACATAAGAAAAATGAGAGGAAGGATGAATTTTAAAATGGTGAGGAGAATGGGAGGATGTACAGCTCCATAAACACCACAAACATGCAAGGCTGTCCTGGATAGACAGCATGGCAGGAGCTAGTTCATTCCTCCGGGCTCACTGATGGAGCTCTCAGCCACAATGGCTGCTAATGTGTTTTTTGGTTGGCCAATAAGGAAATTTGCTCCACAATGGTTTGCTGGCCACAACCTCACTGTAACTCCGTAGTGGGTTTTTGAAGGGGGCTTTGGATTGATGAAAACATCATCTATATTTCACAGATGAGAGAGAAGAGAGTTTGTGAGAAAAAAAATACAGATATAAACCTAAAATGTTGTATGTATAGGTTGAGTGCAAGGGCCACTCGACGAGGTTTAAGAAAGAAAAAGTCAGGGAATCAGCCAGTTTACTGCATTAAACTGAATTTCATATGATGAGAACAAAACACGAAATGGCTCATCAGCACTACATTACCATTAATATCCGGACTTGTGCAAGAAACTGAGTCTGAACTTAATTTCCTCTTTTGTAGGAGCATTTGGGCACAGCTCTCAATGAGGCTGGTGTTAGATATTGGATCCAGAACTCCACAGAGCACTACATTTTCTCTTTTTCCAACTTTGTCCTCAAAATATTTCCTTCAGCATTACCCCAACACTCCTTCACAAGCATGCAAAGCTGAACCATGTGATAATCAGGGTTATTCATTCAGATTTTTAAAAACTCCCTACAGAATTAATGTTCTGCATGAAAAGACGATCTTTGTATGGAGAAATCCGAGGAGTTCCAAATTTATAAAAGGAATTTTGTGGTTTATTTAAAACAGCCAACAGGGATCCATGGCACAGCCGAGCCAATTCACGTCAAGCGTGAGAGCCTGACACTAAATAGCTCCATCATCTCCAATCCAGGCTGCTGTCTGTCTGTGGTGTCAGCCCAGTGAATATCACACATGTGTCTGTTGAATCTGCCTAAACAGTGAGCCAGTCAGAGCATAGAATCACTTCTGCACATACATCCTGCACATGTTGAGGCAACTTGAAAGGAGACGACATGCTGTGGGATTCTGCAGTCGCACCAAATGAGTTATTGCCAGGAACGTCTCTACATTTTCCCCTGACCAGATTTCAAGGTGGTCCTGACTACATGATGAAGGTCAAACCTATTTATAAAAGGGATCCTTAGAAGGTACATGTGGACTCTGGTTACTTCATAGCTACACTGGCTCATCATTCTCCCAGTGTGAAAGAATTCAGAACCAGCTCAGTGTGACGCAGGCCTCCACTCCAGAGACTAGACACTGACGTGAGTGACAGTGCTTCTGAATCCCATCCCTCACAAAAACAACACAAACAATCCCGAAGAGAAAATGAACCCTCTCGGCAAGCGGCCTCTTAGAGGGAGCACTTGAATGTTTTCAAGTTCAAACCTCAGCATATTTTCTGACTTTATATAATGCGCAGAGTTACAAATATGGCTGGAATTCCTCATGTCATGACAAAAGGTCTTGTATATTTTTATATCCTGCTCTGTCATCTCACATGTTCGGTTTGCACTGGGACCCATACTTGAGACTTAGCATGGAGGCATAGCTCAAATACTTCATGATGAACTTTCCCACAAAATGTTCTGCCTCCAACTCACTGAAGTCTTCCCAGACACCCGAGTCACCCCCCTCTTGGTTTGGGTGCTGGAATGGTAAATAAGAGCAGCATAATTCAGCTGCAGTCTTATGATAACCCCAAGTCTTTATTTGACCACTCTGCTGAGAGTGAGCTTCCACTCAGGCAGGTTAAAGGTTAAGGCCATTGTTTTAAAGGAAATTAATGAAAGAAAGAAACAGCTGCAGCTTAATGTCACATATTTTCAAAGTCTGACCTTTTTGGTTTCTTCTCTACCTGCTATAAAAATGTCAAACCCTCTCTGTATCCTGCCTCTCCACAAAACTTTTGTAGGGCATCGTCTGTGGCATCAGAGTAACAATTAAAGAGGAAAGGCTTGGAATTCAGACATGTTATTCTTACAGGCTCGGGCAGTACAGTAAAAATAAATACAGCTCAGAGAAAGAGCCACAGAGACGACGAAAACCTTAAACTGCACTGTCTGAGTCAACTGCAGCCTAAAACTGCAGTCACACATGAATGACACATGGCCTCCGGACACGGACATGTGCATTTATTTGACCTGTCTACTCTACAACTGCACAAAATATGTATGTGCACCATGTACCCAGACTATCATCCTGATCTCTATACCAAAAAATACAAAGTAGAAGATAAAAATGCGAGTTCTGATTGCAAATCTTTGTTCTTTTCAATTCATCTCAATTAAAGATCAATAGTGGGAAAGAAAGAAGAGTATGTGGCAGAAACTGACCTGTGACAGAGGTCTGGACAGCCTGTGACTCTTGTCCTCTGGTGACCAGGAGCGCAGCTGGACACTATAATGTAAGGACAACAGAAAATTAACACGTGTCTCTAATGTGCAACTGCCTGCTTGAGTTCTGTGAATAATGCTGCAAGCTTATTGGACAGATCATTTATTAGATGTTAACAGAATTTGTAGAGTCATTGCTGCTGTCTTGTGTCATGTAATGGAAAAGTATGTGTTTAAGATGAGATTAACATAAGATGAAGTGCAGGTACATTAGCACTGAGAACAACACAGGGGCAGTGCAGGACAGAAAACCTCTATCCACACGTGGGAACAGATCTGGGTTTGACCTGTGACCTAGTAAAAGTCATCCGGGAGACAACAAATGGCCGTGCACAGAGAAAGTGTGGTGAATGTTCCACATTCTGCCTTTTGTTATTAAGTGAATGCTAACGGTGGAATGTGATATCCTGTGCATATCCTTTGTTACTACAGTACAATCCCATGGCTCCACTTGCTGTCTGTTATTCCCATACCTATTGACTCTGTTGTGGAGTCAAGAGAGCACTTGCTGCTGTTTTTGTCCAGATGCGGACGTGTTTAAGCAGCGAATGGACCAGTTTTTCATCTAAAAAGGTCAAGCTGTTCAAAGACTTAACCACAGACTGTGCTCATAGAGACAATCTGTCATTCTATTCATGTTACAAAGTGTGAGATACCAGTTAAGGCTGCATTTGTGTGCAGCCAGTAGAGCAGACTCATGTGCCGACTCTGTACATTTTCAATTTCATGGGAAGAGAGAGTCTACTTCAGAAGCAGTTTTGTCAAATGAATCATATTGCACTGCAGCCAATCAGTAATATCTGCTTCGATTAGATATGCAATAAAATCCAATTTGATTTGTATGATTGTGAAAAACTGCGGGCGACAGGCACGACCTCTTGTTGGTTGGAGTCAGCCTCTCCCTCTTCCTGTCAGGGCTGGCAGGAGGCTGTGGTGAATAGGGCCCAGGAGACAGTGATGCAGGGCTGGAGATGGTGTATTCTCTGTAGTTCTGGTTCTCGTCTCGACTCACGATTACTGCCTCCTACAAAACATCATGGTGGAGGAATGTGAATAATGCTTCTCGAACATAAATTGATCTTAATACTGCAGGTTTATCATACAAAGAGGAAGTCTTGAGCTCGAGGCATAATGGGCACAGAAATGCTTCATCAGGTTTTATCACAGATAGTTATTACTAGTGAGGTCTGTTTGCCAAGTATTGCTTATTTTACACAATAAATTATGCAGAAAATATTTCCATTGATGTTTAAATGTTCATGTAAAATTCCAAATACTATTTATTTATTTCTATTAATGCAAAAAATATACACACAATGATATTCACAGAATGAGAAAATACAGAAAATCAATACAAACTGAAGACATATTAAAGATCAGAGGGGGTGCTGCACTGACCTGGAAGCGGCCTGTGAGCTGTTCAGGTGTGCTGATGCCATTAGTCTGTCCAGGGCTGGAAGGCTCAGGCCTTGAGAGACAAAATACAAGGAAAATTCAACCAACAACATATCTCATGTCAGACTTAACAATTTCTCTCTATGTTGCATGTGGAATCAAGTCTGGCTTACTGCTTTGGGATTGGATCAAATCACGTAAGGCAGGTAGCAAAAGTCATGTTGAATAAATAAGCAACATGTCTGAACCTGCTCTGAATGACATTCACACATGAGCTGATGGAATGAGCTTTTGCATTATAATGGTCAAGATTCTTTCAAGGAAAATGCTGAGTGTAGTAGAAAATAATTGAGTTATAAATCTCAAGTGACGTGATTAGAAAGACAGGCAAGTGAAATTAAAAACAACTTTTTGACATCTCTTGGTTAATATTTTGGCGAGCGCCCGTCACAACGTCCCCATGAATCCTAACTGCAGACAAGTACAGCAGGCTCACTCCCGCTTCTGAAATAATTCTCCGGCTGGTTCTCATCTTTCAAACTGGTCACTTTTGCTTCACTCACTAAAATCAAAAGCACAGAAATACCATCACTGAATTTGGAGGGGAAAATATGGGTAGTATATAGGCCAATGCAAACACACAGTGCCCCCCCGGCTGAAGGGCCAGAGGCTGAATGGCTCTTGGCTGAGCCCGGGGTAATGAGGCACACAGGAAGGCCTGGATGCCTGTGGTAAATCACCCAGAAACACACCTCTCGTGGCTGGGCTGCACAGACTGTGTGCAGGAGGGAGATGGCTAGAAGACAGAAACTGATACAGCGGCTGTAAGACATTTCTTCCCGTAGGAGAGATATTAATGTAGCAGACATTAAAAGCTTGCTTTGAGTCAGAGCTGTTCAGCTCTGAGAAATTTTTGTCTTGACCTTTAAAACTTTCTACCAAGCATCACAACACCAGACAAGTACACACTGAAACACTGTGATCAGTATCTAGTTCACAGCCCATGACCTGGTTACAGGTTTTCTTCACCGAGGAATTTCCACTCAAAATGCTGAATGACACTTTACAGAGATTTGATACCACCATAAATCAGTCTCCGAAACCCATCGCTGATATTAGCTGTTCACAGCTGTGGTTGAGGATGCCTGTGCTTCTCACGCTCACCTGCCTCAGGCAGATTCTTCAAATGTGTTCACTGTAAGAAAGCCTGACTGTACATTTGAAATCACTTAGAGAGGGGCAAGATTATTATTATTATTGACATCCCTATGTTTTGAGTCTTGGCCTCCACTAGACTGCGTGATTTACAGTTCAAAACATGTCCTCTTTTTTCTCAACCTGCCTATGATACAGCTCCTCGGTTCAATAATAGTTCAGCCTCCTTATAAGACCACATTCAATCTGATGACGGCTGCAGCTCACAGGGTTCTTTGGACACATTTTCTTCAATTAATTCATCCATATGAATGTTCTAACTATAGATGCAGCACTTCATGACAAATCAAGGCACCTTCATGATTTTGGGCTACAATTTAAAACTCAGTTTACCTGACTTTGAATATTGTTCATACGTAGCCCTGCTGCTTCACCTATCAAGTAAAACGCAAAGTAACACAGTCAGGTTCGTGTTTGGCTCAAAACAACTGAGCATTTGCACAAACCATCATCTCAGATGCTTTGGTTGACCTGGCATCGACTGCAAAGCACCAAGTATTAGTGTCCAGGCAAGAAGCTGCAAACAAGGTCCAACTACAATGCTGTTGGGGTCAACAACAGGAAAACAATTTTGTTGTTGGCTTCAAAACTTTTCTCACCAATTCTGTGACAAACATCTAATGTGATGCACCAACAAGGAACACGTGTCTCTGTATTAAGCAGCGGCATGTGAAACAGCATGTTTCTATTCTTAGGCTGAGCTGAAGGCTTCTTCTAGTGGGCGACACCATTTGTTCAATGACAGTCGGTACCCACATCACTTCTGGTTTGATGAGCACTGACCAGATGTGAAGCTGGAAAAGGGAGTGATCTCTTTATGTTAAACTAAACATTACAGGCCGTGCAACTCAATTACAGAGCTCCTGAGAGTTTTTCCTGAACGCAACTCAAACCGATAATATTCTGTTTTAGTAGCATTAACACAGGCGGACAACACTTTGTGCTAAAAAGCCCTGACAGTCAACAGAGTGGGATTAAAGACATGGGAGATACACAGTGGCATTGTGCGGGGCAGGCAAGGAGTAATGGTGTTGTTTCTGGCTGGTGGTAGACATGAGGTCAGCAGGGAAAAATTCACTCACATGGACATGGGACATCCAGGGAGGAAGTATGTGAGAGCGCACAAGCGTTAGAGGGCATGTGTTTATATCTGCGTGTGTCTCTGTGCAAGACTTTTAAGAAAGAGAGTGAAGGGACTGATAGTGACAAGAAATGAGAATTTAAGAAGGTCTTTTAAATCAAAATGCCAGCCAAAAGCCTCCCCGGCTAAACGCAAAAGCTTTTCAGTAGCCAACTGCCTGTCATCCAAATAAGGTCTTGGCAAATGTCAAAAGAGGGTTTATTAAGCAGGGCCAGGAAAGGAAACAGCGCGGCTCTGATACATGCTGGCATTTCCCCCGATTACAATCACTTGTTTTGTTTGTACAGTGCCTCAGTGATAAAGTTAAAAACAGTGTAAAGGAAGAAAAGGACTGGGAAGGCTGGTCCGGGCACATACACAGAAAATTAGAGAAATACAGAGGGCCGCCTGGTTTATAAATTCCATGATCTGTATACTTTGTGTGTTTACAATATAGAACTGTCTTTCTAGCAGCAATACTGCATGCCAGCGTACCTATGCACCACAAGCTGCAGCTGGGTCTTGGAGTTCTTGATCTTGTTCTGGGCCTCCACGTTCAGCATGTCGGACGTGTTCTCCCCATTGATCTCCAAGATAACGTCACCAGGCTGCAGGTCTGCGTGTTCGGCCTTGCTGCCCCCGTTGACCTGTTCAAGAGAAGAATGAGCTCCAGTTAGGTTCTCCTTGCCCTGGGGTCCTTCTCTGAAAATGTAAGCGGTGCGGTATCTGGAGGATGCGTGGACAATTTGTCAGTGGTGCGAGTGAAGGTGTTGATGGGACGCCTCCATCTGCAACTCATAACACACTAGTAAATACCGACAGACGCCGCAGCATTTCACACACACATGGAACAAAGCAGTGCCGGTCAACAGTGTACAGATTCATGACACCCTTGGGGAGAAGTCATTAGTGTCACACTACTTGATGGTTTGACTGGGTCTGACCTTTTCGACCAGCCTCACTGCGTGTCAAAGCCAAAGTTATACAACCACATCACAGTGAATTCCACACTAATGGGCCCAAACATAACGTCCAAGCCACCAGTCTCAGTTCGGGCCCTGTGTCTCAGGGCTTATACACCCAAACACATAGGCTCACTGAAACAAAGAGAGCAAATGAGGGGTTTATGCTGCAACTGCTTTAAACTTTACAGAGAAACACGATATTTGCAACTAGCAGAAGCAGTGCTCGCCTTCCAATTAGAAAACACAGGGGCAATAAAGCAAAGAATCCAAAACAACTTCTATAAAGAGCCTGTTGATGAGAGCGAAGGCTATTGTCTGCAGCACTAGAGGAAAAAGGATGCGTCGGGAACGCCAGTCAAGCAGCTATTTGTAAATTAAGCCGAGCAAGACGGCAGAGGTACCATGCTTGTGGGCACACTCGACAGGCAACTAACCGTTGCCGAGGTGACCCACAATAGTGCGTGCCTTTTCCGATCAGGTCACGCCTGGTTTCACATAAACTAAGAGCTGTTGGGGGTTCTTTCTTCTGCAGGGGTCTCTGTGCCCCTGTTTCTGGGAGAAACAGGGGCAAGCTATCTTTCAGGCCAACAGGAAGAACAGGGGGCATCAATGTCGTCTCAGTGCCAAGCGCGACCACTTCAGATAATCCAACTCTATGGTCACTTAAGCACGGGGACGGGCGGTGGAGTTTAGCCATGGGGTGAGACGAGCCATTTCTCAAACTGGACTGAACAAATTTCACTGATGAAGTTCTTCTCCCTGCAGGAATCCTTGTCACATCAGAGAACCCTCTGATATTTGAGACAAGAAAACATGCTGGTGTTGTTTACTGGAGACTAACTAAATCAGACTCAGAGCCCATTATTCATGAGAAGACATGTTTTTCTAACAGAAGTTTTCTAAAGGGGGCAAATACTAAAAGCTTTTGAAGGAGCTTGAAAGTCTGTTTGAAGCATTGGTAACCCGGCATAGTTTTGCCATAATTTATACTTTATGGTCAGAGGAGCTGTTGGAGACTCTGGAAAAATCGAGGCGAATGTGATGATATAGGACCAGGATGTGCACTGGGAGGGCTGGGGTGTTTCTGGCACGCACAAGTCCATCTAAGAAACATCCTGGTGGTGTTTACCGTCTGCTGGCAGCTTCTTCTAATTCACCTTTCCATCTTTTTTCCAGTGACTGAAAATATGCATTGTCAAAACAACATGCGTATGGTTTAGTACAATTTTAATGGTGCAGAAACTTAAATACACAACGGCATGGGTGCACTCTGGGACCAGGAACCCCCTCAGCTCCCACTGCTACTGTAATCAGTGGTTTCCTTCTTATGTAATCTACTTCCATTCTATTCTAACAGGTTCAGCAGTCAAGGAAATAGGAACGGGGCAGCCCACGGACACAAACAAAGACAAGAAAAGAACCTTAGTGTGGAGGAAGTTGACTTTTTCATTTCAGACTGTTCTGACAAAAACAAGAGGATATAGTGTGATAAGGTGTGACAAGGGTCAGCAACAAGGCAGCGTCTGACAAGTACCTTTGATACGGTTATGGCCTTCTTGAAGTCCCTTCCTCCAAATATTCTGAAGCCCCATGGTGAAGGACCAATCAGGTTCACTGTCAGCGCCATCGAGCGATCAGGTCGGCACCGTCACTTTTCAAAACCTTGGGGAAAAACAGATGAGTTCATGTAAATTTGACAGCATGCAACTAATGTGCATATCAATTTTATTATGTTTCATAATAAAATGTTTCATAGCGTTCATCTGTGACCACTGAGTAAAGTACATGTGCATACAGTTGATTTATGGCTTGTAGTACGGTGGCCATTTAAGACCACTTTGTGAGAATGGGGCTACATAAATAACAGTTGTGATGCGTTTTGTAAATCTGTAGTTCCTCAGAGGATATTTTGGATTCGACTCTTGAGTGTTTGCATGGACAGATTCTGCTCGACACAAAGTCTGTTTTGAATTTCTAAACGTCACACTAAATACCATGTTTATGGAGACGGCAATGTGTAGTAAATCATGTGATGGAGTTCTCTACCCCTCTCGTAGAACCGACTTTTCAAGATTGGCGTGATTGCAATATTGAGCAAAATCTAATTACCCACTGGTTTGTCATTGTTGTCATTTTCCAGATAGAACTTTACGTGAACAATAAAAAAAATCCACTTTATTTTCCATCACATGGCTCCATGAAGGAGAGAGAGACAACCATCCCTCAGATGTAGATATTACAGGTGCAAATTGAACTTTTAAAATATTATATTTGTGTGACGACAGTATGCTGTGATACTGCAGTGCAGACAGCTGCAAACAAACATTTTATCCAGAAGCTTGCGTGAACTTTATAGCGATATGAATATGAAGATCCACAAAAGCTGTTTGCTAACAGGGTGTTGACCTGACAATTCGCTGTTGTTTGACAGCCTGTGCCAGGGATTAGAACTGAGATGCTTTTCTATTTGCCACGTTGCTACACTGCTCAGAGTTGCAGAGGAAGTTTGTTGTGAATGCATGTGTACACAGAGCTCTGAGGTGCGAGACAGCCACTGTGACTGACGAAAACGCATCTCGCTGAGAAAATGTTGATTTATTTTAGACATGCAACAAGTAATGCGCCTAAGCATAATTATTGCCAAAAAGAGGCTATTGCATTTCACATGGATCAACTCTTTTCATTGTGCAATAACACTATCTATCTGCACTGTCTGATGAAGTATTGATAACCGATATTTTGCAAAGTTTAGGCAGTTTTAATCTCCATAGAAAAGGAGAAAGAGGCCGGAACATTATCACAGGTAACACTGACTTTACTATGAGTATAATTTTTAGTTTTGAACTTCAACATGTTTCAAAGTCAATGTGCAATACACTGTCATGCAAGTTAGTAAAACATATCAATGATGCTGACAATGCAGATGAAATGAAGACAAACTGAAGGAAGCGACAGTCAAAAGGGAAGTGGATCCAGGACATCAGCCAGGACACTCGAACACCTCCAAACACCAGCTCATTTCATCATCTGCACATTCCACACGTGTTTGGGGCCAGCAGCACAGACCCAGTCACTCATTAACAGTCTAGGCCAATTAGCAGGGTTCCTGGGCTCACCATCATTAACGTCTCTTAATTGCTGTGGCCTCAAGAAGTAAGTGAAGTTGTGATAATGACAGGGAGCAGCCGCCCCCAAACTTTCCCAGCCTCTGAGGATGTCAAATAGTTTCATGAGCCTCAGCAGCTCCTCCTATGGAGCAGCGATCACCCTGCAAATTCTCTGTGTTAATGCCCACTGTTCAGATCATAACAAAACGCTGGGGTGGGGGGGGATAAGTGGCACACTCAAGCTCTGTGGTTAATTGGCCACTGATGAGGTTTCAGGCCTGCACTGCCACTTACATAAAACAAACTGCTGAACACACTTTGATCAAACCTCTCCATCACACAAAAGTAGCGCTGGGAGGCTGCCAGGATGCATAAAAGGTGAATTCTGTTCTGGTGACATCTCGCTGCTGTTGCTGGCAGCAACACACACGAGCGACACAATGAGAAAAATTCTAGTCATGAAGTCATTTCTGTGGCTCGCAGCTCAGCATTAGCCGCACACAGCAGAGTGTCAGTGTGAGGAGAAAGCAACCTCGTAGAGTAACAGTAGTAAAATGCTTGCACCCAACTACTACAATGGAACAATTTATGACTTACTTGCATAACTTCATAGTGACAAACGGTGAGGTGTTAATACTGACATGGAAACAGGATTTGCAATGAAGTCACCTGTCTGGCTTAATGCTGGAGCCTGGGCTTTGCTTCTGTGGCTCAGTGGACAAGATTGGGATCATTTATTTCTGTGCAAAATGACAAATGACATCAATAAGGCTGTCTGCCGTTTTGTCCACTCAGAAATTGAGTTAAATTTAGTTAGAATTACATTACTGTATGACAGGTTAGTTAGCTTTTTTCCAACCATGCCTTTCCTATACTGCTTGTCTTCCATTGAGTTGCATTGGGAGCTAGAGCCAATTCCACATGAAAATGGGCGAGAGGCGGGGTCACCAGAATATCACAGGTATTACTCATAGTCTCCAATTAACCAAACCCACATTCCTTTTGAAATGTGGGAGGAAGTTCTCACACAAACACAATTAGAACTTGCCTAACTGGGAGTCAAGCCATTCCAAATAATTCTTGATGTGACAGTTGCATAGCACCACGCTGTCGCCCCAGAAAGATTATTGTATAATGAACGAGGGCTGTTGAGGAACATCTCCATATTTGTCTTTTCTTTCAGAATCTACCAATGCATTATGCCGGGAGAGTCCAGGACATTTGAGCTCTTAAGACAACCAAGTCCAACACTGCCTGGAATGTACTGGCACAGTTCATTAGCTATTAGCCATTAGCATCAGCTTAAGAAAGATCCAAAACTCTGCTCTGCTGCTCAGCATAGGAAGTCCTTTATGAGATAGCAGGATTGATGAGATATTCAAAAATGTAAACAAAACCCTAATCAGCAGTTGGCGCAGAGTGCATTTCAGTTTCCAGGGACATTTGTTCCAGCCTGTCATGTCCATAAGTCAAATCTCATCACATCTTTGGGAGATTTGCCCTAAAGGCAAAAAAAGCTGATAGCGGAGGTATGAAAGGGAAGAAAAGGCCATGTGAAATATTGGAACCAGGACCCGCTGCTCCAACATGTAGAGAGCCCCAAGGGTTTCATTTACAAAGATTATAAATTACATAATTCTTAAAATATTAATTAATGGAATGAGTTCCCATTATTTTTGACATTCTACAAGTCCCTGGAAGTGCCGATAGTAATGCTGCTTCTAAAGATAAAGAGACACAACCATCATGTGGTGTTTGCTGTCAATATTCTGAGAGAAAATACAAACAGAAACACAGGAATTCTTATTTGTCTTTGACTGCAAGTAAGAGAAGATTCCCTCTACAAGGCTTAGTGAAACTCCCTGGAGATGAGGGGCTGCAAACCTGAGTGTGATTACTATGAGGCTCGTAATCAAATAGTAACGCTGAACTGATGTTAGAATGTTTACTGTGATGTGTACTTGAAGAGTAGAGTGCAGAAGAAGTGAAACCTGCTAACACAAGCCTGAGTGCAGCAAAAATGATGACACACCACAGATGAGTCATTAATTTTGATCTGAACGTTGCCACAACAGAGTTATGGCAACCAGATGACAGTTATACCATTGTTTTTTTGTTTTGTTTTTTTAAGGAAAGTGGGAAAAAAAACTTTTTAAATGCAAGGAATGTTTAGGTGTCATTAATGTTATTATATTTGACAAAGCTAATCCGAATAATTAACACCTCATTAGATCCATGGAATGACACAAGTTGTTACCATATGCACTGTGGTAGAAAACATGTAAACTGAAGGGTATGAAGTTTAGTGAGTGGATCACTGCATCCTCAGAGTAATAAACTGTCTGGCAGCCAAACCTGGCCACCTACATCCACTCTTCACCTCCTTCCCCTATATCACCAGAGTGTTTAACTGAGACAGTTTTATTTCCCCTTGAACTCTGAGCCAACATCTTCTGGACTGAAATGAACAAGCACGGACTCTCCGGCATGCCAATACTGAACGAATAGCTGATGATCATAGCAGACACAATACACTCAACTGAAAACTTGTGCTCAGATGAACCACTGTAGCTGCAGGGGAATATTCCTGGTATGAATCACACTTGTCAAAGCGCTCGCTGGTGGCCATGTGCCAGCGTGAACCTTTCACAGCCCACATCAGTGATGCAGCCGGCTGTTGTTGACTCTGCCCTATGTGTCACGCAGTGCAGAGACTGGCCGAGACCTACCTGGACACGCACACCCACTGAATTAAAGAAAGGAGAAGAATGCAGCAGTGGGCCTCTCCCTGGACCGGGCACACTGAAACAACATTCTGTACATTCTCACAATTCACACCCAGCTGGTCAGACGTCGCTGAAGTCACCAGGGAGATGAAAAACTATCAAAACAATAACAAATTATGTCAAAGGCGTGTTGTTTGACAAGCTTCTGCATCATCGTAAATGGCTGCTATCGCTAATAGCCCATGTATCATCAAGACAATTATAGGCCGAGGTGTGTCATTTGTGAGGGTTACTCCCTTTTTAGTGAAAAACGTATGGGTGTGTGCTACTTAGTAAGAGAGTGAAACGTACAGCAAATATTTCTCTTGCCATGAAACAGTGGGACTGATGTGTGTGTGTGTGTGTGTGTGTGAAGATATATATAATGAATAATGTGAGATCAAAAAAAGCTCGTTTTGTAAAAGGAAATTGCAGCTACAGGGCCTCACCAATAAGGAGTCCCCTCCCTGTGTTCTCAAAACTTGCTAAATCTTGAAACTATCATTTCATTTTCAGTTAACTTTATCGATTGTATAAACATCACACATCTATAAATATCTAATGTCCCTATATTATGAAACAGAAGGACCACTTGGCTTTAGCACAGCTGTGGTGGACAGGCTTATGTCCACTGTGAAGTTTGGCTGTATCAAGACAGGGACCCTGTGGTACTGGCTCCACTTATCTCCCGCTGCCTCATCATCATCGGCAGATCACGTTACTGCCGTTCACACTGACTCCACACTCAGCTGCTCCGCAATCAGGACGCTTCACCACATCCTCTGCACGCTTTGCACAGAAACGTGCACGCCAAGCACCATGTTCTCTCACACAAGCTTTGATGTCAAAAAAATAAAAAAATAATCACCATCACCACAACAGAATACACTGACTTCATCACAGAGTTAGTCTAGGCCCCAAATAACAAAGAAACAGTGATACTCATTTAAAAAGAAACTTCATTTTCATAAACTCAATGATTTGGAGTTACAAATCATTGAGTTTATGAAGGTAACAAGCCTGCCATTTAGCCATTTTCTCTAAAAGCCTGCTTTGCTATGTCCAAAATTACAGTGGTCTGGTTTTGGTTCCTGGATGACTTTATCCTGTCTGAGTAAAAAACATAGTGTTCTCGCTCTCGCAAAGAAAAAAAAAAGCCATCAGGAAACCAACACAACTTGGAGTGAGGGGAGGATGGCTCAGGCATTTTTTTAAAAAGGCACTTGGGCACAATCACATTGGAGACGTGAGACAAACAGCAGGCGGAGGGGGGTTGAGAACATGAGGCCTCACTGGGACTGTTCCGCGTTACGGGAGACACCTCGAGCAGTCGCCCACCTGCTGAGCTCACAAACCACCTCTATTTGTTTTTCTGAGCACTTGATGAGGTGAAGTGGAGAGCCCAGTCTTTGTCTAGACATTTTAAATGGAAACAGGGAGAAATAATTAAAAAGTGCAGGCTTCGACTTGAACCTTAAGTGGACTTGGCCCGTCCAGAGTCATCATCCTCAACCAGGCCACGTTAAAATGGAAAATATAATCACCTGTTCGTCACTGCAACAGGAATACAGATTCCTGAGGCTGCAGCTGGGCCAGACCCTCCACGCACCGTACTAGATATTCATGTGGGAAATAAAGCTCACCTCCTCTCCTCAACACTGACATACACACAGTTCAGTTCCATTTGCCTCAACATTATCTAGAGTCTGGAACATTAGACCATTTCACTTTAAAGCTTTAACTAATGCATCGTGTAAGCACATGGAGGAGGTCCAACACATAATTTATCTGCATTAGATTTATAAAATAAAACTTGAAAACTTTCAATCAGGTGCAGAATTCGGACTTTAACTTTTAAAATAAACAATAATGAGACATGCCTTGTGTTAATGATCAACACCAAGTGATAAACTTGCTATCTTGGTTTGATGTGAGCTCTATATTGAGGAGCGGACTGAGCCTGCTCTGAAGTCAGCGCGAGGCTGAGGGTGTCCCTCGTGCTCCCACACTTGTCACGAGCACATATGCTATCACAATAAATAGATAAATAGCGACTCCACTAATGGCGCCGGGTCATGAAACACCAGGTAGACAGAGCTGGGACACTCTGAGTCCGACTCACCGAGCTGAGCCGAGCCGAGCCGAGCCGAGGGCGGTGTGGCTGAAGGAGTCTCCTCCACCTGCTGGGTGTCAGAGCTCGAGCTGCACGCGCTCACACGCAGTCCTCACCTCCGCGCCGAACAGCCAGCGCCTCCTCGCAGCGGGGACACAAGCACCCGGGGCTCCCTCAGCAGCAGCAGGAGTGCAGCTCCGACTCCTCGTCTCCTGCCTCGTGAGCTCGCGCCACCAACTCCACCTGAGGGTGCGCGCAGCTGATGAACGACTGGAGCGCGCTCGCGATACCATGTGTCCTGCCTCCCAGGGATAAGGTGTTTAAACTCAGAGAGGGGCGTGGAGGAGAGGAGGAGGAGATGAGAGGGGAGGAGAGGACAGGGGAGGAGGAGAGAGGATGAGAGAAGGGGCGAGGATGCGAGGAGGGGAGGAGACGACAGGAGAGGAGAGGAGGTGAGGAAAGGGGAGGAAATGAGGAATTGAGAGCAAAGGAGGAGGGGAGAAGAGGAAAGAATGAGGGGAAAGGAGAGAAGAGGAAGAGGAGGGGGGAGCTGGGAGGAGGACAGTGATAATTGAGCCAATTATGACAAATACACGGTGGTTGCTTTTTGTATTGGCGCGCCATCTAGTGGTGGAGGAGAGCAGCGCAGCAACAAGCGCGTCTCGTTCTGTGTGCGCGTGTGTTCGACTTGGTGGCTCTGAGGTCAGGGCCACGATGACACGAACATGAACATGAACATGATATCTAAAGCCTGCCCTTGAATTTCTTCATATCCTGATCAGTTGTACTTTTGATTCAAACATGAACTGGACAGATTTGGTCGATCAAAGGTCAAAGGTCAATGAGGGCACTATTTGTAGTTTGAGAAGTCCAAAATGGAATAAAAAAAGGTTTTTGCAATGTGCTATGTGCTTCCATAACAATAAATCATCTTCACCTGTGCTGTTATTGAACTAACAGAAAGAACACACACAAGAACACAAACTCATTTCAACATCACTCTGTATTGCATAACTGCTTTAGAAAAAATACGTACCATTCATATGAGATACAGATTTTTAAAAGCAAATATATATTATACTTTTAATTGGATAAAATGTTACAGTCTGTACAATCTTCTCCCCTCTCTACTATGTATGATTAATTATACATATTTTTTTAAAAAACAGTGAAATCACAAACTTATGAAATGTAATGATTCATGCTGAGGATTTGGAATTAGGCTTGGACAGAAAACACTGTGACAGCAGTGGTAGCAAATGTGGCAGAAACACAGGGGCTGGAGTTCAGTGCAGGATTCAAAAACTAAATGTTATAGATTTGGCACAGACAGCTTAACTTTTAAAATAATGATGCATTTGCTGTAGAGGCAAAGAATGAACGTAAAGCTTTTCCACACACATGATCGGGTTCAACTTACAGAGTTGTTGAGAACATGATCCGCCTCTTAGATTTTACTTTTGGCATGTTACTACACAGCTTGATGGACAAACAGAACGACTACAAAGGCAGCTCTTTGACCAATGAACACATTGCTTTGGAAACAATTGCATGCTGTAAATATATTTTAATTATATTTCCTCTTCTGCGAAGCCTTGTAGAAGGCTGTAAACATATCTGGACCTTACGGATGTTCTAGTTGTTTCTGCAACCTTGCCCAGGGTATTTTCAGAGATCTGCAAGAAAATCTAGGGGGGGAACATTTGAAGAAAGCATTAGTATAAAACAAACAGAAATGTCCCATTCTCATTGCAAACTCTCAGCAGTGGTTTGTGACAAGACTGTGGTGACGGCAGACGTTGGAGGACATTGGAAGGAATCGTGCTGCTCAGTGGGAAGGAATGCACATTTTCCTGCAGCAAAGGTTCCTGGAACGAAAATGGCCGCTTGCTTCTGTAACTGCATCATCAGCATTCAATATTTCCTCTCTGATAGTGTCTGTGAAAACGTTCTCCATCACACACACACACACACACACACACAAGCACACACCCATGCAGGGAGGTGAGACACCACACAGTGTCCCTGCCTTCACCTCTGCCCTGGGAGGCGGAGGGAACATGCAGGTCTGACTGAACCGGGCAGGAGTGAGGAGGTGGGTGGTGGAGTGAAGGCAAACTGCAGGAATCAGAGCATGGTCTGCTGCAGCAACACTTTGAGCTCTCATGAGTCCAGATGGACGTGGGCAAGCGGTGAAACCTGGAAGTCAAACTGGTGCCACATAGTTCCCGGGAAAAGTCCCAAAAGCACGAGTCCGTTCTGACGTACCTTGAGAGAAGAGGGGACAGGGTGTGGTCACACAAACACACACATTCAGATTTAGACTAAAAAAAATGAAACAAGCTGCAGGTGACCATGCAAACTACATCTGCAATGTCTCGTGGTGTCCACTAGAGGGGGAGCTGACACCACCAAACTGAAAAAAATTGTGTCTAAAATGACACCTGAATGATTCCTGAGCTATCAGGAAATATTTTCATTGATTTGTCACCCATCTTTTAAAAAAGACCCTTCCCTAGGGGACATGTATTTAATAACATATATTAATAAATCATTATTTTTAGTCTTACCTACAAACCAGCCATCATCACATTTCTCCATCACTTGTACAATGTCTCCTTCTCTCAGCTCCAACTCATCGGAATTCTGTGGTTTATAGTTGTAAACAGCTTTGTATCTAAAATTATGAACACAAAATAGAAGAAGGTTCTGAGCCGCTGTTTCAACAAAGCTATGCAGCTGTTCTTCAACAACGAGAGCAAACAACAACATTTCAATCTCAGGACGTACGGTTGGCGTTGCACCACTGTTGTAGCGGAGTTGTTTGGGAAGTGTGTTTCCAGCGGGGAGTTGACGTGTGGATTAGCCGGAGCAGCTCGGTTTGGTGTTGCACCCTGAAAATACAGAAACCTCATGTCAGACTTTAGGGAATGAGGAATGATGAGCCACACTCAACATGAACGGTAACGCCATGGGTGAGGACGTGAAGCGACTTCCTCGGAGAGGCGGTGAGAGCAGACCTGCGGGGGTTCAGTGTGTCTGGAAGTGTTCGCTGCGGTGGCTCCTGATCTGTGTGCAGAGGCTGAGGACTGGGTGGAGGGTGACACTGCTCTGGCTGCGGAGCTCTGGTTTGGCAAGTGTGTCCCAGCCCAGTGGTTGTTCTGGTTGGTGGGTGAAGCAGTTTTGTAGGTGCTGTGTGGCCACTGATGTGCCAATTCTCTGGGTGCTGCTGGCTGGGTGGGGGAGCGTGACTGTGAAGCTGGGTAGCTGTAAGGCACAGGCGAGGATGGCTTCAGCGGGGAGTGCTCAGGTCTGGGGCTGAGGGAGGTGGGGGATAAGGGAGAACGGGGCGAGTGGAGGGGACGTCCTGGACTCTGGGGCCCGGGGGAGACGGGAGACATGGGGCCTGCTGAGTAGTCGTCTGTGGAGTATTTGGTGCGAGGCATCTTGTTGACCTGGACATAATTGGCTGGGAAAATGCCGCTCCGGCTGGTCCCTGAGATCCTCCCCTCCAACCACTTTTCATCAACTTGCCTGGTAATATTGATCACTTCGCCCTGAGGAGACACAACAGGTCACATGTACACATTAGACAAATTAGAATTAGATAAAAAAAAAACAAGATTAAAGCACTCTTCACCCTGTCTGTAAATATGCAACATCAATGGCTCGCCCATCGACTATGTCCTGACGATTAATTATCCTCTTGGGGCGATGGCTGATATGTTGAGTGGAGTCTTGTCATCACTGCCATGAAATCATAACAATATTACATGTCAGTTAATGAGCCGAGGCTGTAGTTGGGGGATTTTGTTGCTATTTTAAACTCCTTTGGAGAGTTATACAAAAATGTCTTGGCATAAACACGTAGCATATGACTGATGAAAAGAACATTCTTACAGTAAATTCAGTGAGAGAAATGATACCACAACTGAAGCCAGAGCCATCAACCATTTAGTTTAGCTCAGCACGAGGGGGGGGGACCAATCAATCACCCAGTGCTCCCAACGCTCTCAGTTAACATGCTCACATCATCAAGCATCAATGTCTTTAACAGGGTAACAGTTTGACTGAATGTATGCAACGCTAACTCAGGACATACTTTCAGAAATATTATAAATATGCACTGTCCCTGCCAAATCAAGTGATAAAGTAAAGCAACAGCTGCGTTCAGCCTTTGTAACACTGAGGAAGTAAAGCAACTTCCTGTTGGCCAGCGATGTTACTCACTTTACGAAAAGACAGTTCAACCGGTAGGTCTGCGTTGAAGTTGAACAGAGCCACAGCTTCTCCATAGTCCAACACCTGGAGAGTGGGAGACTTGATGGGGGTCGGCTTCTCAGTCGGGGGAAGAATCTAAGAAAGGGAGAAGTTTTTGATCACATGCGTTCAGATTTTTTCTTTAAAACACACTGCAGATCGAAGAATTAAATCACTGACCTCTACATAAGATGTGGGGAAAATTCCCGCTCTTCCATGATGTTCTCCCTCAAACCAGTTGGCATCGACCTGCCTGTGGATGTAAACAATGTCGCCTTTCTGCAGCGTGAGCTCCCTGAAGAAAAGAAGAAGAGAAATCCGATTTAATCCAGAACTTTAAATCTGTTATTTCTATAGCTTCATCTTTCCTTTCAGCGATGTGCGGAACTCACTTGGGGGACTGGGCCTGGAAATTGAACTTGGCTCGCGCTGCTTTCATCTGGAAAGAACAACAAATTCACTTAGCGGCCAATGGACCAGACGCGCTCATCATATGAACAATTCTGGACCTATTTAGATCACAACAACCGAAATCTGCCAATTTCCCAGCCCTTCACGTCACACAGAGGTCACAAACGCACCTTCTTGTCGTCTTTCTTTGGCGGCAGCTCCATGGTTTCATTGGCTGGGGAGAGACGTTCTACTGCAGAGCACAGCGAAAGGCACGGCGGTAAGACTGCAGCCCGAAACATGCTGCTTTGTTCTGCACATGTTGTTTTTGAATGGGTTGCGCTAAATGCAGTCACGGTCTTGACGGCCAAAGTTCTAAAGGGATCTTGCAATTTCCAGGAAAACAATTGGAAAAAGCTAATCTTGAATCAGGTCTTTTGAGTTTCACTTCCTTTTTTTGTGGGCTTCCTCCACACCCACTTTCTCCTTCTACAGGAGCAACGCTGTAAAAAGCTTTCTGTGATATAATCAGCCTCAGCCTCATCTAAAATGTGAAATACCAGAGCGGGAGACAAGCAGGCAGTGAAAGAGGATCCTGAGACCATCTGACGACATGAAATCACTGCACTGATTGTATCAGATGTACGCAGCCTGATCATTTGAAAGAGCATGTGTTCTTCAAGAAACTCGTGGAGAGGGCTGACAGAAATAGACTTTAAATAAGGGTTCTTTTTAAACTCATCATCAAATGTTGGTTTTTATGCATTTATGTTGAGGAAAAAAATCTCTACATTTACCACATGTGGAAGCAGAAGCCAGTGACGTGCCGACAGAGCGATGGACAGGCTGCTGTGCTGCTGCCGGACTGCTGGAAAAGGCAGGAAAAGATTAGCGTTTCATATTTATATTACTGTCATTGCATGGGCAGACAGTGTGTGTGTGTCCAGCTATAACTCATTTTGTGTTTTTAATGTAACAGGTTTTAACTACTCTTGGGTAAGTGAAGGTTATGGTTAAGGTTAAAGCCGAGGTCAAGGTTAAGTGCAGGTTAAGTGTAAAGGTTAAGGTTAGAGTAAGTCTCCAGGAAATCAATAAAAGTCAACATGTTCTCTGACAACATGATTGTGTGTCTGCGTGTGTGTGGTTTTCCTACAGAAGTTTGCAACTCCTGGATTTCACTCATTGGAAAGAGTTGAGAGAAACAGTCACACAGCCCAAAGGGGCGTGGCGATGATGATACTGTGTGACTCGTGTTGTTATGTTTCATCTGACAAGCTGGGTTGGATGAGGTTCGCACTATAAATGATCTTCACAGCCGTGAAACTCAATTCATGATCAGAATCACGAGTCTGTTTTTTTTTTTTTTTTTTTTTTGGCCGAGTTAAGTTTGAACCCAAAACCCCGAAAAATTGCTTCCTGCTGGGCTTCCTCCCAAATCATCTGCATATTTCCAGCCTGTGCCTGAAATGATTCCAGGCTTTGCAGCTGGATGCCCACACACACACACACACACAGCTTGTCTGGATAACAGGAAACTGCAAAAACAAATGGACTGTTTCTCTGCTCGCTGATGCCAGATTGATTTCATGCGTCCTTAGGAGCAAACTCTTAAAAACGTTAAAGCCCCTTGTCCCACCGCGCCAGTGAGGTCAAAGCCCCTGAGACCAACTTTGCAAACAACAGCGTGAGTCTGCCAAGAATGCCTCACACGCACATGGCGAGAACTGTGGAATGCTGTCTGCTGTTTGAAGCAACAAACACTGTAGTTGAGCTCGTTAAAGCTCACCAGCCTCTGAACGCATCACCTGACCGACTAACAGGTAGCGCACAACGCATTCCTGCTCGGTCCAATCACAATGCTCGGCTTCCTACAGCAGGAAGCAATGGGCACTTTCTTCCGCTTGATGAGACGCCATCAAAGTGGATTAAGAAGCCGGTTGTTGTGCTCGGAGCTCCGTTATGTGGAGAATGACTTGGGCCTCCCCATTAACCTGCTCTGCATGTCTCCTGATAATACAACCACCACTTTAATCGCTGGATTCACATTTAATTATAATTAAAACTAGTTTCTTCTGTTTCCCTGGACTCCACTCATCCACTTGATGTTGATGTCTAAACTTGGTCATGGCAGCACAGAGGAATAAGAGACAAAAAAAATGTCAGAATAACTGCAAATGAGCTCCAGAACCAGCTCACATTCATATTCAGTAGTAAAGGCCCTGACTGTTATCATCAGTGTCATGTGAGTGTGGGCACAATGGTACAGTAGTACTCTGTCAAGTAACACAAGACAATTAATGGAGGAAATAACTTGAATCTGCTGTAGAAAAATGCACTTTGATTGTCCAGGAATGTAGTCACTGACCTGTAGTTTGCAGTTTCGGCTGCTGGATCCCGGCCTCTGGCCTCCTGCAAGCAGAGTGAGCATTACGCACACAGCACTTCTGTATATCGGACAGCTCGGAGGAAATCTCACAACAACTCAGACAAAGTAGAGGTGCTGACCACTCCCATGGGAGCAAGAAATCCCCTGGGTCCTATCCTCCTCGTGCTCGAGGCAGAACCACCCATCATCTGTCTGGGCTGCCTGTGAGCTCAGAAATATTTTAGCCCATGAAGCCGATTTGCTAATACAACGATTTGGATTTAAAGCTGTTGATTTGACTGATTTGAAAAGTTCTTCCTCTTTGCCAGCCAGGTTGCTGAGTGGAGGTGGTTGGTTTGGGGGTGGGCGGCGTGCAGGGTGGGGGGGGGTTGATTAACACAGCAGATCAATCGGAGTGCAAGGCAGGCAGGCGATATCAGGGCGGTCATCCAGGTCACAGAGGGAGAAACATGTCACACGTGATCAAAGCTTGAGCAAGCAGAAGGATCTCACTGACACACAGGCTTTCATTGGGGGGGGTGAAGGTGGAGGTGGGGTTCTGCTACAACTGAGGGAGGAGGGATGCTTCAGCAGAGAGAGTCAGGAGGGGGGCTCAGTACCTCACCCCGGCCTCGACGCTGCTTCTTCTGGGAAAGCCTCCTCTCCAGGCCCTGGATCTCCGAGTCCAGCTCGGCCTCGAACCGACTCAGCTCAGAGACCAGGCTGGCCTGAGCCCGGAGGAGTGGTGGGGTCGGAAGGGCAACAGTTAAAACAGAGGTAGAGTCTGGTGTTTGGAGCTAATGGTGCCCCTTATTCAGTCATTTAAAAATGTCAGTCTTCTCTTGGTGGAGCCAGAAAGACAGAAATGAAAGCTGTGTCCGACCTGCTCACCTCAATAGAAGGAGACTTTGGTTTCTCAGGCTGTACCTTCGGGGACAAATATGTCTGAGGACAAGAAAACAAGAAAACAACATTTAGGATTTGAATTCAACTTGCTCACATCCACATTAAGCAGAACCTGCCCCAGTGCCTCAGGCATCTATGGCCCATTAGAAGAGTTCTGCCCAATATCAAAGGCCCAGGGCGTTACTTTGGGTTGAATGATGGGTGTGCTGATTACTATTATTATAGTTTTATTCTTTTGAAATGAATATCCCTACTAATGCAAATGAATATACTCTTTGTACTTTTTTGAATTATAAATGCTGAGACCCTCCTCTCATTCATCCTCACCACCACCTCAGATTGTCGTGTCCCTGTGAAGCAGCACAACACCTGAAATGGTCTCTTTGACCTTTTTTTTCCTTTTCTTTTTTCAATGCTGTCTGAAGGAAAGAACATTGGTCACTGTCATAGAGAGGAAATTAAATGAGTCCCCGTGCTGTGAGCCATTATACACCACAAGAGGTTAACGCCATAATACAGATCACAAGACACTTCAGCTCCCGTGGGGGAGTGGAAACAAAGATTCCTTTACACACAGGCGCAGACACACGGAACAATATGCGCCAGATCTGGAACAATGTTGCAAGAGCCGTTAAAAAACCTCAAGAGCCGTTTAGCCACAGAGGAGCTGCGGCTTGGGGAACGGCTGCACGCACAGTTACTGCAAGACAATTAATTAGCCCCAGAGGTCAACAAATACTGCATGAGTCAACATGTCAAGGACCAGACACACTCATCAAAAACACTGATCGTGTCTTCTCTTGTCTCGAATTGAATGAAAGAACTGATGGAGTGAACACACCTCATCTGGAAGACTGGAGAGTGACCACACTCTCGAGGTATTACAAAGCTCGCGTGAGAAGATGAAACGCGAGGACTTAAAGTCCTAATCCCTAAAGAAAAGGTGCATATCCTCAAACCTGTTTTCGAGATCCACACTGGAGAACACATTGCAAGACTACAGAAGAATTCCTGCGATTGGAGCTAACAACACTGAGGAAATCAGAGGATCATAGAGAGGCATTTTACTCTGCTGGAACCAGAGTGACATCACAGATTGTACCTGGCTCTGGATCTCTGTAGTGCTGTTCCTTCCCGGTTCAAAGTCGAATATGCTCTTGGGCTGAGGGTGCTGCTTTCCCAGGTCTGACAGCTTATCTACATCCTCTCTCCTGAAACACAACACCCCACGCACGCACGGACGGACGCACGCACACACACACACACACACACACACACACACCACAGACGGCAACTTAATCATGGCTTCATTGTGAGTGCCTGTAAAAACAAATCCAAACTTGTCCCTCCTACACGTTTTCCCTCCACTTGGCCTGAGTTTGGCTTGGTATTCAGGTGAAGACGTCACCTGCGGACTTTATCTGATGATAAGTCTGAAGGCATATGGGGGTGTGTGTGTGTGTGTGTGAGGGTAGACTCCAAGCAGTTGTTGAAAGAAATAAAAAGCTACAAAAATAAAGTATCAGTATAAAGTTGAACTCATGTTTTTTTTTAAATTCAATGGAACCATGTAAATATACAGTATGAGTGATGTGTATTACTATTTAGAAATAAAGCTAATAGATCCCTCATAAGTTTCAACCCAAATTAAAAAGGTAGTTTCCAGGTAGTTTGTGCTAAGCTAAGCTAACTGGATTCTGCCTGTAGTTACTAACTCACACTCTAGAGAACACAAGAGCCTCTAAGCCAGAGTAAAATAAGACAACATGTCTGCTCCTTAAAGTCCGCCTCCTGTTTCTGAGAACTCCTCTGTGTGCGCTTTGGGGCCCAGGGTTCAGTTTTCTTACCACAGCGTAAAAATATGCTGCTCAGGTTGACTCACAACTTAATTAAATTGCCCTGAAAATGAGCGATTGTCAATCTGTCGGCATGTGCCGTGTGATGCTCTGGCAGTGTGCCTGCGTCTTCTCTCCAGTGCATGCTGGGATATGTTAATCCACCCTGTGACCCTGAAGCGGTCGAATCAAATCAGTGCAAACTCACCAGTCAGGTAGAGCTCCGTATGGTGTCAGTGTGAACAGATTCTTGTCTGTGTCGCTGCTTTCTTCCGTGCTGGCAGATAACTGGAGCCCTGCAGATGAGTGCAGATTAGTCTCGGGTATAAACTGATTACGGATCGCAAGGATAACAATGTGGAATTGGAGAATTCACTTACGTTCGGGTGACCACCGCTCAGAATCTTCCAGCTCAGGCTCTAGTAAACAAATACATAAAAACACCCTGTTATTGAGAACTGGGCTTAATTATCATGATTTTACATTTGCTAATACTCTTTGTTGTGATGACACCTCACCCACTGTTAGAGTAGTTTAAGCTATAATTCGTACTACTCTTTTCTCTAATAACAGACAAGGCAGCAAGTCCACAGATTTTAGTTCTGCTGGTATCTTAATGTCGAAGCAGCTTTCCAGTGTTTATTTGAACTACTTTAAAGGTAGAAAGTTTCCCCAAGTACATCAGTGATCCCGTCATTGCTCCACTAGAGACCATCAGCAGCACTTCTACAAGTGTTTTGTGAGTTACACAGCAGCAGTGAAATGTGTTGTTGCTGAAGAGGACAAATCACAGAGGCAGAGTCGTCCCACTGAAAACTCCTCTCTGCTGTGATGGTGCCTTTAACCACACGAGTACCGAGGAATGTTTTTCTATTACGCAACACGTAACCGACAAAAGTGAGGAGCTACATGTCAAGGAGCTGGGATCAGAATTATTTTCAGATCTAATGAAAAAGAATGACATCAGACTTTCGGGATGTTTCATTATGTGATTTGTCTTTGCACTGGGCTATCAGCTGGATCACCTCAGCTGTACCTGACGCTCACAGAGAGGAATTCACTCTGGATTTGAATGTGTGAGTAGAGGAGGAGGAGGAGGAGGAGGAGGAGGAGGAACTTGCTTACCCTCTGGCTTCTTGTGGATCTGTCTGAACATGCTCTTGTACCAGTCTCTGGGCTTGTTCACACTCTGGCATAAGAAGAGAGGGGAGTTGCAGAAAGTAAACAAACCTGTCGAATGAGGCTTTGACAAATGTAACATGAAGGATATAATAGGATATTATTCAGACTTCCGCTGTTGACTACAAAAGTGTTGTCACAGGCCATCAACCTTTTTATTTTTCAAATGTGACCTTTGAGTTTAACCACTGAAATGTGAACAGTCAATAAAATTAAATGAGGACTGGCCAAAAAAAAAAAAAAGAAACTCCCAAGACAAACATTCAAGATGAAATTCAACATTTTTTCCAAGGCCACCATGATATTGCCATTTGACCACCAATTTGAAGACACCCCCATTCTTGAGACGTCATGTTCAGCAAGAATGGGACGGCCAGGAACGCAATGCCTCCGACAACTGGTCTTTTAAAAATAGTTTTTGAAAGCTTGTGTTTCATTTGGAGCAGTGATTTGTTTTGTCTTACAGATCTGGAGGCGATGGGCATCCCAGTTTCATCCACTGGACCAATTCCAGTGAACTTGATGAGCCTCTCCTCCCTGGTGGGAGCCCAGCTGCGCGGCAGAGTGGCAGAGCCATGGACACCGTTGGACAGTCCTGAGTCACAGTCAACACAATGCAAATTTAGCATTTCTCTGTCATTATTGCAATTAGTAAAATCTTTTGATTAAATATTTTTTATACATATTGTTAAAAAATTCACCTTATTTTTCCTCTGGCTGTTAAATTAATATATATATATATATATATATATATATAAAATTATGGATACTGAATTTATTACTAAGACTTTTAGTTTTGCTCTTCCTACTCTTAAAATTTTACAGTTCTTATTTGTGTCTCCTATTTTTGGTTAAAGGGATGAAAGAATGAATGTATGAAGACTTACCATGTGATTGTGAGGGGCCATAATATGATCCAAAGCTGAGAGTTGTTGGGCCACTTCCATTCACTTCTGAAACCTGCAGAGAAAATCAGAATTGTTTCCATCGGTCCAGATAAAATCTGCAATGTAAATAACAGCTGGTGGTTCAAGACACGTCAACAGCCTGTGATGCTTTAGGTTTCCACAGGGAGGAGC
Source organism: Pseudorhombus dupliciocellatus (assembly GCA_016785235.1). Taxonomy (NCBI): domain Eukaryota; kingdom Metazoa; phylum Chordata; class Actinopteri; order Pleuronectiformes; family Paralichthyidae; genus Pseudorhombus; species Pseudorhombus dupliciocellatus. The sequence continues at coordinate 915,769 of JAFBJW010000058.1, read as the reverse complement.
ACTTGTTTACTGAATCCCACTCTCTCTCTCTCCACCTCAGTGTTGTTATAATCACAGCCTGCAGGACGTGTCTTCATACCTTGAACTCTCCAGATGACAGTCTTGCTGAGCTAAAAGGGCTCAAGGGAGGAGTAGGGAGTCCAGGGGAGATGACCACCTCGTGGGTCATCTCCGGAGAAGTTAGCATCTGCTGCCCTGACGCAGCTCCAGCCTCCTGGGAGAATATCAACCTGGATCCATTCGGATCGCCGACCTCTTTCGTAAGATGCTACACATGTAAGAAAAGGGAAATACAGCTGAACAACAACAATGAGTGAACTCTGCTCCTGTGGCATCCTCCAGCTGGGCTTAGGTAAACACCACGCTCTGTAGGAGGTCATGTGGACTTGTTAGGGACTCAGCTATTCTCCTGAGAATAACTGAGCTCTGCAGGGGGGAGGGGCTCTGATGAAAAGGCCTCTAATTTATTTAAAGCAGGAGCAGTGGGAAGTGGTGTTCCACCCACTTCATCATCTCTCTGGCTACAACGGCAGAAAGGCCTCATTGAAGGTGCAGAGCGGGGTCTCTGAAACAGGAGAGCACCATTATGGGCCCATTAACTCCCTATTCACCGGGTCATGCTATTCTCCCGCTGGAGGGCGGAGCGGTCGTCTGGAGGTTGGGAAAGGGTCGTCGATGGCAACCCTCCAGATGGCACCCCAAGTCCAGCAGGGCCAGAAGCAGTTTTGTGGTTTCCATGGTGATTTTTTTTAACCTCCCTCCCACCCGTGATGGGCAGACTAGCACTTCTATTGGAACACTACATATTTCAATCAGGTGCTGTGGTCACTCTGTGCAGTTGCCAGGTCAAGGGGGTCATGGGAAAGCCCCCATGCCTCTCATCTACAGTGGCTAGTGGGAGAATAGCTGTCTGCACCGATGGCTTATAGTTGATGTGACGCTAGACTGATTTGTTGCTCTCTGAATCTTTCAGTGACAGTTTGAGATGAAATATTATAAAGCAACTTTACCTGAGACTGCATGTGTAAGCCCTTGTGCGATGGATATCAAGTTCTTGTTCCCAGCATCAAAAGTATCTGCAGAGACACAGAATTCAAACATTTAAAGATGAAATTAGACCAGTTTTTTTTCCTAATTACTGTATTAACCACTGCACAAGTTTGTAGTTAATGAAGATAAGTTGTTAGAGAGCTCAAAAGCTCTAAACAATTTTGTGTTACCTCTTTATAATTTCTATATGAAACCAAATATCCATTGCTTATAAAAAACTAAACTAACTCAACCTAAAAAATGAGAGTGTTGGTCAAACAGAAAGAGGTTTTCAGGACCTTCTTTCATTCTTTAAATCTGACATATTTCATCAATATCACTGATAAATCGGAAGGCTTGTTTGAATCTTGTTAACTCTTTGAGTCAAACTATGCATGTCATGAATCCCATTTTACAACACAGGCAGAGCCGACAACTGTTCCATTATCCCATCCTAGCAGTATTCCAAAGAGGGAAAGTTAGTGTCACCCACTTTTTCCCCGTTGCCATGGAAGAACCCACCAAAAACAATGCATGTGACGCACATGACTGCCTCTTTATTCTCCGTCATACAATGGTGTAATAGGCAGGACTTGAGGGGGAGTGGATGATGGAGAAGATCAACTACTGAAAGTGGAGACCACCGATCCACGGCGAGAGAGAAAATCCAAGTGTGAGCCGGACTGCACTGATGAGTTTTCCATGTGGTCACTGTGGTCAAGACTGAGAAAACGACATGCACTGCGTGTCTCTGTGCGCAAGGTTAGCAGATATCACTGAGCCCGTGTGGCGAGAGGATCAATGTTCCTGTTTCCAGACAACAGTAATCACTCTATCAGACTCATCGTCTCCCAATAAATGTTGAAAAACTATAGGAACTGGCCGCCTGTGTCTGTGATAACACCATTACTGCTCAGCCCTGATGAATGATCTGTCATGGCTGCAATCACACTTCTAATGGCTGCTGCTCAGCTTGAAGGCCCCGTCACGCTGATGAACAAATAACTGGGGGAATAATTCATTGGCGTTTGGACGAGTTATTACCTCCAAACACGCCTGTTTAATTTAGAAAACAAAAAGTTAACTGCGCCGTTCATACATCAACAGTAGCTGCTGGACTCCCTGACAGCTGTTTTTCACGTCCCTGCATTTCACAGCGGGTGTGGTGACATTTGATTACTCAAGATTTTTTATCGTCATTTCACTGCTGCTAGCAACAACACAATAACATGCCCTGTTGTTTTTAATACATCATGTTACGCGTCTGTACATTTCAACAAGACACTGAAACAACTGAGATAACCTGAACCCACCAAAACACTGGCTCTTACATTTCCCATTATGTAACTCAACAGCATATTTCTTTGATTTTTTTTTTTTTAATCGTAGCTCTCAGAAGTCTAACATCTAAAACCCCCTGCCCCACAGAATAGCATCCCGATGACTAAACGTTAACACTGTCTCTGTGTCTCATTTCTGTGGGGAGCAAACATTTTACAGAGAAAGACTCCAGCATTGCTCGCATTCCCCCTTGACCAAACACAATCCTACCTAATAAGGAAAAATCAGTGTTGATATCGAGCAATGAAAGCCCCTGTCCAGAAGTCTGCCTCTGCCTGGGTCTGCTCTGAATGCTCAGTGCATTCTTATGTAATTACTGCGACTCAGTAGCAGAGGCGGCGATGGGCTGTCTCATGGGAGACGGGGCTCCACAGTTGGCCAACGTGAGCTCCTTGATGCTATCGCTCAGAAATATGTTAGACGTTACAGTCCAGGTATTTACAAGTCAAACCCCTGCTAGGTGAGAGCTCCATTATCACCACTGGGCCGGTTTTGTGATGGAGGGAAAACAGAGCCATAAAAGGCCCATGTGCGTCTCAGGTGAAGATGAGATCAGGTCCTGCTTCACACAGGCTTTCACTACACCAGTGTTTTCAAAACTATCCAAAGTTGGGCCTCTGTTTCACCACTGGTGTCATGAAAACGCTTCTCATGAAGCACTCAGCTCATGTTTTACATTATAGCCCACAACAGGGCAAATGAGGACTTGCGAAATGGGAATCAAGGGATTTTTTTGGAAATGTCTGCCTCTGTTCCCAGGAAACTCATCCGGTCTCTGGACCAGATGTGAGCCTCTGTAGGTCTATATGAGTCTACATCAATTTAAAAGAGAAACATTTCTGTTGTTGTACTAAATAGAGTTGTTTTACTTTTGAGAAGGGGATTTCTTGTCTTCTTCTTTATATCTTGAAGCAGCGGATGTTGAGCCAGACTGTTATCTGAAGCTGTTGAGCCAGACTGAGTCAGCAGCTCCAAGGTCAGCGAACTTCACCACACCCCTGAGATTCCTCTGAATCACTGTGGGATGTTTCCACACAACAGATACACAGGGAACACACGTTGAAGTAATAAAGCAACAAAACAAATCTCAGAAGATAAAGTCAATCCATTGCACACTTACTTTACTATACTTCAGTACATTTTTTTTCCATCTTTCCTCTGGTGTATTTTCTGATTTCTATACAGTAAGAGTAAATAACCACTCTTTCTATATTCTACTACATGTATACAATACATGAGCAGTTTTTTAAATATGTATATTTAAAAGTAACCTTCAACCAGAGGGGTTATTGAAGGGAACTTGTTCACTGATCAGAGCAGGTAACAGGGAGGTAACATGAGATCATGCTTCACTGGTGAAGAGACACTTGTAATAGAATTTAAATAGGTGGAGCCATTATCAGCAATAATGAAAAGTGAATTCAGTAGCATCATCTACAGCATTCTTTACTGATATAATAGAGTCTATCCATCTGTTATTTATATCACTTATCCCTTTAGGGTCACACAGGAAGCTGGACCCACTCCCAGCAGCCACTGGGGGAAGGCAGGGTATAACCTGGATTATTATTGTATCAAACAAAATATTCTATTAAATATAATATTTAATAGAAAAAGAACTTCCTCAACCACTACTCGAAGCTCAACTTTAAAAAGTGCACATCCGAAAATGCTCTTTATTCATGAAAATTTCCTCATTTCCTCTTTCTCCCCCCGACGGATGAGAGCAGATCCTTCTGAGCGAGGACTCTGACCTGCGATGACCTCCTGCTCCTCCACCGCCACATACCGAGCTGCCCGCGTTGTTCTCACCAAGAACGAGGCTGTCAAGGTGACCACGCACGCCCTGATGAATACATGTCGCGGACCCCTGTGACTCCTGCTGGTTCAGGAAAGTCATGAAATGGTCAGTGGAAGGACCATGCCGTCCATAAATCACAGACTTGGAGGTTGTGCTGGTGAGGGGCAGGGGCAGTGGACTTCAATACAAGACACACAAAGCGAACTGAGCTGATCTGCATTCATCAGCACGAGTGTTCTCAGCTTCTGTGTCAGAGTGCTGAGCGGTTAATCATCGACTCACTGAGGTTGCACTCTGCTGCACCGCTGCAGTCCGACACTTGGGTCTACACAAAATATCAGCCGACCGTTTGCGTAGGGTGTTAATTTCTAACACGCTTTAAAGAAGTGCCAACAGATCCAGTTCCTCAGATGAAGTGTTTAACTCTTGGATATGACCCAGGAACAAGGTGACGTGTGAAGCCTTATCACCTGTTTGCGTGAGCACTCAATTAATCCTACGGCTGCCCGCCGAGTTACATAACAAGGCGATAAAAGTGAAGATATCCGGAGTTAAAAGCTGATGAAAGATGTTTGCGTGAACTTTTGGTGGACTGAAAAAGAGCTGGCGTTTGTTTCTAAACACACAAGATGAGTCAGTCTGCAGCCTACGTGAGGGACGTTAAGCGTCCCGCGATGGCGATAGCGCAACCACGCTTGCACCTTGGCAGACGTGTGCACGCAGCCCATAAAAGGGCCTGGAGCTGCAAGTTCAAGATATGCAGTTATTGGGGGGATACACACATTTATCAGAAGGCGAGGATTCCACCGCCTTGTATGGTGCTTCTCCAAGCCCGGAGCACCAGGAGGAGTCACAGTCTGTGTGCTTGTTGTCAATGGAGAGGTGGCGTGTTCCCAGGAGGAGCTGCACGCCAATAAATCACAGCCTCTTTTCTTCAGCCGAGCCCAACACTGGGGCTGAGGAGCTGTGCAGTTTTATCAGCTTGGCTAATCCCTTAAAGTAAATTCTGACGGGAAAAATACACAACATCCACCGGGAAACGTCACAAATCCTCACGCCTGTCGTTTTGTATCTTTAAAGCTGAGAGCTGCTGGTGGATATGAGCGCTGGCAGCTGGACCCCTCGGTAATATCACAAAGGGAATCAGAGTGTGCTGTGGAAATCACCCTGACAGTAAGGGGAGCCTCCAGTGATGCCTGCACAGTCCAGGGGCCGCAAGGGTTGACATCCGCTCTAAAGCACGGCATGTTGGGAAACACTCCCCACTGTGCCCCCTGTTCTAGAAGGGCCACAGAGCCCACTCTGAACCAGGCCTGAACGAGCATCTCCAGGTTAAGAGGTAACTTCTGTCTCCCCCTCTCTGTTCTCGACTCGGAGCTGCTCTCCCCCACAATCCTCTTTACACTTCAAAAAAATCTCATCACATGGGTGACCCTGTTTTCAAGTAACTTGCAAAAGCATCTTGGTTAAGGCCGCAGCTCTAATCCTGCAGAGCGGAGGGAGTATCAACCTGGGACATGACAGGTGACTCAAACTTCAAAAACACAGTTGCAAAACCGCCCAACAGAATTAAGTTCCCATGCAATCACTCTGAATGTCACTCCCCTCTCCCCTGCCCTCCCATGGGAAACACTGCACTCACCTTCAAAGCTGCCCTGCACGTAAACCAGGCCGCACACCGTCCCTGCTCCTTCCACCGCCCACTCGTGAAACTGGCCAGGACACACAAGCTCCCTCTCTCTTTATCACGCTCCCTCTCTCTTTCCCTTTCTCTCTCCCTCTCACTTTGAGCCCTCGCTCTGCCTGCCACCACGAAGGACTTCCCGGTTGACAGGCATCGCCATGGCAACCAACCTCGGCCCCCGTTCAAAAGCCACCCATGCTCTTGGCCCGTCGGGCCGGGGCACCTCCTTCACTGAAGTGGCCCTATTGTTGCGATAAGGTGATATTTCACAGGCAGGGTTAACCAAGAGGGGACGTGAATAGTTCATCACCTCCGCCGCCCAGACACTGACCAATGACTTCATGGACCCCCTCCAAACTTTATCTCTCCCATGCCCAACCCCTCTCCTTTTGTGTGTGTGTGTGTGTGTGTGTGTCCAAAGGCCAGGTCTCAGGCAGGAAAGGAGAATAGAAGCTCTGTCTGTTCCAGTGGCTCTGGAAGTGTTTCAGTTGTTACTCAACAACATCTTATCAACCGCTGACACCACAGCTCGCAGACGTTTCTCACATGATCACACACACACACACACACACCAGCAGTAACATGACAGAGGGACAAAGTTTCAAATATGATTTTCCAAGCTGACATCAGTGTACTGATACGGCAATTTCCAGAAAGATTGACTGCTCCAACGCCAGACTCCACAACAGTTGAAAAATGCACACATACTCAAAGTATGTTGGCTCTCCAGCGTGTACCACTAGCCCAAATAAAACCAGGGTAACCAGTTTGCCTGCATTTCTTGCCAGTGGAGACGAACAACTGCAGAACTTGAAATCTAACCTGCTGATCGGCTTGTTTCTGAATGATGGGACAAGCATGGAAGTGCATGTGTGTGTGTGTGTGTGTGTGTGTGTTCAGGTATTTCTAATCAATTAATTAACATTAGGTTAAGGTTAGGCCTTAGTTATTGTCAGAGTTAGGCTGGAGTTAGAGTAAGTGTGCAGGAAATCAATGCATGTCAGTTTGATGTCCTCTGAAGACACGGAGACACAACTGTGCATGCATGTGCGTGTATGTGTGTGTTTGTCTGTGTGCTGCCCACATCCACCTTGAAATTGAAGTCCTCAGCTTTTTTTTAATAATTCAGTGGTTTGGCTCAGTGCAGCGGGGCAGATATCCATTTACTGAGCCTGTACTCCTCACTGGGCTGTTTTTGCCAAACGGTTGAGCTGCTGAACCTGAAGTGGTGAGCCGGGCCCGGCTTTAGCTCCAGGCTTTAGCTCCAGAGCTCACCCCCTCATAATCTGTGTCCCAAGCCTTCACCCCGCTGTGACCACATCTGACACCCTGCCACTCCGCAGCTAACAGGGTCTAAATGAGGTAATCACGCAAGCCGTGATTGCTGCTTTGGCCTTGTGCTCCACACATCTCCCACTCTGAATCCTTGTCGCTCCGCCAAACAAAGACATTTATGACAGAGGAACAGTGTCAGTACAGGAGGAGAGAGCCGTGACCCTGATGGACTCCAGCACAGCTCCGTATCGAGGCCCAACACGCCGAGAGGTATGTGCCCCTACATTACTGCAGAAGCTCATTAAAAATCCTGACAGCTGAGGATTCCAGCGAGTGAATAAACCATGAGAGAAATCTGTTACGCAATCAAAAATCAAATTACTCAATGATCACATCCACAGGTTGTTTTTTTTCTATTTACCAACAAGAGACAGCAAGTCTGCAGAACATCACAAGATAAAATCATCATTAAATGAGACGATGGAAGCAGAGAGTTACGATAAAGGAGCCGCAGAGATAAGGAGCTGCTGCCGGTGTCATTCATACCACAGGTCCCTCTCTGAGGAGCGACGGGTGGAATGTCGCTCAGAACAAACACAAAATCATCAGGGTTTATTTTAGCAGTAAACAACATTCTTCTGTGCTGTGACTCACAGCGTTGGACGACGAGGACAAGCGTCTCTGGAGCGCAGTGATAAATCCTCTGGGGACCTGCTGCTCACAGGATGCTCTCTCTGAGAAGTTCGGCGAAAGAAATGACAGAGTGGAAACTATCCTCTCATGAGAGTTACAGGCGAAAACATGCAGCACCGCAGGGAGGAGGCAGCCTTCAGACACGACCACAAGCAAACAATGCAATATTTGACAATAATAGAATACAGTCTGTCGCTGACACCCTCATGCCATTTCCCATGGAACCACTCATCTGTTAGTCAACAGCGCTCAGGAGGAAATCACAACTGCCAAAGATATACAGCTCTATTCCGTCACAGTGGTTTCCAGTGATGAATGATAACAACAACAAGATGCTGAACTCAGCGTCAGTCTGTCACGTGACGATGACAGAGGAAAAACAAACCTCTCCTGGAACTGGGAAGATTTGTTTCCCTGTGACACGAATGCTTTAGCTCGAGTGGCAGCACGAGTCTTTGCGGTACTTACAGGCGAGTGCAGGCTGAGGTCTCCTCAGAGCAGACGGAGAGGGGAAGTGAATGAAAAAGAAGGAGGGAACCACTGCTCTTCTTTCTCTCTCTCACACACACTCCCTCCCTTTTTTCTCTCTCTAAGGCCAACACAGTGTCTTTTCTCCTTGGTGAATGATTCAGCGTGGGCCTGAATGTTTGACTGGGTGCTCGTAGGAGTGTGTGTGTGTGTGTGTGTGTGAAGCTCATCATGGAGAAAGCGCTCAGTAATAGTTTCCATCCACAGCTGGAAATAATAGAGCTTCCCATACAGGCCCAGGCTCAGTGGTACCGCCCTCCTGTGTTTTACATGCAGCGGGAGAGGAGGCGAGCTCCACGGTGATCTCAGCAAACAGGCCTGAGTGACACAGGCATCATGATGGCATCAGTCACTGTCTTTAGAGGAAGGGTCGTTTCTATGAGATCCAGATGTTTCACTTTTCTCTCTCTCACACACACACAAAGTTCCATTGACTGAATCCTTAACTTAACCTCAGAACATATCATAGCGCGTACACAGAGTCTCAGTATTTCCACGTTCAGTTCCAGTACCAGGCCCGACTTCCCCACCCTGCCTGAATACACCCTGAAGCACTAAGGCCAAAGGAAGTAGTTCTCATCTGCTGCGTCCACTGTGTCCTCTCAGCAGCTGAGCTGTTTCTCTGTGACCACAGGGAAAGTGTGAAACCACTGTTATGGCCCTCTGTCCCTGCACTTCCCACTTTCCTGCTCCTGACACATTAGTCTGCAGACGCCTGTTGAATTCCTGCACCCTCAGTGCAGAGGCAGATCTCAGCTCTGCCATCCAAAATAAATATTTAACATTGTTGGCTGCGAGATCAGAAACCAGGTCTCGTCTCTGTCTTTTCCCTCCATCTTCACATTTCCCATGTGTGGGGGGGTGACAGCCAACATCTCCACAGTCACTTTTAAAACTGCTTTCATAAAGATATACTTTATATGTACTTCTGATATACTTAGATTATGATGCGTATGTTCCCTAAAGAGCACCAACAAAAAAGAGTGCAAATCACTGGTCAATAAATACATGTTTTTATGTTAATCCAGTGTTTTCATTCTCTTTTTAAATCATGAATGACTGCAGTAGTAAAGGGGGATTTTGGCAGCTAAAAATATGCACTGTGTTCATGATGAGCAGTGCTTTGCTGCCCCCTAGCGGTGCTAAAGAAAACAGCGAGCAGTTGTGTTAACGGTTGAACAGATCCGCAAGCAGGTGTCGCCAGAATCACAAACATGCCACCAACAGTCTTCCGAGATGCTTTCACTGCACGAGGTCATTGTTGCACAGTTGCAAAAGCAAATGTGTTTACAGCACACACAGGGAGCACACATATTACACACAAACACAAAGGGCAAAAAATCCTAAAGTTGTTTAACTTTCAGAATGAACCTTGGCTCTGGGTGGTATCCATAGAGCAGATCTCTATCAGGAGATCAACACCAGCTTCCCATGCCTCCATGTGGCAGAATCTGTTTACATAATAGAGTTGATGCAACTTGGAGTAAAACCAAAAAACAGGTGGAGGTGAACCAGTGATGATTAAAAAGCTTTGGTGCTGAAGGGTCCCGACTCCCTGGACTTCAAGGCCAAACAAGCATTTGCGTTAGCCAGTTAATCACTTGCTTTGACTTAACATTGATTAACTGGCTAACACAGATGGTTGTTTGGTGCTGAAGGGTCCGATCTCTCTGGTCTTCAAGGCCAAACGTTAGCCAGTTAATCACTTGCTTTGACTTGACATTGAACAACAAAGATAAAGTTAGGGTAATAACGAATGTGAAAGCAGCTGATAGAGGAACTTTCATTTTGAAGCTCTCTGAACATCTGCATCACAAAATGATGAAGGTGAATAATCCAAAACAATAACAATAAAAGTATCAACCGTAAACTGATGTCAATATTTATAGACCACCATATACATGACATATGTTATGCCTTAATCGGCCATGTCCGGTCAGGTTTCTCCTTCACTGCTCGGTTTCTTTGAAACTGGTCAAGACTTAATCATACAAAGCACCATATTATAATAAACGTTATGAGTGTGCTTTGTAAATGACATTGAATTGAGTTGCTATGGTTTGCAGACATTGATTATTTCCTTTATGTTGTCTTGTTGCTCTATTGTATTGATTTTCCAAATCCCGTTCCCAAGGTCAAATAAATAAAAGATCCATGCTCTTATTTTGAACTTGATGCTTTATTCTTGATTGCAGGATGATGAGGCAGCTTCCATTTAAGAGCCGCTTACTTAAAATTGAAGATTGTTTTGTCATCATTTTTCATCATCATACGTGAAATGACACCATACATTAATTTATATTAACTGTATTCATTTTATAAGTCCAAAGCTTTTTGAACTCATCATTCACACATTTCACTATAACAACACATAACAGAAAGAGATGTGATGCTTTAAATTTTTTATTATTTTATTTTTGAACACTCTCATAATTTAACAAGAACAATCATCAGACATTTACAAAAATTACATTTTATTATATATTTACAATAGATTTGAGCAACAACCAGTGGCTATACTGTACATTATTATCAAACATTAAATTATATTATAATACATCTGATTCAGTGCAAAAATCAAAGCTTCTTTACATGATCAGAACCATGTTTCACATTATAACCCAGCAGAATATCCACATATGTAGGAATAGAGACACTTTTGGGAAGTGCCACTCATAGTTCATTGTTTATCACTTAGTGTCCTGATGCCTTCCCAGAGACAAGCCCCGTCTCCGCAGACACTCTGATCACATGTCGACACAGCGGGCAGGTGCCGAACTGCTGGAGGACCTTCGGGGTGCAGAGCTGGCACAGACACCGGTGACCACAGGGCAGGGTGATCGTGGCCTCACCTCCCATGCACACCACACAGTGTTCTGTTATTGCAACAGGGGAACAATCAAAGCAAGTCTGGCAGCTTCGGCTCAAACACCATCACAGACACAAACACTGGAGTCGAAGAGTATTTGGACGGGAGCAGTCTTACCTGTTGAGGCCTTCGTGTCGAGACAGGTGAGGTATTCATTTATGCAGAGGTCAGATATCAAATTGTGGTCAGGCGAGGTGAGGTGTCCGGGTACAGGACAGGATCTGAAGGTGAAAAACACATTCCTCTTCTGCGAGCCTGCAAGAAAGAACGTGAGAGACAATATAATAACCGCTTCTCAGCAAAAAGATATCAAGAGAAAGGTCATGGAACGTGATAGGGAACATACCCAGAAGTGAAATAGAGCATGTCTGTCCATAGATGTCCATGACGGCCCACAGCGGCCGGCTCATGTCCACTCCTGTTAGCAGTTTGTGACGCTGGCTGTTGTTGCTTGTGAAATACGCGCTGCCAGAATGGGAAACCCAGAACTCAATCTCTGAGCCTGCATGACAGTAACTCTCGTGTACGGGGGCAGCCCAGTGGCCGGGGGTGTCAATGAGGTTGGGAATTGCCATCAAGGGCAGGGGCAGGGGTCTGTTTGAGGGAGACACGTTTGTGAAGCCCAGCCGCAGAGCCCCGTGCCATGAGATCAAATCCTTCTCCACCCTCAGACGAATCTTCTCCTGGACCTTCACCGGGCGGCTGCTGAACAACAGGCCGTTTTTGAAGGTGCTCCCGGCCCTTTCTGCCCGTTGACCCTGACAGCTCAGGCGGACCATCTGTCCCACTGCATGACTGTGGAAGGCCAAGGGGCCGAGGCAGAGCGCGCCGCAACTGTGTGACGTCTGTGATGCATGACCTGTGGAAAAAAAAAAAGTTCAGAATGTGTTCAGTGCTTTTTGGACAATAGAAGTAAATTAAGGACACCGATCATTCATTATAAAATTCACAATTTCCTTTTCAGTGTTTTATGATATTGATTCAGTAATTAAAGCAAAGAGATGCTTGTATCAACAGAGCTATAAAACTTTATATATGGAAGTCATTCTGAAAGTACCTCCTGCCTTTAACTCCACCCCCATGCTGTATGCCTGCAGCCAAAACTAACCAGTTGTTTTAATGACGATCTCTGCCTCAGATACATAGAGAATTAGCTCTTGCACATTTACAATAAGGACATATATATGATGTAAATATGTTTTTATATCTATTCAATATTGCCATGTGGTTAAATTAAAAAAAAATACAAATCCTTTACATTTTCCAACCAAAATAACACAGTTCCATATACAGATAATCACACTGATATTCAAAGTAGTGTTGCAATTCGCATTTCAAGTTGTCTGTGAGGATTGAAGTAAAAGATCTTACCGGAGTTTTCATTGTGCTTCACCATCATGAAGAGGCTCCTTGGACTTGGTGTCTTGGCAGGAGATGTGTTCACGCCTCAATCTTGAAGCTAATGTGCAGCAGTGGGAGTGTTTGTCCGGTTTTAAGAACGTGCACGTGTGGCTCCAAAACACAAACAGTCACACCTAGAATGTGAAAGGGGAGGAACCAGAGGGAGGAACCAAACTTTGGAAATTTTCCTCAAGTTTAGAGCAGGGTAGTGATGGTGCGGTACATGTTTCTTATCAACCCCAGTGAGGAGGATTAAAACCTGGAAATGACTGAGGTCAGATCATTTCCTGTAATATCTCCTTCCTGGCATATCGAATGCACGTGGTGAGCATTTGTCAAATTTGCCATGATTGCAGCTATGGAGAAATTACAAACAACTTTGTGGCAAAAAATATATAGATACATGTAAAAATGAAGTATTTTCAGCATTTGTACATTTATTTATCTATTCCTAAGGTTGTCCATTTATTTCTATGTTTATGCTTTCCTACATTAATTTCATTTATTTAGTTATACTTATGGAAAAAAGTGGTTGATGATGAATGAATGAACGTATTTCTACTTGCTTTACACAAAGTGAAAGACTGTGGAAGTCCCCTTGTCCAACCCTTCATGGAAAATAACCACAAAGTGTCAGGTTTCACTTTACAGAGACGTTCTGCAAGGCTTCCAGAGACTTTCAGACATGGCTGAGTGATAGCATCATGCAAACATGGATAATTAAAATTTTCCTCAGCTGGGGTGGACTGTGAGTCAAACAGCTCTGCTCTCCACAGCGCTGTGTTTCACTCCGTGCTTACTGGAAGTCATGATCTTATGACAGGAAGCGGCTGGAAATCCAAAGTGACATCATCACTCCTGGAAAGTTACTGAGTAACATGCGGCTCTTCACGTGACAGCCAGAGACACTGCAGGCCATACCCACAACACACTGATAGGCAACAGGAGCACATGAGCACACATGCAGACTGTCGCAAGAGAAACAGGATTTCTAGCTACACACAAGGGAAGACGTTTCAGAATAAAACAGGAAATGGAGGGTAAACCTTGAACTCAAGAGCTCCAGATTCTTAGGCTCTGCACAGTGTTGACCTTCAGCCCCAAGGTCCAGATGTCCACTCGCCAGTGATCCCGCGGACACAGCCCTGTTTGTCTGTTGACTAAAGAGCAAGGTCACCGTTGGTCTGTTTGAGATTTCATACATTATCTATCATCACTTATTACTGAGTCATGAAAATGTTCCACTTACACTGTTGACATGTTGCAGAGCATTTCCTCTGAATCGAGAAGTTGGGAACTGGTGTTCATGCTGAGGCTGCAAAATGCTGTGGATATTCAAACAGGATGTTGTTTAAGGAGCATGTCTGCATCAAAGTCTGAATACTCCACATAATTAATTAGCAAGCAATGTAATTCCAGTTGAGATTATCAGACCTCGTCTTATTCATAGTGTGTACAACATTTCAGTTGATATGACCGGGTGCATTGTTTTAAATTGGTGTTGTGTAATTTACAATACAACTATCCAATGTTTTTGTGTCAAATCTCCAGTGTATAAGATAGCATGCCCCTCTCCTCCCCCTCCCCCTCCCCCTCCCACTACTCCTCCTCCTCTGTGTGCTCCAGCTGCCTCAGCTCCACCACACTTGGTCAGACATGGCAGGCCATCAAAAAATCAACTTGTTCCCACTCCACCTGTTCAAATCTCAATTAATCTGCTGCCTTCCAATAAAAGGCTTGGCTTTCACCGGGGAGCCAATAGAAAGCGGCGAGACCCAGGCCAATCCCAGGCTGCATTCTAATGTGGCCTATCTTTATCAAGGTGCCACTCCATTTCCAGATACTGCCTATTTATAAGATTTCTGAGGAGCAAGGCAGCAGGAGGGATACGTCTTTGGGGGAACACTAAAATCTGCGTGCAGACGGCTCGACCAGAACTTCAGATATGGAGCTATCAAACGTCACACTGTGGCTGAGGCGAGGGGAAGGGCGGAAGTGAAGAGTTTATCTGCAGCTTGAACGTTTCTGATGTGGTAGCAACTTTGGCAAACACCACAGACTTTGTTAAAATTGCTATTGGTGCTGGTGACTGAGCGGGCGTCTGGGAGCGGTGCAGCGTGTGATCCCAGATCCCGACATCACCCTTGGCTGACAGAGCTCATCAGAGGTCTTCTCCTGCTCGGATCTCGTTGGATGTGTTGCTGAAATCTGGAGGCAGAGTTCCCATGGATCCGAACATCCAGGGGTCCTTCCTGTTCAACAACAGCCTGAACCAGTTCCCCTCGGATCTAAAGGCGCCGGTGTGCCAGTACTCAGTGCCCAACTCTTTCTACAAGCTCAACCCTGGCCTGAACAGCCAGCTGCAAGCAGGGACGCCCCACGGAATCAGTGACATCCTGAGCCGCTCCATGGTGGGGATGGGCTCCACGGGCACCACCACCCTCCTGTCCGGATACTCCACCATGGGGGGCTTCAGCCCCTCCGTCTCCAGCACGTCCATGTACTATAACCGAGACTACAACTCGTCGCTGGGCAACTTTTCCAAGCCGGGCACCGAGTGCCCGATGAAGGCTCGCAGCGTGAGCTGCTGGGCAGAGAGCGGCTGTGACTGGAGAGGAGGGAGGCAGCAGTGCACCAACAGTGAGTCTCAATCCTGAAGGCTGGGCTCAGCATCCAGCCCATCACTGCGCTACTGCACCGCACACACCAAAGGATGTGAGCCATTAGAGAAGGAAAGCAACGAATTAATTGCTGTGAATCAATCAGGCCTATTACAGATAGATGTTACACCTTCAAGCACAGGTCATTAGTACATTTATATAACTTTACTTTCTCCTGTGAAATGCCTGAACTGTAGGAGGTGTCATCAAAGGTTTAATACATCAGAAGCACAGACTATTAAGGGAAGTAATTAAATAAAAGGGGTGTTTCAAATATGCTAGCAAATTAATTTAAATGAGAATATGTATAATACGCACAGCATGCTGCACAAAACTGTGCTTACTGATGTAACTTTAACATGTGATAGGTAACGAGCAATAATATAAATAATTAAAACAATAATATTTAACGGATTGAGTGTAAAACTCAGCATATGAGCAACAAATAGCCCACATATTGAATTAGCTCACACAAGAGAAAGTGTTTTACTTGATGTCTGTGTTTCTGCGTTGACATTGTCAGGCGGCGCTCCACTCGGGGAGATGTCTGGCAGGAAGAAACACACCAGGCCGACGTTCAGTGGACATCAGATATTTGCTCTGGAGAAAACCTTCGAGCAGACCAAATACCTGGCCGGGCCTGAGAGAGCGAGGCTGGCTTATTCTCTGGGAATGACCGAATCACAAGTGAAGGTACAACATTAATAAATCAGCTTTAATTTTTCTTTCAAATTATTTTTCATGTGGAGCTGTGAAAGAAAGCTGCTGCGAGATTCAACCATGCTAATTGAATAATTTCAAAGTGAGGGAGCAGAATTAAGATTTAATTATTTAATTATTATGAATGATTGTTGACTGATTTGTATTAATTTGTCATACTGTGCCCAGCCTAAAATAGGTCTCATGAGATACCAATATAAAGAAAAGGAAAATAGAGACAAGAGTAGCAGTGTCAATAGTAAAACCAATGAATAACCCAGTTTTGTTTGTTCCAAGAAATAAAAACAAAGGAAGTCAACTTATAAGTATTAAAGCTGTCATCATCAATAATGCATCATGACATTTCATGTAATATAGAGAGAAAACACCACCTGAAGGCCTAAATACTTCATCCATACATTCATGATCCATTCATCCGTCCATCCAGTCAGTCACCGCACAGTCATGCATGCATTCAAGAATCTAGGTCATGACTGACTTCCACAGCTTCAGAGGTGTCACAATGTCCGCAAACACGACACACCCTCACCAGCTGCCACCAGCCCTGACGCCCTGCTGTGTTTCAGGTGTGGTTTCAGAACCGACGCACCAAATGGAGGAAGAAGAGCTCCACAGAGCCGAGCTCCACGCAGAGCAGCCTGCACGCCGGCCAGGGCGGCGAGGCCTCGGAGAACGAGGTGGAGGACGAGGAGTACAACAAGCCCCTTGACCCCGACTCCGACGACGACAAGATCCGCCTGCTGCTGCGTAAACACCGCAGAGCTTTCTCCGTGCTGCGCCTCGGGCCGCACCACGTCTGACACACACACACACACACACACACACACGCTTCAACAAGAGATGCATGATCACACATTAGCTTAGACCACAGTTAAATCCATGAAGCATGTTCAGAGCAAGACATCAGAGGGTTGGGTACACCACACAAAGCTTAATGTTAAGCTTAATGTTTACTTTTATAAGTTACTGTTACACAGACGTGGGGAATTAGGTCTCTTGATTTTGTAAAAATATGAGAAAATAACATGGAAAAAAGTGCATGACAGAGCAGTTACTGACCCTAATGAATAAACAGGTTTGTGCTTATTTGAATTTGAAAATAAAACAGAAAAGTGTCATGGCATTTAGAAAGACACTTTCTTATTAATTCAAAATTAGACACAGTATAATTTTATTTTTTAAATTGCAATTTAAGGGAAATATTAGTATTATTATCCGGAGAGTTACTTTTAAATAACAGGAGATAACTGCAAAGAGTTAAATGTTTCAGTTACTGTAACTAAATAGGAATTCTGGGACAATGCAGAAGGCTTGAACACATTTTTATTTACATTCAGAAGACAGAGGCAATGGAAACATTTAGAAATGATATCTAAATTCATTTTAATCGCAAAGATGGTTTAAATAAAGTTATGCCTTATAATTTCATTTGTACATTGTGACAAAATTTCAATGGCCAATGCAATAAACCCTTCTGCATTATTTGTAATATTTGGTGATTTCATTCTTGCGTTTAAATGCAACTGAAAATATTTGCAGCATTTGAGGCCAAGTGGCAGTTAAAATAAACCAAGAATGGCTACAGCAAAGCTGACAAGTACAAAGGTCAAAGGTCAACTCTTGTGTGCTGTGGTTTAATTGAAGACAATGTCTGTCAAACCCATCCTGGAATTTTAATGATGGACAACAACATTTTCCCGACACAAGGCCGGTTCCAATAAGATCAACCAGATGGCGGTAATTATTTTGATACAAGGAAATGATAGAAAGATGACACACTTACCTGGATTTTATTATGTAATGACTTGTTTGACTTGTTTGTAAGAACTCAAACTGTCAGATAACATCTGCCAGTGACACATCTGAACTAAGAGTAAACGATGTTACTGCTCAAAGCTAAAAAATAATGACATGACATATGTATCAGGGTAATATTTTATTTACAAAAGTAATGACGTAGTGTTGGACCAGGGTTCATTTAAAGGTAATACTGGCCTTAAAACCAACTCCACTCCCATGACTGGTCCATAAATGAACTGCTACATTTTTTAAATTCAATCTAAACAAACTGACTTGTTTCACAGAGTCTGACCTTGGTGTTGGTATGGTGACCTTTAAGTCGTGGCTGACATAACAAACCTGATGTGAATATCTATGAATCTATGCATTACAAAGCTAAATTCTCAGAATCTACACTGAGTACTGGTTTACCTTCAAGATGGTTCTGACAAAATCACAAACACAATTAAAAAAAAAAAAAAAAATCAAAAACTGAATGACTACACACAGACAGTTTTAACCTGTCTCAAAGCCAGACAAGAAACTATAATCCACACATTACAGATACATTATACTACAGCTCTGGTGCTATAGAATGAGGATAGTATGAATGAAAGAAACTAAATAAGATAAAGAAAACTAAACCTTTGAATTGTGTTTGCGTACACGTGTATTTAAACAGGATTTTTGACTCACACATCCACACGCAGTCTTCAGACACGAGGTGTGTACAGTATAACTATTTTGGCAATGAAATACGGTCGATGAAGTGAAGCAGTTTTCTGTGACTCACTAAAACAACCTCTCAGTGAGAACCATAAAAACACACAATGTGAGTGAGTTGGTGGCAGTGGAATAAAGCACTTAGTATGAACGGACAGTTGGTGCCCATACGGGACGTCATTGTAAAATCAAGAGAGTAAAAAGATTCTGGTTCGGGGTTTAAAATGAACTAAACAGCTTTACATGGGTCACTGAGGCTTTGACGATCATTAAAAAGCTTCTGACGCATCTGTGAGAAACTACTTGAAAATATGTTTTATCGTGTGATCGAGAATGTTATCAGGAGGTAAATCAGGGACATCTGAATGAAGACATCGAGACGTGGAATGTCCTCTTTGTGCTGCAGAGAATAACATCACAATAAACACCTGAACTGCCACCACGACAAAAACAAAATGAGGTACAAAACAAAATCAGTCATGCTGATTTTTGCTCCAATGACGTTTTAGTTTTCATGACTGAATTTTTAATGGATATTATTCTGAATCTTCCTGACATTGTAGTTTGTGATACTGGATTATAACTAGCGGGATTTCACCTCTAATTTAAAACTCACCAGCCGGAGCAGATTTAGAAAACTTACAATTATGACAATATTTAGGGCAAATAACACACATTTGTGGCATTGGCTGGGGTTTGTCTGACACTGCCTGTTAAAAAAGGCCTATTAAAAAAGAAATACAACTAAAATCGCTCTAATCACACCTTTAGGAATATTTAAATATATGTGTATATATATATATACACACACATGTACACATCTATATAAAGGGCCTGGTCCAGACACCCACGTGAGTCTTTACATCAATGTTTTGTGCCACTGAAAAAAGAAAACCTGCGGGAACGCTTCATCCTTAGTGTCACTTGGTTTCGACGTCGGTTGATTTCTGAGAAAGAGAAGAATCAGCATCAGCAGCTGTGGAGAGATCTGTGCTCCGAGTCACTAAAGCTCTGGTCGACAGGACGTGACAGTGAGAGCAGCTCGGAGACACTGGCGGTGTGAGGACGCAGTGTGTTCAAAGGCCCAGGGGTGACTGAATCCAGGCCTGGCCACCTGACGGGTCAGTTCTAGTGGGTAACCACTACTGACACTGGGGAGGAGCTCAGATAATGGGACCTGCACATACACACACCGTATGGCATGAGAGTAGATACACAGCAAACTCATTTAAAAGTGTTCAAACCAAGATAAACAATATCCGACCGATCCCTTTCAGCCTGAGAAATACCCAGCTTCTGCTTTACTGGACTGAACTTTGTCCTTAAGGCTGAAAAGCAGACAAAGGGGCTTTAGTTCCCTGAAGCCCTTTTGTTGAATGCTACTCATCATTTTGGAGCCCGGTGAAGAAGGGCCCTCATGAAAAATCCGTCAATCCTTAAAACAAATACATTTGAGCGGCAGCAAAACAAAATCATGGCCATAAAAATGCCAATAGGCTGTCCGGCACAATGTATGTCTCTCTGGCCGACCGTCCAGATGGTAATTAATGAAAAGCGGCCCAGCGATGCACTTAGGACGGAGCCACAGTGACAGTGGAGAGGATTCAATCGACATAGATCAGTGAAAGGTGCTGAGCGCTCGTGCTCCAACTACACTGGGCACAAAGGAGGGCTTGTGTCCCGCAGGCACTTCATCTTAGTTCATATCCTGAGTCCGCTGGGCCAGCCGGGGTTATGGCTCCCCAGGGACAGGAGCAAGATTACTATGATCGCTCTCACACTCTGCGTCCTCCTTCTGGAACCACCGCACAGACACACACACACACACAAGCACATACTCTTACCCTTGAGAAGGATCCAAGTCAATGGTCGTTTGTCTTCAAAGAGAAGAAGAGGAAAACGGGCTGAAGGAGAAACACAAAAACACACCAGAGTTACTCTGCATGGCTGCTTTCTTCCCCTCCACGTCTTTATCCTCCTCCTCCTCCTCAAACTGTTACCTTATGGTCTCCCATGCAGACGTTCGGACCCAGTGTGTTGTAAACAATGCCCCTCTCATCATCATCATCTCTCTGAAAAAAGACAATTCATCTCTGGGTCATTTGTGTTTACACAGCGGATGAAAAGAAAACAAACAGGAGTTGAGATCAGCACATGAGGCCAGGTGAGATAACACAACTGTACGATGATGACAACAGCACAGCTGAAGCAAATCATATTTCCCATTAATTACCCAGACTGCGGCAGCCTTACTCATCTCTGCCAAGGGGGTCAGGTTTGTGTCGGCTGTTGTTTGTCAGCAGGATTATGCAAAATCTACAGAATGGATTTCCATCAAACTTGGTGGAATATAATCATTTCCTCAGTGTGCTCATGTGCTGTTGAATGCTTGTAAACTCGCAGAGAACATTCTAAAGAGATACAGCCACAGGAGGCACTGACTGACCCTGCGGACGAATTCCTGGGCAGTGTGTGACATGAGGATACGGTCGCACCAGGCAGGACAGCGAGTGGTCATGTACTGGGTGGGTTTAGTGTACTCTTCGCTGTAGGGGTAGCTGAGGGTGAGAGCAGAACAAACAAAAGTCAGGAGAGGAGTTCAAACAAAGCGGGGAGATTTAAACGCAACGTTTTCAGCTTTACCTCGGTGGAAACTTGATGTCCTCTTCTCTAATAACATCATGAAAGGCCGCGACTTCTTTGTCGTATTTCAGGAGCTGAGGAGCAGAAGCTGCACTGATCAGCGCCACAGAAATCTCACCAAGGGGTGGAAACAGTCATGAGGTGAGCGCGTGCAGCTTCAGCGCAGTGAAAAGCCAATTCCCTGACGCAGTTATCAGTGTTGTTTACCGCCGTGCTTTTGTATTTACTGTGCCGTCACTCAAACTGAACTATTTCCGTCAATAGGAACTAATCTATAGTCATCGAAGACGTGCCAGATAGTTGCTAAGCAGCACGCCGACTTGCCAGTTAGTCACAAAAGAGTTTCTGTGAGATTGCATAAGGTAATAGGGTTTATGTAATAGGGTTTGTGTGGGTAAAGGTTGAGATGGCGCTCTCACCGACGGCACGTTGTCCTCCCTGAAATAGGCCTGGT
Organism: Pseudorhombus dupliciocellatus; assembly: GCA_016785235.1. NCBI lineage: Eukaryota > Metazoa > Chordata > Actinopteri > Pleuronectiformes > Paralichthyidae > Pseudorhombus > Pseudorhombus dupliciocellatus. Next base: position 894,169 of record JAFBJW010000058.1, on the reverse strand, counting down.
GCAGGTAGGCAAACTGCTTCTCCTCGATTTGGAGCAGCACCTGCACGAGAGGCAAAGCCAAGGGAGTCTAATTGCAGCACTTAAATATAAAAATATCAGTGGTCATCTCACCTGTCTGACTCACCTGGTGGCCATTGTTCTTCTCCTCCCAGATGATCTTCTCCACTTCGTTGCTGCTGTCCTTCTTCACCGTCTGAGCCTCTGCCTCGGTGGACAGATGCTGCTCTCAGACACGCACACACAAACGCAAGGAGGGATTTGTGTTAAAATACCACAGCATACCAGGCTGAGACACACGCTACAAACACACAGGCATCAGCAGAAAACTGCAGTTGTAATAATAGAACAATGTACCTGGACTAGACTGAGTGTGTCCAGGCGGAAGTTAAAATCTCCAAAGACGAAGAAAGGCAGAGGACAGCAACGGCTGTCTGATATCCTGGAAACAAGACACACAGATTCCATTGAAATTCTTGAATTGTGGATTTCGGTTAATTCAGTGGATATCTAACTCAGACTGTGTCCACATTGTTTTGCACATGTAAAGATCAATATTTGTAAGTTTGGAGATTTAGAGGTTTTGAGGGTGTACGATATTTGGACCAAACCAAAACTTGATGTTTTATATCTTTGTAGAAAGCAGAGATGTCTTGGCAATGGTTGGGATACACTGATTTAAAAGAGGCACATCTGCCCAATGCACTGTGTAACTGGGGAGAAATGTCTTCTCTGTGTTCTTCTATGTGAAATGAACATATGGATGATGAGCAAAGCTCATGTTGGCTGTTGAATGAAGAGGAAATTAGTCAGTAACCTGAAATAGACTGATGATCTAAGTTGTGCATGTGATAACTTATTTACTCCTCAGATTTGGTTCAGTAGATTTATATGCTTGTGAATTTGCCGTGTCAGTAAAAAAAGTAGGGATGGGCCAGCTGCTTTGACACAACAGAGAAATCAAACTATGACTGTATGTGTATCAGTGGGTTCTCAGTCATGTTTGCACACAGCCTCAGAGCCGACCTGTTGATGACGTATCTCAGAGCGTTTTTGCGGTTTGCTGAGTAAATGGACGGACTGGATTCGCAGGCGGTGAGATTGGAGGCATCATGGAACAGATGGACGTTGACCAGGTCCAAACCTCTGTGAAGAACACACAATGTGAGGCAGGTGGACTTAGACGCAGAGGGGCAAGAATACAGATGTCACTGCCCAGCTTTCTTATCAGCACGTGCACTTGTGTTAAATCCGAGTCCACAAACAAGCACATTTATCTTTTTTGTCAAGCATTCACTCCTTTTCTTCAGCTGTCACTGGAACACAATTAATGTGTGCCCAACAAGCGAGCCGTGTTGACTCACAACGTGCTGCAGTGGCACATGGACGTGTACTCCTTTTGTCGTCACCCCCCCACAAAAACCGCGGCCGAGCAAACATTAACTACACTACTCAGGCTGCAGCAGCAGCACACTGCGCTTTATTCAGTTTATAATTACTGACGAAAAACGCTCCACCAGAGCAACAACCTGCACTGGTTGCACATACTGATTATTTTAAACAGCTGATTGTTGGAGCGTTTAGTCCTCAAAGTAAAGGAATAATGGCAGATTTTGTAAAGCACTGGGGAGGGGTCACCGCAGAGCGTATTGATAACTTGGGGGATGAGAAAACAGCAGGTCTGAGCTGCTGCTGCTGCAGTGGAGCACTCTGCGTGAGGAGAGCGCCAACAACAAATGAGGGACGGCTCGGAGTTATACCTTGCTCTCTTTTTGTATGCCCTGAAAGGGGGAACGTCAGATCAGATGTGTATTAATTAACATTTTGTTAAACTTGCATTTACTTATACTTTTGCCTGTTTTCACATCGGGAATACGCCTGGCTATACACCCAAGATGTCTCTGTCTGCTGTTTAGTGTCATGAATGAAAAGTTTCAAAGCTTCTTCTAAAAACAGCCACATCTGAAAACCAAAACAAAAGCTTTCCACGGTGCGAGCAAATAACTGATGTCTGCGTTTCTTTGACCATTTACGATGCCCTGGACGTGCTTGTCAGAGTTGTTGATGAATGATTAAACGTCGATGAGGGCAGAGGTTGTGCAGTAAATGGAGAGGTAGTTTCATTATGAGTCGTCAGAGGAGATTTCTAATAAATCCAGCCCTCTACCAAGAACCAAGCTGAAGGCGGTTTAGTGCGGTGTTGACTCTGTAATCCAGGTGAGCTCTGTGCACGGTACATACTGGTTGTGGATGATCCAACGGGTCCTCATGAAGCCCTTTCTGGACCACTTGAACTGCAACACAAACAGATTAGAGTGAGTGAGTAAACAGCAGTGCTCCAAATGTTTGAAGGGCCAAACTGATAATTATTGATTCTCCCACATAATTTGTCTCATCTCCCTGACAGAGCAGGCAGACAGCCCCTAAAGCCCCAGTAGACCCATTTGTCCCAACAACATCTCCCCTCGGCCCACACGTACCCCTCCCAGCACCTGCACACGGATGCAGCCACACACAGATTCCCACCCGTGCGTGCATATACTCACATCTGGCCAGAAATTCTTTGGGAATTTTTCTTTCTCCACTGTGGTGACCCCGTCCAGGGAGCCCACGTACCTGCTGTGCCCTGACACCACTTTAAAATCCTTAACTGCACAGAGAGAGAGAGAGAGAGAGAGAGAGAGAGAGAGATGGGGGGCGAGAGAAGCGTGACATGTAAAAGAGTGAGAAAACATGCAAACAGCAATCAATAAACTGGTGTTAACCTCATCACAGCGGCATACGTGATGAGAGAATCTATAAGCGGGCCATTAGACTGCGTTTGGCGAGCAACAATCGGTTTGGGGCCACGCGACGAGTGGCAGCTCCGGGATGTTTATGGTTCTTCCATAAGCTTTTCTGAGGAGCTTTTTCACACCTAACGTGACTGGACTATGCAGCAGGAAAATAACAGCTCCACTTTGAATTCAGGTTCTTTGCAAATACATGGCCGGGGGGGGGGGGGGCATCAAAGTGTCGTTACACACCGAGAACTGTTTTCCTCTCGTTTACGAATCCTACCAAATGATTATTAAGTTATGAGTATTTATGTAACATAAAAACAGCACATGGTAAAAGCAGAGTGGTTTACATTGAGATAACACTGCTTCCTTTGTTTTTAGAAAGAGGGACTATCTTCAGTTGATGAGTAATAAAATCACAAACTTTTTACCATTAAAGTCATATTGATAGATGTCTTTCAGTGTCTTGTGGATGAAGTACATGCTGCCCAGAGCCTGTGGAGAGACAGGAATAAAGAGGGTTCAAATGTTATACTATTTTCGATAAATGCAGCTGGGAGCAACACAAGTTATTGTATGCAAGATCAGTTTCAGCTAAATCACTTTGGAACTGAAGCATCTGAAAAAGTGCGAGACAAATCGCACTAAAGTGGAACTTTACTCGTGTTAGTTTTGTCAGCACCTTTACTTTGAGACAGCTGCTGCAAGGAAAAGCAAGAAAATGACCAAAAGCTAAATTGTTGCTGTGCTGAATTTGGACATCGGATTCCTTCAATACTAATAAACTTTAAATAAGCGGGTGAGCGGTGCTCTGAGGCAGAGGTGGCCGCTGTGGATCACGACAGCAGCTGCAAACATCTGTCCAGGTCCTGTCCAGTCAAGCGCCACAGAACTTTGAATATGAACAGCTCTTTGTGCAGCAGAGTAAATGTTTAGAGAGCACATGTATATATTCATGATGAAAATGAAACTTTAAGTTTTATAAAGTTAAATAAACCATTTAAAATGTTCTTAGTAACAACAAAATACATTTTTTTTTATATTCGAAACAGTAACATTTTGGTGTCCTAAATGTGACCTTTTCCAAATTGTAACTTCAAACTGCAGTTTTTTTAAATTCAACAATAGTTAGTTGAGGCTCTCCATGAAGTGATTAACAATGAAACAATGAAAGTAAGATGTCAGAAACAGGAGGAATCAGCTGCTGCAGTGATGGATAGAATGGTTTTATTCCCTCATCATGCGAGTTGAATTGTGAGCCTTCTATTGAACGATACAGTACAACACAGTTTATCGTTACTCTCCCAAAGACACATGAAACTTTAAAAAGAATTTAGCCGCACAAAGCCAACGCGAGGCTGCACAACACATCCACACGCTATCCCTCAGACACACACTTCAGCGCCCAATCATCCCTGACATGGTGCTGACAATTTTTAATGTACTAACTGCCTGCTCCACTGATCTGATTAATCATGCCCCACGAGATCAATAGAGACAGAAAATTAAAACAATTTAAAAGGTATTAAGCAGTAGGCTAGCTGTCTGCCGGGGCTGCTGCTGTGACTGGAGGAGAGGGGGGGCACGAAGAAAAATAAGTCAGGGCTCGAAGGGCTCAGGGCGTGACAAGCCATGGTGCCCCCCCCCCCTTTTCCCCATCCAGCCAGAGAATGAGAGATCTCTCCCTGAAGAGATCATTTATCTTGAGTGCCAAAGTCCCCCTCATTTAATAAAATGGAGGAGCCTCCATTGTCGGCTCCAGTGAGCGGCAATTAGTGACCAACTTGTCCAGAGTGAGGGAGCGAGGTTAGAGCAAGGCCAGAGATCTTTTCTTCAGGTAGGAGCCTGAAAGTTTTCCTTAGTTTTTAACTTAATCCAAATAAAACAGGAATATTTCTGAGGAGCAGGTCTGGAAAAGGTAAAAACATTGTTGTTTTAATTTAGCTAAAATAAAGAGTACATTTATTATTCTCTTCAGACAATTAGCCTTTATTTTAAACTAAGCATGGCCTTGTTTATGTCGGGTCAGTAACAACACTGTGCAGCAGGCCCGCTCTCAAACACAGAAACACATTCTGCTCCACATACTCCGCCAAACACCTATCTTCATCAATCAGGTTTGTGCACAGTTTAATAAAAAAATATTGACTTACAAGTGATTTTTTATCAAAACACCATTTGTACTGGGAATGCATGCAAGTCAGCCCCCTCCACTCTTGCAGCCCTGAGAGGAGAACCCCCCAAACTCTCTCTTGGCCACATAACTGATGATCTGCAGCCAGGGGGAAACAAATTGAAAATCAATGCGGGTGGCACCGACGAAATGAGAATGAGGCATTAGGAGCGGAGGGTGGGGGGGCCCGCAACCCTCTCAGGGCAAAGAGTGGAGGGTGCAAACACTCAGAGCGCAGGGGAAACTTAGTCCCAGCTGTCTTCAACCCCCTCGCACACTTTATTTATCGTGCACAAATAGGCTGGGATCAATAGTTTTAATCTGGAGTTAAATGTATTGAGTTTGGCCTGGCCTGGCCTGCCCCCCCCCCTCACACACACCTGGCCATTCCCCCCCCCCCTCCCCCCCCTTATTTATTTTTATTTTTTTTACTTCACACACCTCCAGTCTACAGATGCTGCCATTGACCCCTACTGTCACACATGCAGTGTGAGGGAATCACCTGGGAGGAGTGAGGGTTAATAGTTTAAGAGGTACGCAGCCACTTTTCTCTTCAGGGGAGGTGTTACCACCCTAACCAGCACACAAACTACCACTGGGCCTCTTCATACCTGGTATTAACATCTGTCCTGAGAGATTTGTGCTCATCTGTTCACATCTGGCATTGAAATGCATCAGATCTCACTCTGGATGCATCATTTCTGTTGGTGAAGACTAAATTATATTATATATGTTTTAACCCAGTTTAGAGATTACAGACGTGTGTGCGTGTGTGAGTGTAAGAGAGAGAAACAAACAGTGAAAGAGAGTGAGTGTAGTCAGGAGGGGCTGATGAATGACTGTGCACAGACATATTTTACCAATTCAAGAAAAAGTATCGATCGTGATGTGGTAATGACTGTTTACACAGATAATGTGGCGGGGCCCACAAACAAATCAATGCAGGGTCACTAAGATGCACAAAAAAACATTGAAACAGGAACGAATCAGAGGACTTCAGCTGCAGAGTTGGTTCTCATTTGTGGCCCTAGAGTTCTGCATGTCGTACTGTGAAATGAAACAGTGCCCCTATCAACTTCAGATGGGTGTTGACATGCCATTATCTCTCTCCTCTGTCCCTCTGCATTTTTTACAGCCATTACAACCACTGAATTCACTCAGTTTTTCTGAGCTGCCTGTAAACCTATCATGAGCGGCCGCTGTTGTGTGTTATCAGGGACGGGGCATCTGTGGTGTGATTCATTTATGAGCTTCAAACATGTTCAACAAACCAGCCGAAAGTGAAAGGTTTTGGTTTTCAATGACTGGCTACTCCGGGGTCATTCTGTCAACTCAGTCTGGCAGCTTTAGATTTTGATATATATTTGATAGTATATCATTTTAATTAACTAAAGTCAGTTTCCTGGTGCTGGGCTGTTTGTGGTTATGTGGTACTTTAGCTGCTAAGGATAGGTGCAATTGCATGCAAGAGGATGATAAATCACTCAATAGACCTCTGAAAAATGTGTCCCCCTCACTTCTAGAATGATGGCTACGGCCCTGGGTGTTACCGCATCTGAAAAATGTGTGGAACAATAACAAACAATCGAATCATACCAAGAATGGTGAAAACACTGACCTGCTGTGTGAGGCCATGATTACAACTGATGTCAGGGCAGATTGAGTTTGAGCTGATGACACAGTTACTTCTTGGCAGTTGTTTTGAATAGTTTACTTCAGCTATGCAGACAGTCTCTGGGTGGTATGATTTAAGATGATAAAGAAAGGTTATCTGAAAGGAAGCCTGTCATATTCATCCTCTGCCGATGTCAGGTTCATGCCCACATTACGAAACTACTACATCTTTGTTTCCCACTGTTTATCTGAGATCTATGCCTGGAGGAATCAGTACGCCGAGTCTTTCAATGAGACAAACAGGACACTCTGCTTGATCTGATATCCCATAATACACCTTTTGATAAGGTCAGAATGACTTCAGATTAAAAACATTCTATGAACACAGTGTTATATTCCGGATCATTGAATGTGAACGTCTGCATGTTGTCGTCTTCAGTATTAGGTATTTTTTCCACAGTAAATCTCTAAATGTGTTAAATACACAAATCACCGACAGTGAGTAGTTAAAATTTGTGTTAAAGACCAAAAAGCTGTGTCAGCAGCAGTTGCTCCAGCGCCCACTAACATGGAGGAGGACTCCATCTAGTGGGAGCAGGAGTGAACTACTCTTCTCTGAGGAATCAGTGCCTCTTACTGTAAAGCTGTCCTCTGCCTGGAACTGGTTGTCCACATAGATGCACACCCTGTTGTAGTCTTTCATTTCCTGGTTGGACTCAATGCTCCTGGAATCAACACAACACATCAGTCAGGGGGAGACAACACAAACTACAGAGCTTGTTCCTGACTGTTCATCTGCAATAAATATCCGCGTTATTTCTTGATTTTAAAGCAGAAATCATCAAACTTCATCTTCGTTCTACATTTTGAGGGTGTTTTGATTGGGTTTCAGGAAAATGTGAATTATCTGAAACATTATAAACTGAACTAGTAGAGTGTGTACAATGCTGCAAAAGCCTAACACTTCTCTTAAGCAATGTGTAACTTGGGCCACTAGGGGTCTCTCAATCATAACATTAACAAAAGACCAAGTTGGGTGTGTAATTGTGTATGGTGGAGGTAATAATTTGGACAGCAGAGAACCTACAAATTATATCAAGTTATGTTTTGTCAGACCTTGATTTTTGTCGGTAATAAATCTAATTTGGCTGGGGATCTAGATCAGAGAGGGGATCCAGATATGTTACATTGATTTCTTAGAAATTTGAATTTTTTCAAGGCTCTTGATGTAAAAACATCTGATATTTTAATGATACTGATATTTATGCCTGTGTGCAAATTGATGCAGGTCCAAATGCAAAACAGGATCAAGTTCTGACTGAAATGTTGGGTCTGTGGGGTAGCGATGGAGGGATGTGCTCTGCTACTTGATTATACAAAATAACAATTTGTATCTGAGAAAAGTAAAAGACTGTTTTACAAATTCAGTCAGTCAGTTTACAAATTCTGCACATGAGTCTTACCTGAAGAAGTTTTCTGCATGGCCCATGTTCACCATGTAGTCCTTCCCTCCCACCTCCTGGAAGTGCAGGGCGATGAACTGAGGCTTGTAGGTGTGGACAGTCTGTAACAAAGCATAGCAAGCAGGTCTCAGTGTACACGTCTGACATTACAGAGGAAAGGGGAGTGAAGAGGGCCAACGCCACGAGGTACAGGAGTTAACCATCCATTAGAGGATTTTTCTCGTATTGAGTTTCTGTGCTGGCCCAGTGTGGCTTTGTTATCACTTATCAGAACAGTATCGGGTTTCCAGAGGCATGTGCAGCAGCTATTTCAGCTGGGATATCATCAGAGTGATGATGCAGCCACAGGCTTAAAAAATGAGCTAGAAACCACTGTGACAGATGTGTTTTCACCTGAACTGGCAAAGACTCAGAGGAATATGGCAGGTGTGCAAATGTTTGAATCTATTGATTATTGATCCAAGTCTTTCAAGCCAAAACCTACCTTATACAGCTCTAGTAACCATTCGCTTTGAATTTCACCCACCTGGAAAATGACAAAGAGGAAAAAAAAATGATCAAATCCCAGCATTCAACTTGTATGAGAACAGATTTAAATACTGGTCCATCTTCATGTTTTTTCTGGTCACTGTGGGATCAGTCAACAAAACATTAACATAACTTATCATTTTTGTGGAGAACATGAAAACAAAATGAAATGAAAATGAAAACATATCTGCAGTTATGTCATACCACATGAGATAGAATTCCTTGTCCAGTCAAAATATACAAGTCAAAAAACACAAATATCATTTGAATTGAATGAACACAGATATAAATGTTTCCTTCAACCCCAAATCAGGTGAAACTTTTTTTTTATTTATTTGAAAAATTACCTTCTGGTTCCTTTTACAAGCATAAGACATTTTTCTCCTCCTTAGTTTTTATTTTGCTTTTATCCTGTGAACTTTTCATTTCCTCTCCTCTCATCAGAGGATCTATCTCAAGGTTTATGTAGGCTTGAGCCATTTCACCCACATACTGTACCTTTAGTACCTGCATCTACCCCAAAAAGAAGCACCAGCCATTGCATACAATGTTAATCCCAACTGTATATTAGCTGCAGTATCTAACCACCCAACACTGACAAAGTAAACTGGCTCATGCTAAAAAAAGACATTGTTAACATTAACTCCATCTTACCGACTGAATTTGGGGACCATATAAAACCAAATAAATTATGAACTGTATCATAGATTGTTTGACTTTTTTTGCTAACTAATAGAAAAACAAGTCAAATGGAAAACAAGTTGTCAGACAGGATACTCAGGGCAGAGTTTATACAAACAATAAGGATTGTCTGGAAATATTATCCTGCTTGTTCCACTGGCTGTATGTTCCAGGAAGTGAAACTGCACCCGTTTCAATCTGGCCACACACAGGGACGGGTGTTAAGGGTGCATTTAATACCATATGGCCACTTTACGGTGGGGCATACTGTAACACATACAGATTTAACATTCGATCATCACATTCAAACTTTCTGGGTCTGACTATGGCAGTTTAAGATGGACTATGAAGAAAAGGCGTTCAGACTGAGGGCGAGAAGTCCAGTAGGACCATTCCCCCGATTTCAACTTAACGTGTACCATAAAACTAAAAGTAGCAGGATGTTGCACATAAAAATATATTTATGGACACATAAGCAAGTCAGTACAACGACAGATAGACAAATTGTACAGGGTGCATTTCATTTTCCGCTCACTATATGCAGCTCATCCAGGATAAAGGAAACATATATAATGGATGAAAGGGTTGTCACATAATATCTGGATTTTAGGATTGCCTTGTTTGAAATAGATTTTGGAAATGTTTGTGTTGTGATGCTGAACACATTTACCACAATTCTGAGTCTCCCGCCAGAGAATCATCCTCAACTCTAAAATGTAATTCTCTACAGTAAATCAGTAAGCTGATTGTCTTGTCAACTCCGCATTTTCACATTGTTGCTCACACACCGCCTCAGACTTCTGTGACACCAGGTGCATTCATCCCACCAGAGAAATGGCTTTGCATAGTGTATTTGCATGGTGGTGCAGCGCCAGTGACTGCAGCTTTGCCACTGTGACCTGAAGGACTCCGCTTTATTTATTTGCCCGCTAACACAAACGCAAGACAATAGCGTTCGCGAGTACATGGTTTAGAGACGGGCTTCACACAACTTTCACATTACATCATCACTGTTACACCTACAATGCAAATTACTAGAGATTAACCAGATTCACCTCAAATGCAGCATCAAACACCACATTCCTGCCATCTGCTGCAAAACGTGAGTGATGTGTCAGACAACAGGTGCTGACACGTTGAACAAGAGACGTGAGCAGTGAGTTCTGCCAGCCGTACTGTTCTGAAGTTATTGTTACCCATGGCGAATCCAGCCTGTTGTTCTATTTAAGACAATAAGGCATTCTGCGATAAGACGGTCCCATGAATAAGGTGAACATTTATCTGTCCCAGGATGCTGTGGCGCTATGCTACAGACATGTGGAGCAGAGCAGTCGCTTAAGGACTGGCCCTTATCCCGACGTTTGACTGAACGTTTAGCGTTTGTTTACAGAAATAGAGGGGCCTAAGTGAGTAGAAAGGCTCAATTCCCCTGGCTGAAGATACCCATCTGCTTACATATTTCCCACAAAGGGATCCAACATGTTTTCACTGGAGCCAGATCGGGCAACCGGAAACATGGTCCGGAGCCAAATTTCCATGAGTGTAAGAGCCCCTCCTCCCACCTCTGTCTAAAAGTTTCATCAGTCAGGGCCAAAATACAGATGACTGGAGTCTAAGACAAGAGTTTAGAAAACAGCCAGATCTACTTCAACCCTCAGACCTATATAATCATATACATGATGATACCAGTGAAGCTGTAAACACAGCAAAGAGGATAAGATGCTGATGATAAAAGACTGTTAGAGGTGGTAGGGATACAGGGTCCCCACTGAGGGGCAATTATTATGCACAGGTCACATGAAGTAAACGGAATTAAGATGTGTGGGTAAAGGTCTATATTTGATGGCCCATGATGTGACCTGTCAGATTCTGTGACTTTCGAAAACTTTATTTAACCAGACTCTTTCATCCACTATGAAAACAAGTCTGATAGTTGGCACCCAAACATTGCTCAATACATTGTTCACATATATCTAAATTAGTGTTGTTGTGAACATGCCTGACCGGTGACCGCAGTGTCTCCTGTAAAATAGTCCCAGACCCAACTGTGTGAATGTTCTCTTGGGTTAATGCCTATAAGCAGTTTTTCGGTAATTAAACTGTCTGGAATTTCATCCAGCAAATAGTATCTTGTAGTATCTTTATCGCGACCTGTTTGTCAGATGCTTACTCAGCTGCAGGTACAATACTGACGTTTGTTTTGTGTTTACTGTAGATTCTTCCGAGCGTATGTTGAGGTAACAACAGCACTTTTATATCACGCTATATGTAACTTTTTGCCAGATGTGCATGGAAAGGCAAGGCAGTTATATTTATTAAGCAGTTGTCAGAAGACATAGGGGTAGATTCAGGGGGGTCAATTCTACACAAAGTGTTAGCAGCAGAAGTACACACACAGCAACTTTGCCATATGTAAATGTCAACCTTTGTCATATGCAAATATAAATACCATAAATTGTACAGTGTTACATCCATACCTGTCTGTTTTTTGTTGATGTTGTTGTTAAATTGTTTCTTTCAGAAGTGTGTCCTCTTGTTGAGGGTAAAGAACAGAAGATGTTTGCACCTTAAACCCTATCATATAAGTGTGATTTGTGAATATGGTTAAAACATGATTTGTGACTAATTGATTAATTGATTGAAGGGTCCACTTTGGTCTGAGTTTGTCGCTGGGCGGCAGCGGATGAAACTCTGCCGTGAACATGAGCGGAGCCCCCTGAGGGTAGAGCCCGGCCTGTGCGAGCCTATCCGCGCTAAGTCTAATCCCCTGGCAGCGCTGCGGTCTGGTGTAGTTTTAATGTCGCGGACTACTTACATTGTCGAAGAGCGAGCCCACGTTAGCGGTGACGAGCAGCACATCGGTGAACGAGTCCATGTCGGAGGAGAAGATCCACCTCCGCGAGTCCTCGGTGGGGGGGGGGGGGTGGAAGACTCCGCAGCAGTCGGCGGGGAGAGGAGCACTTCCAGGCCCGAAGCAGCAGTGGCTCCTGCCCGGGAGCTTACCAGAGGTTTGACCCGAGAGACAGTGAGAGAGAGAGAGAGAGAGGCGGGAGGAATCAGGTGTGGACGGTTCAGACACACACCAGCATCTCACTGCTCACTCCGCCGCTGCTTCCTGAAGTGTGCTGGCTGCTGCTCTTCATCACACACCGGAGTCACGTCCATCGTCGAGCTGCTGTACCAGGCTTCATGGATTTCCTCCTCCTCCTCCTCCTCCTCCTCCTCCTGCTGCTCCTCCTGCTGCTCCTGGTTAATTGGACTAGTGGCTTCTTAGCAGACTTAGACCTGACGGAGCATCTGCTGCCTCCTGCGCTCCGCTGCCGCCGTGAAGGGAGCTGCTCCGCCCCCACGTCTGGGCCACTCTTCCTCAAGTTCAGTCACAACCTTTACTCACATGAGCAAATCCTGACGTCTTTTATAAACCAGGCAACCCCACTATTTAAATCTCTAACTTAATTTCCACAGCAATAACCTGACACCATAACATGATCACCAGAGGTCATTAAAAATACCTGCAGGGCTCTAAACTCACCCCTCCACATACCACAGGCTGCCACTCTCTAAGGAAGTCAGACATGTTTGTCTTGTCAAGCCCTTTTTCTCAGAATGGATCAGCCTTTCACTATAGGAGCACCCGTCTAATCTATTCTAGGGTTTATTTGCTTCAAAGCAGTTCAGATCTATACTTTTTATAAGTCGTCAATTAGTCCGTCCACAATTGTTAAGCGCTGAGCATTTTAGTGTTCAGGGTTTTAGCTTGTGTGCAATCACCTGAATTGTGCAAGTTGTGTTCTTTCACCCTAGAATGAGTTCTTTACATTAACATCAGGAGCTGGCACTCTTTTTGTTTATGAGTGAAGGGTGAGGTGCAAAATGCAACTTCACCCCTAGATGGCACTAGATTCTACACACTGAGCCTTTAAGTCGTTCCTTGTTCAGTTAGTTCTACGGCTCCGAACAAAGCCAAACATCAGTGTATTTATTAATAGTATTTTTCCCACTTCATTAAAAAACGATTAACAGGATAGGGGCACTTCAGTGGCCAATTAGATTTCAGCTGGTTCCAGCAGTATTAAATCACATTTAAACTTCATGATTCATGAATTCAAGTAAAAGTAGAATTGTCTGTTGAATTAAATTAAATAATAAAAACTTAAAATGTCAAAGAGAGCCCTGCCCCTTGATCTGGATCTGCACCTTAATGGGAATTTCCACAACCCATACCACATCCTTCCAGTTCCGAGGAAATCGTTTTGTGTAATCATGCATATTACATCAGTTTGGATGACGGCAAACAGGAACCATTGTTCTGATGTTGATGTGCACTTTGATATACATGAGTCCACCAGTTTCCCCAGAAAAGTGTGCTTCCTCCTTCGGCCTCTGGTCACCACGACCACAGAGAAACCATAGTTGTTTTACAGCACAGCTACAGTAGCTCATTCTGTGGCTGTAAAAGGATGGATCCAAGCCATCTCGGCGTCTGAGACTCTCCAGACTGGGCTACAGCCAGAGGCTGCTGCAAGAGGCAAACTAACTCCTGCTCTCCATAGTGCCGCTAATGAGCAGTTCAACCATGGCATGCTTTACACAGCCAAGCTTTTTGAGCTGTTCTCTCCGCTTCCTCTGACTCCTCCTCTAAGCACTGAGAGCTTTATTGACCAGTGCCAACAAACCCATTTAAAACCACTGCAACAGAGATGTAAAACAATGCTGCCATGTCCATCACCGGTCTGGAAAGAAAGTTAAAGGTTGGGGGAAACCTCTGTGAAAGGAGATTGCGACAGTATATTTATTGCAGGCAGGAGGCCCCCGGGTTTGGATGGAGCAGCTGCTAAAGAATCAGCAGCAGGCATCCGCAGAAAGAAATATTATCGAGACTCAGTCCTTTGCTTAGGAAACAAATGCAAAATAAGTGGTTTTCAAAAAAGGTCCTAATCTTCCTGCCAGACTGTGTTTTTGTAACGTGGGGCCCACTGGACAATCAATCAAAGAGGAAAAACAGCAAAGAAACAGCAGCTGATAAAAGCAGGACTGTTTGCAATAAAAACATTTAAAATACAACAATATCAGATGGAAAAATATTTGATTTTGGAAAATGATGAAGTGGATAACATAATAGAAATAATACATAACATACTTATTATGTTTTATCATAGTTTACGGAAGGATTGGTTTAAAACTCCACCTCCACCTGCAGTTAGGAGGCCACATATGATCATCAAGTGAAACAAATACAAACTTAAAAGTCATCGTTAAAGTCACATTCTTCAACATTTATTTCAATAAACAGACTGGACATCATCTACATGACTGTCTCTGGTAACAGCAAATTAGAGGAGTGAATGCCCCAGGGAGGAACCCAGGAGGCTGCACACCATGTTCCTCAGCCTGAAGGGAGAGTCCCAACCACAGCTGCACTCAAACCGTCCTTCAAACCTCCCCGAACAGGCTGCCGAGGAGGAGAAAGACCACCGATGAAGGGCGAGCATGATTAAGACAATAGCTTTTAGAGTTCACTGCACAGGCAGGAAGCCAATGTCAGGGAGTGTATTAGTATGAACGTGGAACTGTTTAAGTCAGGAGACCTATTGTGATGGTAATTTTCCCACGTTGAGACCATGCTGAAGCATTTAAAATAAATTATTTGTTAATGGACTAAAATCCCTTTAACAGGAACATGTGCCTAAGTCCTTGATTCCTCCACCAGTAACAGTGGTTGAACAATTTCCACTTCATAATGTGACGTTTTACACATTCTATGGAAGAAAAACAGACACGAAAACAGACAAGACGACAAGAGCTAGTCTGCAACAGAATTCTGTTAATGACCGCATGTGTTTGATACGAGTCTTAATGCAAAAACACAAAAAGCTTAGAATACAATTTGTTTCTTCTGGAAAAAAGCCCATAAAAATATTTTAAATGTAACAAAATCTGGCAGATGTGCCCCCAAACCGTGGGCATGGGCCAGTCCCGCAAAACCCAACTCAGTCACAGGTTTTAGCTTTGGAACAATCTTTTTTTTTTTTAAATCTACGTCCCAGATATAAACAGGAAATGTTACCACCGTGTGGTACAAACAGGACGGTGAAATGAAATTTAAAAGTTAAAACTATCAAACAAAGACGGGATCTCAATGATAATAATAATAATAATTATAAGGTTTTCCCTCAAAAGACTGCCAGTGAGGAAGACGATACTCGTTTTTAATTGCTAATGCAAGCAAGGCTCCAGTCGAGCTGCTCCAACAGAAGGCAGCAGACTGAGAAAGACCCGTAGCCACGGTGCAAACTGAACATGCCAGGCTGAGGCAGTGACCGAGGAAGCCAAATGGAGCACTGTTGACATCTGAGAGGGAACTTTTCCTGTCCCGGAGTGTAGAGAGCGAGCCCCACTGATTGCCTACACACAGTCAGAGGTGCATGTGTGGGTCTCTGAGCCAGTCCTCCTCCGTTTATGGGTTTCAGGAGCGACTGCGGTCTTCCTGGGTCCCGACCAGCATTTTACTGTACAGTTTCTGCTGTTCCTCTTTGAAGGTATCTTTTACCTTTCCTCGCTTCAGGCCTCCATCCCTGCAGAAGAGCGTGAAATTAGTGACAAAGGATTGAAATGTGGAAGACAGTCTGGGGTGATAAGAAATAGAAATGAAACATCATCCAATTAACTGATTTTTTACTTCACAATATCTTGGTTGAACCTTTGCCTTGTTTTCTGATTTGTTGTCTGTGAAAGTGGTAGAATCCATTGAACTGAATGTTGTGTTTTCTTACCACAGGAGGTCGACCAGACCTCCCTGCCTTGCAATGGCTGCCTTTACACGATTGGCAAACTGCACAGCATCCTCTCCCTCCTGTCGGTGAAGATTCAGAGTAATATTAAAACTGTGAAAAAAAGTGACTCTCACTCACTCTTGGTGGTTTCACTTCATGGATTATAGTGAAACAAGCAGTAAGAGGAAGTTCTGAGGAAAGATGTCTGTTTTGAAATTATTGTGTAAGCTTGTTCTCACAGCAACAAAGGCACACCCACTCCTTGGTCTCTTTAACAGAATAAAACTGAATGAAAGTTTAGAATTAAACATGAGGACTCACCTCTCTCGACATGGGTGGGAGGTACCACACGCTGCAGACAATGGCCCAGCTGCTCATCATACGTAACAGGTAGTTCACCATGCCGAATTTGCTGCTGTTCCAGAAGGCATCTCCAAACCGGGGATCATACTGCAGGATCAAGGATTGGATCAGTGGCAGATACTTGTTGTGACTTATAATACAGGTCCTGATGAACTGATTCACAAAAGAACTGCTGGCAGCTGCTGCATGCATTACCATGTGGTGCTCCATTTGTGCACAACAGAACAGTCTCAGAACTTTCTGATCACCCTTTCTAGAGGCTCTCAAAAGAAAAACGCCTAGCGCTCACCTTGATGGCCACAGGGTAGACTGTAGCGCCAATCTCAAAACTGCCCTTCTTAAACATCATGACCGATGTGTTGTTAATGCAGGTACCTGAGGAATTAGAATAGCTGTTACAAAATAAATTCAGTATCCTTTTTTATCAAAGCTGGATGATTAGACTGAGATTAAAAAGCATCTCTCTGCGTATCAGATCACTGAGGAAACTCACCCTCTGGGAAAATCAGAATGGGCAGTTTAGATTTATCCTCTACGTGGTCACTCAATCTGCAATACAAATAATATGTAGCTTTTATTTTGACATATGAACACAAACTGCAGAACATTTTATTATCTGAAAACATAAAAATTTGACAAAAAACTTTGCAAGTGGATAGATGATAAAGAAAATCTACAGTAAATCGAAAGAGGATTTTATTTTAAAGGTGTTGTAATGCTACCTTTTGGCCACTAGATGTCTGTCTTTGACCTCTGAGCGTTCGAACCAAATGTGTGGGCAGGCCTTAACCATGGATCTCTGGATGACACCCATCAAACCGCCGTGAATTTGGCCCACCTGACACCACACAACAAGAACAACAACACATGTAGATGTTGATTTCAACAGACAAGCATTGGAAAAATTTAGTGCAGCTTCTGAAGTAACAGACAAGTATAATTACCATAGCATAGCAGCTGTCACTGGCCAGGATGATCACATCAATGGGCGAGGTGTGGTTGGCCACACAGATGCCTCCATTCTTAGGCTTATTCTCACTAGAGCAGTGGAGAGAAAAGAACTGTTAATCTATATGGAGGCTAACTAATCAAGACCAGACATAAATGTAGTTACAATTCATGTTTTCACACACTGAGATCCATGGCTTCTAGTCTTTAGTTAAAAACAAAGCAACTCATAGTGCCTATGTTAAAAGTCTGACCCCCCCCTAGAGCAAGAAGGGCCTGAGCAAGACCACATTCCAAAGATAGAGTTACAGTCTTAAATAGGAGGAGAGAGAGAGAAACTCCCAGTGTCCCTTGTGTATTTTAAGCCCCAGGCTGTGAAGCGGAACACAAGTTACAACAAGTCAA
Source organism: Pseudorhombus dupliciocellatus (assembly GCA_016785235.1). Taxonomy (NCBI): domain Eukaryota; kingdom Metazoa; phylum Chordata; class Actinopteri; order Pleuronectiformes; family Paralichthyidae; genus Pseudorhombus; species Pseudorhombus dupliciocellatus. Next base: position 876,444 of record JAFBJW010000058.1, on the reverse strand, counting down.
AACTCACAAATTCACAAACAACTATTGTTGTTTAATTTGATCAATGTGTTTCCCCATAAAATGTCAGTCACGCCTGCACTGTGGTTAAAAACACCAGCTGTTACGTACTTCACCTTATGGGCTCACTGCAACAACTTCCGCCTTCACAATTCACATCCTGCTGCAATGTGCAATCCTCTCGATAAAAACCCTCCCTGCTCTTCCATTTGTCTTTACTTTGACAAGGACAAACTTCAAAACAATAAAAGAATGAGACTGGAGCACAACCCACTATCTCTGTATCTCCTGATGAATGCAGTAGCTCTGAGCATTTTGGGCTTCAAGGGTTCATGAGAGTTGCTGCAGTGAATGTGAGCAGTCTACACTGCCCTCGGGCACTATCCCTTCCATGCTCAGGGTGAACACAGACTAACTCACCCTGGTTTCTGTTCTCCAAACACAAATCACCTGATGTTATGTAATCTCAAATTCAGACTTCATGTCATGTCACAACAGGACTGTCTGCAGCAGATCAGGTTCAGGAAGAAGCATGATGAGACCATGTGGAAAACATGTGCAGCAATAGAGCCACTTTTTATTAGAACCCACTGGATTCAAGAGAGGGAAAGAACAGTTTGTTCACTGAGGAACATTCTTGCTGAACTCTACAGTGAAAAAGTGACCAAACTGGGGCTAAAGTGAAAGTAATCTCTAACACTGGGCAATGGCTCTGTCAGGCATGATGATTAACACTGCAAAGTAGACTTCAAGTACCTATTTTAATACACACACAGAAGATCCATTTTAGTCTGTAATAATATCTGCACCAATTATACTACCTCATCATAACTCCACCAGCTGTTTATAGTCAGTGAACAGCCATGCATTTAATGTCAAAGTGTAGAACTGTCCTCATCTGTCCAACAAACCGGTCTGGCAGGAGCCTTTTATAGATTTTGTTGATATCATTACCTTGAGTCATGCGTCAGAGACTTCACTGTTGCAGGTATTTGTTTTTGGTTTTTCAGACAATGATTTAAAGTGACACACCCATATGTGTTCCACCATCTCATTAATCCATCCACTCATTCGATTTTGGTGGTTGTAAATATTTAACAAGTCGAGCACAAGACTGTAATAATTAAGAGGCAGTTGTTTCCTTTACCTGTCGTGGTAGGTTATGATGGCTGTCAGAGCTCTAACACATATTCTGTAGCACATCAAATGGACTTTCTTACTCAGGAGGTTTTTTATCCTGGAAGAAAAACAACATGGATTTTTGTCAAGACAGCAAATCTAAAAAGATTGCATTCTGGGGTCTGGAAGGTAATTTTGATGAATGTAAACAACACGCTTGTCATGAGTCGTACCTTCCATTCGGCAGCAGACCGATAACACAGGTGAGGAAGACAAGGAGGCCCACACCAGTGAAGGCAAGAGTGACCCTGGTGAGGAAAGAGAGCAGACAGGTTTTAAAATGCTTTCAACAAAACACAAAAAGGACAACTTCCTTGTTTAGATGCACCAGATCAATCTCATAGATAACTACAAAAAAATGACTCTGAGCCATAGACCTTCTCCAACCAAAGAGAAACTGCTCAGTTAAACAAATAAAGCTCATGAGCGATCCAGCACGTGGACACATTAGGTGGCCGTTAAGCTGACCAACAGGTCGCCTTAATCTGGTTGGACCAATCACCCAGAGGAGAAGGTGCCGATTAAATTGGGCGAGGATCAGAAAAACACTAGAGATGAGGGTTTAGTGCAAGTGGGAGCAGAGGCCGTTGTTTGACTGGAGAGTGGTGACTGACAGAACCTATCGGATGGATGGAAGACTAGAAATGTGGTGTGTCTGTGCAGCGGTGGCCTGATTCCTCTCCCCACTGGGAGCTGGACATGAGCCAACCAGGCTTAGTACTGAGTCACTGTCCCGGTACCTCTAAGCTCCAAGTCTGAGGAGGAGCTCCCCCTGTTACTCGCTGCGTGTGCAGACACTTAATGTGGCACTGCATGTTGTGGAGCAACAATCATTTCTGACTTCAGTTGGGAGATGTGAAACCATTAACCAAGCGCATGCACTTTTATGACACTATCGGCATTATTCGAGTAGAATGGTAAGCAGTGGAGTGCATATCCCCTAACAAGTGACTCCTTAAAAAGCAGTCAAATAATAAGCCTCAGGATCCATCCAGAGGTTTTCTATCAGATACCCAGCAGGTGAGAATCTTGTGTTGAATTTTCAGCATACATGTCCTCCAAAATGTTGAGACAAAACCTTTGAACGGTTCCAGGAAAGAGGGACCAGAATAGTCCTATTCCCACAACACTTGGAAGGAGGAGCCAAGACAGAGATCTTTAAATGTTGAGGCTGATTCTTTTTAAGTCGTTGTTATTACTTGTTAATGCAGACCCCCTCCAGTGCAATACAGTGCAACGAACAGCTGTTGTTTTTAAGCACAGGTTATAAATAAATCTGATTTGATGAATTGTGTTACACTGGTGGCCACTTGTTCATGACAGACTAAAGTTTGATGTATGGACTTGACAGCATGCTCAGTCTTTCTAGCAAGGTTTTCGCCATCAGGGTTGGTAGAGGTGGTGCTAGTACCTAAGAGGCAGCAGGAACCCGTAGCGGATCAGCAGGCCCAGCCCCCACAGGACGGTCAGTCTCAGGCTGATATAGTGGAAGTTATTGTTGCTGCGGGTCAGCAGATTCCAGGACTCCAACTCCTCAGCACTGAACCGCTTAGTCACCTCATCGTCCATGATGCTTGACACGCCTCTCCGAGCAAAATAGAAGATGTCAGACATCTCAAACTCAGGAGCGGAGTCCAGGTCTCTGTTGCTGCCACTCCGCCTGATCTCCTTGATCTCCTGCTCCAAGGAGGTGGGCTCTTTTGCGATGATTGCTGGGAGCAAGAGAGACACAGAAACAGGATGTTAGCGATACTCCCCTCTAAAACAAATACAGCGACTGAACATAGATGAGGGCTTGAAAACAAACCGATCATACCATTACCATCACTTACCATTTGAGTAGGGTTTGTATAAGGGGTGATTCTTTTCTTTCGCTCCTCTCTCTATCCTGAGTGTGGCCCACTGGAGGAAAAAACAAAAGACCAAAAAGAGTGAGAGACCAAAAACACAAAACATTGCGCTCGAGTGAAGTCTTGTGTTTGAGGAGTGCAAAGACAACAGGCAAACATTTGTTTATCAACCAGCTGCTGCTATTGGCACACTGATGTGATGTCTGATCTTCCTCATTTGAATTGTCCTGGGCCAGTAACACCCATGGCTTAACTGTGACCTCAGCCTTCTTCGAAGAAACTCGCAAACACAAGGCCCACTTGTCCCTCGGACTGTACTACAATGTATTTTGTCTGGATTCATTTCTCTACAGTCAGGGGTTAAATATAAACCCTTACATTTAAAACTGGTACTGGTACTTTGTGTGAACTTTGCACACTCAGAGAAAAGTGACCATGTAATGTCTCCACTGAGGCAGGAAAGGACACAGTGTTCTTCTCCCAACTGCAGGAGAGTATGGGAAAGTATGGGAGGTGCTTCATGTGTTCATCAGCGGTATCAGACTACACTTCTTTCCACAGCATGGAATATCTCTATTGCTACGTGCATCAATCATATATTTACTGATCAATCCCAGTGAACTGACACTGCAAGAAAACTTGGAATGTTTGGAGGAATAATCAAACTCAGAGATGCTCAACCCAACATGTTTATATTAGTCAGAAACACTGGAATTAAGCCAGGGGCGCTAATAAAGGAATTCCAAGAATGTTCAGGGATAGGTCTGTTTTCCCTGCACCCCCTGGTTGCAGATACCATGGTTGCAAAAAAAAACTTATAACCTTATAAACCATAAAATACAACACATCTACTTCATTTAGAAACACTTTATAGAAAGGTTTGTATTTAACTTGTTGATTATAACATGCACATTAGCACTGGCACTCTAGTCATCGGTTTATAAAGCACTTAATGTTACAACCATTAAACCAAAGCTTTTCCACAAACTACTCAATTACTTATAATTGATGGTAAGTTAGCAAACAATTAATAGTACTTCTTAGTACTTCTTTATTAATCGTGGTTAATAAAGATCGGTCAGTTTTAATGTGCTTGCTGGTTATTGGTGAATGAGTCTACAGTCACTACATTTATATAAAGAGTGAGGCCATAAATGTAGTGACTGTAGACTGTTAGATGACCCTGTCTCATAAAAGTCTTGTGCCCTTTTATGTATCAGGGTCATCTGACACCTTTTTGATTACTAACATGGTTGGACTAACATGCATTCATCACAAAGCAGTGATGTCTATTTGAATGATCAGAACCCATATTTTTTAAGTTGTAATACTGAATCATGTTGGAATGCCTCAGCTCTAGGTGAGGATTCTTTGAGTGAGGAGCAGCACTGATTAAACTAAGTGGGGACGTCATGGGAACATGTGGCTTGTATGAGATGTTTTACAGTGAATTATGTCAATGAAAAAGACTCATTCTATTTATTCAACAAGCCTGAAATCAATCTGTCCTTTTAACCTTCTGTCTAAATCTCATGGTTGCTGGTGTAATCATGAGAAGAGACAATCTCTCGTGATGTCTCCCACTTGTCCATTTATTTCTGGCCCAGGATCTGCTCTCAGGGGTACAAGTTGGAAAGCGATGACAGCTTCACTAGTGAAACTACACCGGAGGCAGCACCATACGGAGAAACTGGACTCCCAATATCTGTGCAGAGCATCAAGGTACATCTTGAACCATCCACATTACAGAAAGCAGCTGACACATTAATACCATCAGGAGGCTCAAGCACATTTCAGACACCAACGTGGTCTGTGTGGCTGTATACTTCAATTACATTACAAGAGAATAATGGCTCTGGGTCTGTACTAATAATCAGACAGTTAACAGCCAGTGGCTAGAGGTTGAAGAAAAGCCTAAAGCCTGCAGCTGACCACCAAGTCTGGAGGAAGAGCTTACCTCAAAAATCTTTAACAAAGTTTTCATGTAGAGACGCCGGATTCCAAAGGACACCCCGAAGATTGCAGGCACAATGATGAAGACCAGCAGCAGGGTGAACCACACAGTGAAGGAGATGCCCAGCAGGATACACACCAGGTTGTCAAAGGGGTTAAAGAAGAGCTCCATGTTGAGGTCAGGAGGGAACTGATTTCTATTGAATAGTAGCAATCAATGAGCAGAGCCAGTGGAAGAGGAGGTACAGCAGTCCGCCTCCACTCAGGGCAAGTGGCCCTTATCTATTGTCAGAAAAAGGCCTTCATCAAGACCACTAAGGGACGGAGCTTCTCCTGGTGCTGAACACAGTCTCAGTACAAATAGAAGTGTCCATCTTGGCATCGCCCTCTTGGGCAAAATGACTGAATTTCATTATTTCACCATGAACTAGTTGTATGATCCTCTGTATTTCATCAAGTCCAGGAAAAGGGAGAGAAAGTCTTCACAGCTGCTGCAATGAAATGCTGGCCTCTTCCTTCAGACGCTTGTTATTTGAGCTCAGCCTCCCTCTGGAGTCAGGGATGTAAACATGGAAACCAAAGTGTTTGCAGCTGATGTTCTCTTGTTTGGGGAAGATCCAGGAGGTCCCTGCAGCGTAGTGTCCCGCGGTCCTGCAAACATACACAGGGAAAGAGTCAGTGATGTCACAATGTCCTGGAGTACATCATGGCATCTAAATTTACGCGAAGGGACAACGTGTTCCTGCGTGACTGAGTTCATTTAAACTCCTCAGACTCGACACTGATCCCTCTGGAAGCACATGTCTGCTGAGCAGAGGCTGTGTGTCCGGAGCTGGACCACATGCGCTTAGCATGCCCCTGTGATCAGCCTTGGTGCAGGGATAACATCACAGGGCCTCATCTTGCCAGCTGATGCAGCAGGACGGCTAACGAGCGGCTCCATCCCGGATCACATCACACTGGGTTAGCTCAACTTATCATTATCTACAGTTGGCCTTCCCGTGCTAGCGTAGCCACCCGCGAACCCTACTACACAACAACAAACACAAGCAACACGTAAGCCGGGGCTTGGTGGCGACACCGAGGCTCCGCGCGGATGAAACACCCGCTCGTGTTAGCTTGTAGCCTGGGAGCTAACGGTGTGCTCCGCCGTGCTCAGCTAGCTCCACAGCCCGGCTGAGCGGCAACTGCTGACACTAGCGCGTCCGTCCCGTTATTCGAAGCGTGGAGTTCAGCGGACTTAACTCGGAGCTTATCTCGAAAACAACGGTGCTCACCGGGTGTTATGCTGGACGGACCTTCAGTCACGTTGAGTCTCGGCGCAGCAGCTCCTCACTCGCTTCCATCACTGGGCTTTGTGTCGCGGACTGATCACAAACTCCACCCGGCGGACAAGAGCTGCTCCGGCGTGGAGCTGAGGGGGCTCCGTGCAACACTGACACCTGCTGGTTGGTACAGGATAATGCAGGGGTTTCTCCAATTGATGTACTACTTTTAAACCACCGGCGGCGCTGTCGATTGACAAAATTATTTTTTTATTAACATCATACTCACTATTTGGTTCTGTTTTTTGTGTTTCTGAAAAACTGACTTGCAGAGGGTGTCTATTTACAAAATATTAATATCACCAATATTACCACTGGGCTGCAATTTCAATTCAAAGAGCAGTACTTAATGTGTGCACTATTTAAATATGATCAATATGATTTACAATATTTCAGTAAATTCTATAATCATTTTTCATGCAAATTTCCTCTCAAACACATTGCATCTATTTATATTATGTACAGAATTAATTCTGTTTGGGGTTAGACTGTAAAGACAGTCGTAAAATGCCAGTCAAGCTGTTCTCACATGTTGAAAGCCATTCCTTTTCTGCTTTGTAATTTGGTGAACAAACAAAATCCTTTCATCCTTTAATCTTTTAAATATTTCACACCAACTTGAATAACACCTTTTTATTCACACATTTACATTCATGTACAGTTTTCTCAAGTACTTTCAGATGCAGATAAATGAAAACAGCTCTAAAATTTGGCACAGCATTCAACCTTTGAGCCCTGAATTCATATTCCTGTTTCACAGGAGGAAAATAAAGACTTGGTCATGTTTCCATCCGGTTATTATAGCCACCCAGGACATTATCAACCATCCAGGGACAGTCCACAGTGAGCATCTTTTCAATGTCAAAACCCAGTACAAGTGGCCCCGTCTGTCATGGCTCGAGGAGGCTGTGCCGCTTTCTTGAGCATCAAGCCCTGCCCTCCAGTAAAGCCTCAAAGTCTGGAGAACAAACCATTTTGTGTCTGACTTTTCCCAAAACAGTCAAGTCGCCTGTTCTTCCCTCTGTACCGACAGACACCAGCTCCTGAGAGACAAAGAAAAAAAGCATGTCAGAAATGTCAGGAGCACTGATGGCAAATATCTGATATGAATTATCCATTCATATGTGAGAATGCAATTGTCCATTTTATTTGCTGTTGACATTTCGCAGAACATTCCCACGTGTCCTCCTCTGCCATCATACCTGAAGGAAGGAGCACGATGTTCCCAGGGACACGTCGAGAGTCACTTGTCCTAGTATGAGCTGAATGCGGCCCGACTTCCGCACCAGCATCTTTCCTACAACACCCTCCCGCAGGTCTTTCAGATTACAGCAGTTCTCTTCAGCCTCCTCTTCCTGTTGAACATTACATTTTAAACACTATCCCCCAGTGTCATTTTGTGTTTTTACCCATTAGACGGCAACTGTACCCATTGTACCTGAGACTCTGTCTTCAGAAGCACCGACTGTCCATCCTCTGACTGCACCTCCGTCTTCTGGGGCTTGTGTTCTTTAGTGGGGGGCTGACCGGGCAATGAGTCTGGCAGCTGAAGGAAGAACAGCTCCTCCCCTTTGCTCAGACTCCATCTATTCAAGAGGTTGTGCAGTATCTCAGGCTCAGGGATGGGAGGAGGCTTGAAAGAAGCCTCTGACTTCTTTATTTCTACTTCCTCTGGCTCCTGTTTGACTGAAGAGAAGAAGATCTGCGTTTAGCTATGTGACCAGCATGTTTACAAATCCCTTCCTGCTTTAGGGAGCACAAAAAAGCAGAAACATTAAAAGTGCCTTCACCTTTAACTTCAGTCTCCATGGGTTCACAATCCTCCTCCTTCTTCTCAATTTTAACAGGGGTACTGAATTCCTCCTTGAATCCCCAACCTGACACGGCGAGCGGCAGCTGCACGGGGCAGCTCCTCTGCTCACTCCGCAGGAAGGGATCCTCTATAACCTGAGAATGCCAAAGGAAAAAAAATACAGTTGGTTTTTGGGAAAAGGCAAAATGAAGAGATATATTAAAATACTCACGGTTTCTCGCTCCAGACTGCGCAGGATCTCCTTAGTCTCTTCCTCCGTCTCCCTCTTCTCCTTTTTAATATTGATGATGGGTGACGGCCCCATGCTCGGGGCATCTCTCTCATTTTCATAGCCGCCTGTGATTGATGTAAAGAGCACGTCAAGACAAAGTGGGGCACAGTGTGTGTTTGTCACGCTGAACTCCTACCTCTCTTTTTCATCATCATCTCAGCAGGCCCCTGTTCAAAAATAGAGTGGGACTGGATGACCTCTGGACGACCCCGGCCCCTGCCTCTTTCTCTCGGACCGCGCCCTCGATTCGTATCCCTCCTCTCTCTCCTTTCCCCATCGTCAGCTTTAGTGCTGCCGTGACAGAGAATGTGGTTGACAAATGAAAAAAACAAACAAACACAAAAAAAAAAAACTTTTCCTTGCCATATTTTGTCAATAACATTACTTACTCCTCTTTGGCTTTTCGGCTGATAATGTTGGGTGTAAACGTTTTCTACAAAACAAAAACAGAAAACAGTGAAATTATTGGATGCTAAATCAATTGTGTGTATGTGTGTATAAAATTCTACAGCGCAACACCTTCTTCACTCCTCCCAGGGTGAGGTCTCGCGATCGCATTGAAGTGAGACGGACAGGAGTCCCGGCACCTGTCGGTCGGCAGGCCATCAGCAGTCTGCTCCCTGCAGGAGTTGGCACACGCTGACCACTGGGGTCACCTGAGCCTGAATCAGCCATCCTGAACTGAAGACAAATAGTGATCAAGTTAAGCACTGTAAAAAGTCATGGCAGAGTCCAAACTGTAAACAAGTAAACTAGATGCCCTGGAATATGTTCAAGAACTGCATTTCATCCATATTTGATTTAAACATTCTTCAGGTCTACTCACTGTTTACATGTAAAGATAGTGTTCCTCTGAATGTATGTGAGTGGTATAAAGCACTAACAGCCATTTTAAGTGCAAAAGCCAAACGGCCATTTAAAACGGAGTTACTTTTATCACCGTGAATCCTCATTTTAAAGATTGTGTCAACAGCAGCAGAAATCCTGCCACACGTGGTCAGATCACAACTTTAAATCCCAGTGGACGCAGCTTTAACAGCATCCGCGCGGAGTGTGAGCGTCTTGTGGTCCTCAGGATACTCACGTTTTTATTCCCGTGACTCCCTAAACAGACCCTGAGCCCAGGAACGGAGGAGAAGACTCATCACAAGTCGTGTTGAGCCGTTTGTGACGCTGCAGCATGCGCGGCGCCATGACACTTCCGCTCTGTCATCAGCCGGAGAGGTGACGTGGATAAACCCCCTGAAAGAACCCGGATGAAAAAAAATATAAAAAATTCTTCTTCTCTTAAAAACAACAACGTAATTATTATTATTATTATAACGATTTTGAAACCTCTGGGAAACTAAAATAGGTAATTATGGTAATTTAGTTTTTTCTGTGATACACAATTTGTGTTTGATGAATAACACAACAAGATCAACTTTGAATTGTTTCATGTAGAAATTATTTTGGACCAATTGGATTTTCAAAATATAGTTCACAAATATCTTATCCCTGTAGCTATGATAAACAAATGGAAAACTGCTAAGATGGAAGCTGTGTCTCTCGGACCTCATGGATGGATGTGACATAATGGGCTCCTCAGCCCTGGGATGTAAAATGAACCCCGACCTCTCCTGCAAAAGAGCAAGACAACCAGAGTGTACCAGAAACAACAAACCTCAAATGACATGTCTCTTTGTTGATCCTTCAACTTTTTCCTCTGGTCATTTTTCTTCTTTTTCTCTACATGTTGGGTCTGTCATGTTTGTTTTTGTGTCTTTCTTGTTGTTTAGTGTTTAGCTGTAGTTTGTGGTTGTTTAGCTCATGTGACCTGGCTCTGTGCCTGCTAAGCTCAGCCGTTAATCTGTCCAAGGCAATCCAGTTCATATCACAGCATCAGAATAATACACTGTCACAGCTGTGGCCTGACACTGTTTGGTTTAGACGTTATATAATCATTAATGAGTGACGTGACGTTTGAAAGTCAAATGACACTGAGGCTTTGAAGTGTATATGCACAAGAAAAAAGCAGGTGTTGCTAAATTCCTCATAATGTGTCTGTGAGCATCTTTAAGATACATTTGAAATGTATGAAGGGTTGAAAAACCCCTGCCTCCGGTCCCGTTGATAATCCCACATCCAGGGCATTGGCCAGGCTTGGTCTGTGATGAATAAATCCAAACAATTTGTTTAAAAAAATTAAAAGAAAAACGCAATAAAACGTACTAGATATTGCACTTCTGGATGTTATCTGCAGTTAATGTAAACTGAGCATGAATCCCTGAACACGCACAGGCAGCTCTTCCCTTTAACAAAATGGCTGTTCCTACCTCAGGAGCTCAGGGGGTGATTTGGACAGAGGCATGCTGTCATAGCGTGACTAATGATGGATGATTGAAGTTTAATTACACTCCAAGGGTATCACTTATCTGCGGCTGGCTGGATATGAATCGAGCTTTTCAACACCATACACAGTCACTGGAATTTTGGCAATGTGTTGCTTCTCTGTGATTTTTTTCAATTCAATTTTATTTTTCGATTTGTTAGTGAGGGGCTGTACTCTCACTATCCCTTTATCCCTTTGTTTTTTTTCTTTATTCTTTGTCCATTGTTTTAGCAGCAGATTATGGACATTAATCTGGGGAGGGTCTAATTTTAATCTAAATCCTAAATGGAGATGAGAGGCTGACGGTGGTTGAACCAGTACAACAACATCCCTCTGAAAATTAATGCCAGTTGAAATCTGCTTACTTTGGACTTACATCCCCCAGCCTCCGTATGGGCCGCGGGGCGGGTGGGGGGACTGTGGAGTTGGTCCATATGGCAGAACAGTTGGCACATATATATGTTTTGAGGTCTTCATGGTGCTCCATGTAATTTGCTGAGACATGATTAACAGCATCCTCTCTGTGGAGGGAGTTTGCGTTTTTTCTCTCTCTCACACCCTCAGTGGCTGCCTCTTATCAGAGGGCTGGCATGAATGCACACAGCTAAATGTGCAGTTAGCGTACGTGTGCACATGTGGAGCCTCGGGCGGACCACTGGAGAGTGATGAGCTGTGTGACTGCATGACAGGATGCTGACGAGGTTGACTGAGTTTCAATGTATGGTCACACGCCAGTTGGAAAATCCCACCCACCCACTCACTCACTCACTCACTCACTCACTCACTCATCTTTCTCTCTCCCCTCTCGTTTATAGGTTTTAATCCATCCTCTGTGGCTGCACAGGAGTTGAGTAAACATCCTGCAGAGCCCAGAGCAAAAATGAGATTTTATTTTTTTGGAGTAGGAGGAGGAGGAGGAAGAGGAGGAGGAAGAGGAGGGGGGAGTTAAGAGGGTTTGGTGACACCGAGGGTGAGACAGAGAAAGCGAGAGAGCTGCAGAGAGGTGCCTGTGTGTTTGTTTCACCTCCTAATCAGTTTTCCTGGGGGATCTATCATCGACTGCAGCAGAGGAGAGGCAGTGCTGAAGAACAGGAAGAGAGAACAATTCGGCTCCGGTGAAAATCTGCTCCCATCACAAATTTGAGCCTCATACAAGTAAGAGATTCCTTTTGAGTCAGTCTTTCTATAGATGGTTGTAGAGCTCACAAGTTATGGATGCAAAAATAAAAAATGCTGGAGCATTTCATTTGTGCTCATATCAAGTCCTTTTGATATGAAGTCAGATAAATCCTCTAATTCTATTTCAATGTGTATGTGTGATGTAATTATATTCAATCCATCCAATGCCATCAGATCTGTCATACAGCATCACTGACATGAAATCAGATTTAGTGCTTGTTTGCCCAAAACATTAACGCTTGGTTTAAGTGTGCACAAGGGCTGACACTGTCTTAGTTTCACAAAATGTCTTTTTAACAGCCTGCAGCCTGAACTTCACACATGGAGCAAAGTTCACATTAATGAACATTTAATCCTCTGTAGCTAAAAAAAAAAAAAAATACACTGAGAATAGAACTGTGCCTTTTCCTCCGCTCTCATGTAGACATGTGTTTTAACATATTCACCCTGGAAGGGAAAGCAGAGATGCTGTCTGTGCCCTGCTCCATATGCATGAGTGCAGCATCTTCTTTCATGTTGCTGTCTCAAAGAGATGGCAACATCTCTCTGTGTGTTGGCAGCATTGTAACTGAGCATTACTCAATTTTTAATTCATTATAATCTCTAATGTGGGTCCCGTTTTATTTGGGGCGATTTACTATCAAAGCAAGGGTAGTAGAGCAGAGATGATTCTGTCCACGTCCAGACAGGAATGAGGACTCAATTTAGCGGAAGCCAATTCATGAAGTGTGTTTACATGCAATTGATCCAAAAGTGGAACACACAGATAGGCACGGGGGCTTTGGTGACTTGTCCTGAGAGAATCTCCTTCTGCCCCAGTTTCCCTCTTTGAAAAGCCACTGTGCTACAAAACTGAGAACAGCAGCTGGAAAATGGACGCGTGGAAATGCACGTGCTCGACGCAACGGCTCGCTCCCCTGGCCCCTGTGCAAACGAGCTCCCGCACAAATTTCACAGTTCACAGGCTTTAATGAGCTGCTGCAGCCTGTCCATCATACTGACTGGAGAGCACCTTACAGCAGACCTATAGCAGACAGACAGTGGCACGACACCAGGCATCTGCAGGATCTTAAGACCGTGTGTGTTAAATAGCTCAGCACGAAGGTTATTTGGGGCACATCTGTGATTTCACAATTGCTCAGAGTCAGAGTGGATTTTAATGAGGAAGAAACATGCTGCCTCTGTGTCAAGAGGCTACAGAGCAGAGAAATAAAGAAGATTGTTCTTTTAACTATGATATCACGGAGGAAACTGTAGGAGATTGTCTCAACAACAAACCCGGAGATGGATGAAAACGACACGCACTGAATCTCAGGGTAAAAGAAGAGGAGCCACTGAGCACACTGCAGAGATTCATCACCAGTTTACAAGAGGGAAGGTGACAGCTAATCAAACACAAATGCAGCCTGACCCAGCCTGGCTCTCTGGCCTGTGTGCAGCAGACTGGATCGAACGGCTCCTGGGCAGCTCAGGAAATATGACCATACATCACCTGCTGGCTGATTCCTACTTAAAGCTCACTTCTACTCAAAAGCAGAAGATTTCCCTCGAGCTGCAAAGACCTCGCTTGCTCAGCGGTTTAAAAAAAAAAAAAGGTGTCCACTTCAGCAAGGAGTGTTTTTAAAAAGTTACCTTAAGTTTAAATCGCTGCTGACGGGTGCTACAGTGACCCCTTCCTTGAGAGGCGCAGGAGGAGACTGAGGTTGCGGTTGCCGGGAGACTGCTGTAGGTCTGTTATGAAATGCACAGGGAAGGCAGAAGCCAGTCACTCAGCCGGGAGCACAGCGAGTTGTGTAATGCAAAATGTCAGTTAAGGGTAAGGAAAGAGGGGAGGGGGAGCGAAAAGAGCAGGAAGGTGAATAAAAAGCACGGACAGATGTTGCCAGATGCTGTCGCTGGTATTACAGTCCCAGGCGTCTAACCGCCCTCTTCTGTCTCTAGGGGTCGGAAATGGACGCGCCTCTCTCCACCCCATGCCACATCCAGATCTGCGAGGTCACCTGCGACTCCTTCCGCATCATGTGGGACATGACCTCGGAGGACACAGCCCGAGCCACGCACTTCTTCATCGACCTGAGCCGCAAGGAGAGCAGGGATCCCAACCGCTTCAAACACAGGGTCTGGCCCATTATGACAGCTGCGAGTTCTGTACTTTATTCCACCGATGAAATAAAGCTTAAAGGTTCAGTGTGTAAGACTTAAGAGAAAGGAACCTAACCCAGAAACTTTATATAAAATCAACCTAGAGATCCAAATTGTACAAAATGTGGTTTGCATTAACATGAACTGCAAAATGAATGTTCACCTTTAGATATCACTGAATTCTCCACACCGAACGGCTAAATAAGAACGGGCTATTTGTATTTTATTCATTTCTGCTTGGATTAACAGTTTTACTGCTTCATAGAAAACAGTGGCTGCACCCTTTCAGTCACTTTCAATACAGGCACAAAATGAAAACGAGTGCAGTCAACAGCTTGGGGCCAGTGACTCAGTTGTGCATTGTTTCCTCATAGAGTGGACAAAAGCTGACGAATACTGCTGTAGCACAAAATCGTTTCATGCTAATTAGTCTCCATGCACATCATTAAATCCAGTCAGAACGGTGGATAAGAGATCTGAAATCAATACTTTATCTTCTTTTCTAAAACCAGCGTGTTTCTATCTCCAGCACTGAGAGAAGGTGCTTTGTGTCGAGTTTTGCTGCCGGCTACTCTTTAGCTGCACTCGCTGGATGCGCAGATGAACTGAACCTCTTACATGAACCACACATATTTTCCAATTACCATACAGATGTCTACCTATTTTTAGCAGCCTTGCGAGCAGCTGTGTCTAATAATAGCTCTGGGGATTGCGAAGTCGGTCAGTTCACTCCAATAAGATAAACTATCCCCACATTTACTGGAGGGTTTGAGATGAAACTGCATAAATTTGACCCCAAATTGAATCCTACTGGCCGCAGTAATCCTCCGACTTTATCTCGAAACACTGTTAATTCGACATTTAGTGAAAATGTTTGTGTTTGGATGTTTGACTGCCATGACATTGAAGCAACGTTATCCCTGTGGGTAAATCAGTCACTGTGGTGACTTGTCATTTTTTATCTATCGTGATTAATCAATTATAACTTGTTATTGCCAGCATGTTAGCATTTCATTATGTAAACATGCTTCAGTTGGCATTTAGGTCAAAGCACCACTGCGCTAGTGTGGCTCAAACTTTTTACAGATTTCTGGTAAAGTAAAGGCTATGTGCACTTTGATTATTGGTAATGCAATTAGCATTATGGAGAAATATTTGATATGGTGATGAAGTCAGCTCCTGTAGCTGAGTGGTAACATTATTTCAGCATTATGCTTAAAATTAACAGCTGAAAATTGCTTTTGTGAAGTCAAAGTAGGTGAAGGACTGAGTGTGCTGTTCCTGAATGGATGATAACTTCTCTCTCTCTCTCTGTGGCACAAACAAACCTGCATCAGAGATGTTACCATGGATATATGGGCCTCTGAGCCCGTTGTAATTAGCTGTGCTTCTAAGAGGCCTTGGTGAAAACAAAGCCGCTGATTTGGTTAGATGTATCCTAGTTACCGCAGCTTGGGCTTGAAGTGAACTATCGGGCTAATGAGGCAAAGTTTATGGATGGGAATTGTATTAACAGCTTTGAAATGTAAATGAAAACCACTGCAGCATGTCAAACCCTCGCATCCTGTCCGCAGTGTTAAGTCTCGTTTTGCCTTTTTCTCCAGGATGTGCCGACCAAGCTCGTGGCCAAGGCCGTGCCGCTGCCCATGGCAGTGAGGGGACACTGGTTCCTCAGCCCGCGGACAGAGTACTGCGTCGCCGTTCAAACTGCTGTCAGACAGGCAGACGGTGACTACCTGGTGTCAGAGTGGAGCCAGGTGGTGGAGTTCTGCACTGGAGGTAAGACACAGCAGACCTGATATGAGGTATGCAGCAGGATGTGAGAGCGATACGAGGTGAGGACAAAGAAGCACAGAAATGGCAAAATAACCATCCTGTCTGAGCCATTAGCATTTGAAGGGGGGGCGTGGGGGGGTGCACACTTGATGTGATTACAGTTCTTACCCACTTTGCAGACTACGCCATGGAACACTTACAGCAGCTTCTTGACAAGGCGAAAGGCTCCGCAGGGAGGCTGCTGAAATTCTCTGTGTTTTATCGCAACCAGCACGCAGACTACTTCGACTACGTCAGGTCAGCGCTGCATTCCTTTATCTCTGCTGTAATGCCTCCAGCAATTAGGCCTAATGCTGTTTTCCTCTCCACGTCTTGCATTAGGAGGGAATGCGGAGGATTGATGCGGCCAGCTCTGAAAGACAACAGCGGAAGTCACGGCTCTCCCATTAATGCCAAACTACAGGGAGTCTTCTTCAGCTGCAACACGGAGTTTGACACGGGGCTCCCTCCCAAAGACTCCCCGTACGGCCCGCTGCGTTACCAGGTCCCAGCCGGACACCTGCTGAACCCTGACATCTGTCTGTACTTTGCAGACTTCTACTGCATGTACACTGCCTACCATTACGTGGTGTTGGTGCTAGCCCCGGTTGGGTCAGAGGGAGATACCTTCTGCCGCACCCGCCTCCCCAGGCTGGACTTGGCTTCCAACCCCTTCCTGACGTACGCTGCCCCAAAGGGCGCAGGGGAAGAGCCCCTGTTCTGCCACTCCAGCGACGTCATCCTCGAGGTGCTGTTCACCGAGCCGGTCCATTTGGATCAGGGCAGCGTGGAGCAGATCAGCGGACACCACCAGCTGATGAGCCTGACCACAGCCAATGCCAAGAAAGACCCGAGCTGCAAAGTGTGCAACATTAGCGTGGGACGCTGAGCGGAGAACATGAGACGGAGCGACAATGCTGAAAGACAGAGACGGGAGAAAACCGGACAAGTTCTTTGTGTGTAGGTTAGAAAGGAGAGGAAACAGCCCACCTCCCACCTCACGGGGGTGTGCATGCTGTTTTCCTTCTTCCCACCTACCTGGAGTAGAATAGTGAGCACTGGACTTAGAATGTGTATGACAGAAATTTGTCACAGATGGATAAAAGTCCAACTGTGACTATTGAACAAAACCAAAAACATTAGGCTACAGGGAGGTAATCTGTGATCCTTGTTGAGTAATATCTCCTCCCTGGTGTTTGTATTCCTCCAAAAGTGTTTGATTTTATTTTTCCTTATGCTGGACGAATAGTGACATTAACTTAATTTTGTTTGATACAACCCACATTTTAAAGAAAATGGCTACAAGCATTCTACTACTGCAGCTTCTTGTGGTGCTCAGTGAGATCACTGCCTCACAGTTTATCCTTTAAAAAACTAATTGTCAAATAGCTCAGCATTAAGTACTTGAATCTTTCCATTAAAACTGATTGCAGAGTTTAAAAAAATGTAATTTCACCCCTGCCCTGAAATCGCAGCCTGTCAAGGGTTTACCCCACCTCTTCCCTGATGTGAGCTGGGATTGGCTCCAGCTCCCACCATGACCATCAATGGGTAAATGTTCAGGATACTGGCTCCCTACATGCACTTGCACTTTGCTTTAAACAACAAATTTAAATGTTCTAAATAAACGTTGCAGTGTGACAGTGAGGGTAGGGTTTTAAATACTCTTTAGAAAGGCGATGCTGACGATGGTAACGCAGACTGCCAGGCCACCAGTCACTAAACCTCAGCTCTATAAACAGGAGCAGCTGTCCAACGTAATGTTTGACCTATGTGGGATTCCCGACATCCCAGAAATGTGAAAGGGATCTTCTCCCTCGTGCACATGCAGCGATGAGTGGCCAACATGTTGGAAACGACAATAGGGTGCCCGGAAAACAAGGTCACCTATTTGTGGATGAAATGCGAGAGAGCGAGAGAGAGAGAGAGAGAGATGGGAAAGAAAACTGAGTGAAACAAAAGTGAGCTGCTTTTAAGTTTATGAAAATAGGACAAAAAGAACAAAAAAAACAAAAATTAAAACAGGACAGATGAATTCTGTTTGATTAAAGCAAGGATCCTTCTGTAGGTTCAGTGAGTCATGCCCTTTCACTAAGACTCTTCCCACAACAGAGATGTGAGCTCACACACACTGCAATGCTGTAATTCTGTCCATCGTTATTGTCCCAAAAAGGTTTGTTGTGCCCTCCAGGTAAATAATGTAAGCAGAACTCTATTTTCCTTTTGGCATCCAGCACTTTAGGAATGGCAATGTCAAATTCAAAAATGTCCGTCTGCGGTCCTCCGAATCGTTTCTGCAGGTACGTGCAGGGCACGTCTTTGTAGCTCTGCCAGGAGTCAAAGGTGATGCGCACACGCACGTCCTTCTGGAAGCTGAGGTTCCTGACGCGAGCGGTACCTTGGAGGGCCTGCTCTGTGACGCTGCAGCTCTCCAGGGTGACCATGCTCTCTGCTAGCTTGGAGCGGAAGGCCTGGAAATCTGCAGAGGGTTGCGGGAAGCCCAGCTTGAGCTGTGTTCCTGGGCAGCACGTGCTGACCGTGCAGCTGTAGCTGTTCGCCGTCATGCATCCCATGTCCGGCAGAGACGGCATCAGGTTGAGGTCGGACTGCTCCTCTTTGTCAGAAAACTCTCTCACGGCCGTCAGGGACAGTCCTCTTGAGTCAGCGAAAACCACACGCTTATTCTTAATTGGGACCAAAACATCATCGTCCAAGTCGTCGTGCAGGAAAGACCAGAGGGGGTGTTCTGGGTTCGCTCGACTCAGGATGTCCGAGGGCAGCTGATCTGTCACCTGAGCACGGAGGCACGGCCGCTGAGGTTTCAGGATGGGGACCCAAACGTGAGGACAGAGTTGTTTACGCTGGTTCAAACACAGCCTGACGGCGATCTCCACCAGTCCGGCTGACTGGGCCATTGACCCAAAGCCAACCAGTGGCAGGACACTTGCAATGGACAAAAACACTGGTTTCAATAAAGACTGCAAGTTCTGTAACTGTGCTGATGCATTTACTGCAGACTTCTGATCATGATTACAAGCCACCCTGAAACAAACTGAACGAATGACGTGAGATAATGCAGCAGGCACACGTATGGCTTACTTTGTGTTGGAGAGCTCCATGATGGGGGACTGAGGCTGAATTGCGTGTCTGGGTGGAGGCAGTTTCTGTGAATGAAAAACAAAGTCAAACACTTGTCTTTCTGTAAGTTCAGTTCAGAATCTGCAGATGAACTCAATCACCGGACTAGCACCAGAAAATAGAACAACAGCAAATGAACTAATCAAAATCCCTGTTGTGACACATTGAAATAGTCTAATTTATCTGAAACTTACTTACACTCGAGCAGCAGGTGGACGTCTGTCGTCTCACTCACCCCCACAGGAGAGTCTGGCACACTGTCCTATATACACACTACCTCACGTATGCCATGTTGCTAACTCCTCCCACCCTCTCCCCGGACCAATCAGCTGGATGTTGAGGTTTCGTGCTCATTCCGTTTCAGCTCACCATGTAATGCTTTCAGTCCACGCATAGCAGCAGCCCTTGTCTTTCATTCTGTCACGCTTTCACTGTTTCAAGCTCAGTTCAGTTTGACTGTCAACATACCTTTCACTGTGCATTTATTGTCTGGGACAGTCGCCTGCCATGTGCCATCCACTGCCATAAAACCACATATAGGTATACTGTACTGCACCTGCAGTCCACATGCAGTAATTCTACCCTGTGGAAACTATTGCAGTCATCCTGGGCTCTATTCTCAGACACGTGTATAGACAAGAGTTCACTGCCAGTTGGCTTGTGTCCTGCAGGGATCGCTGACCCGCGATCCATAAACATGCGTGACGCATAAAGAAGAGCCCAATTACAAATGAGCCTCAGCAGGCCAACGGAGGAAGCTATTCAAGAACCCAGCCAAGTACGTGCACACATATCAAGTAACCTGTAATGCACTTTATATTTGCAAAGTTGTATTACAACAAGAGATGTTGCAGAGGTTGAATCATGAAGTTGGTTGCTGTGCTGGATAAAGAATAAACTGAAATACTCTCAACCGTTCAATTATATTTTGAAGGTTTTATTCTGTCATATCCACATCTTTAACCATGTTAAAGGCCGATGTGAACAGTGTTTTCAATTTCCAGCATTTTAACACTAAAACACCTTGTCTCTGAATAACAGAGTTGAGATATTATGTTAGCTAGATCTGCACATCAATCACGCTGTTCCATTCGCTGCATATAAAAAAAAAGGGGCGGACTGCTCCCTCCAAAATCCTTACATAACAAAGCTATTAAAACAATCTCAGAGAAGACAATGTCCCACACATCCTCTCAGGGAGGCACTACAGAGAACCAAGCTAAAGAAACTCCAATGCTGTGAAGCAGAGCGGCGCTGCAGATAAAACTGGATGCCGTAGTCAAGGTGAAAGAGACGCACAGTTCGCGAAGGAACACAATTATTTATAACGATTCAGTTCAGCACAATGGAAATATACATACAAATTAATATCTGCAACAGGAAGTGACAGGCAATGTGATGCCAGGAGGAAATTTGATGTCATTTGATGTGTCCTGAAAGTGAACAGCAAAGGAAAGTCTTTTTCTTTTCAACTTGTTATGTCATGGCCATGAATTCACACCACTGCACTGCAAAAGCCGGTCTGGTGAACAGGGTTCTTCCCCAGCCTTCGCTTCTCATTAGTGGTGAGCTTAGATTTGGGGAATATTTTCCACTGGGTTACATCCCCTGAAGCCATGGTGCCAGAACTTGGGTGTTTTCAAGGACGTGCTTGCTGATGTGATCTCTGCAGGTTCACCATCACCTGGAGCAATCCACACCAACACACAGACCTGCAACACAAGAATTTATAGATGTATCCTTTATTATATTTGATTTGTTTATTCAATAATTTACTTTCTCATGTTGTATTATCTTTACCACATCTCTTTTAGCATTTGATTATTCTATCTTTATTTTATCAGCCTTCGTTGTTTTGTCTCATTTTAAATAACGTTTCCTCTGCTCTGGTTCATATTTCATATTTGCTCTGTGCATTTATACTGGACGACGATGAAGTAATACCTTACACTTTAAATATCCCCTTCGCTCACACTAAGCTGGAGGGTTAATGCACCTTTTCAGTGAAATGAGCTGCAATCTGTCCAGCAACTGCAGCCTTACACCCCCCCCTATTATTTTAAACCTTTGTAATCTGGTGGCTTTCAAGTTTCCTGTAGTTGTTATAAATAAGTTATTTTTGTGCTTCTTTTATTTGGCAACTTATTTGTGTTGATTGTAAATGTCTCTTCTTCCCAGGTCTCTCTGGACAAAGACATCAGAAATAAAAAAGAAACAGATGCAGAACAAGTGCAGGGTATTGTGTGTTATTGTGTCGCATTGTCTGTCGCTATAATCAGCAAATCTGACAGCTATGTTATGGGAAATGACAGGTGTGACATATTGTAAGCCTTCTTTAAAAAAAGATTCTTTCACACTCTGTTGCCAAGAGACAATGAACGCTGCAAACACAAGTGAGAGCCAAAAATACATCCAGATGTGACAGCAAAGCAGTAGCTTATGTAAGATCTGCAGAATTGAATTAGCAGACGCCCGTACAAGAGGGTGTGAGGGCAGGGTTGAGATAATAGAGAGATGACCGGCCGTAGCACTTGCCCTTACCGCCACTTTCAAATCAACTGCACAGCTCCACTTGAAACAAGTGGTGCTATAGTTCGATACCGCATCAGGTGCTGAGAGCCTTCCTCAAGATCCACGACATACTCTCTAAAAGGAGAGATGCAGCAGATAACATCAGCTGCGTTAGGATGGATGCATGTTGAAGCGAACCGAATGTGAAAGGCTAACACTGCCACCTACTGGAAATTTAGTGACAAGGAGTCAAGTGACCGACGTACCTCTGATCGTCCGTTTCAGGCTCGACCATGATGTTTTCCTGTCTCTCTTTCACCCGCAGAAACACAAAGGAGTCCAAGCAGGGCTGAGGCACTGTTATATAAGAATGCATGGGACTTAATGTCAGAGTGAAAATATCAGAAGAGATGAGTAAAAGGTGTTCAAACTAAGGGTGAGTTTTACCTGCTTTGATCATATCCACTGTCTGCAGGTTGGGGGGCATGCGCTTCAGCGCCACAGCCTTCAGATAGGTTTCCGTGTTTGCATAATACCTGCATGACAGACAAGAGTGACACATCTTATGCAGCTTTGAATGGATTTTGAAAAGAAAACTGCATCCAGATAATCTTCTTAGCTCCAAATCATAAACAAACTCTGTCCATACAAACACACAGATCACATGACCATTAAAATGCACTGGTTCTGCATGTGCTGGTGTAAACAGAAAGCTGGTTGTCTCGTCTGACTGCTGAAAATAATATGAATGATAAACACATAACTGTAAATGATCCAATCAAGAAAATGTCTCTGTTTCTGCCAGCATTTTTAACTAAACTGGGCCAGGAGCGTTCGATAACGTCCGTGTCCTCTGAGTAGCAGTGATGGCAGGTGTAAACATGAAGACGCGTAGAAAACCTCTCCGCTCTACTCACTCTTTGGCAAAGGCAAACTCTTCGGGTGAGAGCAAAGAGGGCTCCCCCTCACCACGAGACTTCTCTCTCTCCAGGACATGAGGGAAAAACTTCTCAATCTTGAAATGAGAGAGCATAAAAAAAGAAATCTTGACAACGAGCCTTGTGGGAGATGAGAGACATTCTCCTGGCTGCGTTGTTCATGTGACCGACCTTCTGCAGACGGGAGCGCAGGTAGCTGCTCAGGACAAAGCGGATTCTATCTATCTCCATGCGATGGATGCTGGCCTTCGCATCACCTTTCTTCACCCGCTGCAAGTTGGCTTCCTATTGACATGCAGCATCATCACAACCCTGAGAAAAATCTATTTCATTCATGACGTCATGAACTAAGACCAGAAAAGCAAACATGATCACTAGTTTGTATGCGTGTGTGTATAATTGTATAAAGTTTACAACACAGCAGCTCTTTAAAATCATAATGTAGTATTAATACGTGAACACATGAATACTTTGTCCAACCGTTACCATGTGAGTGAGCTGCTCCATCACACACTCCACCACCTCCGACCGGTTCTCCAGCAGCTCCGGGGAGAACTTCTCATTCAGCCAGGCCTGCGACAGGTGGAGACACGGGCATGAGAAGTGAGGAGACAGCAGAGTGTCCCTGCGGCTGCACCAGCGGTGGCTCACCTCCTCCAGTTTGGCGATCAGCTCCGCCGGAGTCATCACATCCTCCTGGCCGTCATCATGGCTGCCGTCGTCTGACAGAGCGTCCGACATCCTTCCCCGAGTAAAACGCGACACACAGAGATCAGCGGGAACTACCCACGCGCATGAACATTCAAGTTCCAAAGCGAAAAGTTCAGAACAAAGTCACGCGGCGGCGTGTTTACATCCGGGCTGCTTGTGTGTTGGCGCCACTCTGGCCGTAATCTCGCGGTATTTCGTTCTGACACAGTGTTCCCTGCGCTTGGTCTTGAAGGCGCGATTTCCCACAGGTTGTACTTCCAGTGTATACAATCAGCGCCCTGTACGTCACATTACTGTGTTTGTATATATTTAGGCAAGAGATTCCATCATGGCTGATGTAGTTTTTGGAATTTTCCAGTGCAGGAGGGGACGCTTTAACACAGTCAAGTTCAAGCAGTACTTCCTGACAGTCGTAGTGTAGGGGCTCAATGTTTTAAAAATGTACTGAACAAAATAGAGTAACTGTGTGTGTGCGTGTGCGTGTGTCACTTTTGTCCACTAGGTTGAGCCATCGTTTCAGAGTGTCAGTGATCTCTGTCTGTTTAAAATATGAATATCCATTGACCCTGTTATTGGGACAGACTCCGTCACATCTCACCTTCAAGTAGAACATAATATCACCACTTGTACTGGACTTGTCCAGAGCATATCCTAAAGACCTAAATGTGTTAAGGTCAGTCTATTACTGGATAAAAGACCAACACTTTTATTTTTATTTTTTTTAATGTTTGTTTATTAATTTATGATCATTTCATAACCATCTATTTAAATAAATGACAATGAGATATTTTTTTACAACTTAAAAATACTCAACACTGATATGAGTCATATATTACAGAATCCTGTTGTCACAGTACAATAAGGAACAGAACAGAAAGTTCATAGTTTCAAAAGAATTGAAAATATGCAAGTGAGGACAAAACAAGGAAGAAAACCTTCATCTTAAAACAGATCTGCTCTGTTTCAGAACTCCACTGTGAAATTGTCACATTCATAAATACATGTCATAAAAGTTGTACACTCTAAACACATGTGCAAATGTGTGAAGCAACAAAAGAAAAACATACCGGGCACATTACTGTACACTAGTGTGGTACTATGTGTGACAGAAGGACATTTCGGTGCAACGTCATTCACAGTGCATCAGAAAATGGACTAATACAATAACACTGCGTTGGATGTTTCCCCATTTCTCATAAAGCTGCCCAGGGCGTGCCAGTGTTTATACACTCGGTGGCTGCCTTGTTTTCGGACAAGCATGAATAATCAGAGCTTGTGAGGGTAACTTGTATTCATGGCAGGCAGGGTGTAGCCGGTGTGAGGGTGTAACAGTGGAACAGGGTAAGGATATGGATAAACGGCAGAGCCGGTGAGAGCAGAGGGAACTGGACCCATTGGTAAATGACGGTACATCAGCTGGGACTGTGGCAGTCTCATTCTGTTGGGGAGAAACACCGGGTGGAATGGAGGCAGATGTCGAGAGTCTCTCCCTGACTTGTCGTAGCCGGACAGGACGCACAGCACCGGCAGGGAGGCGGCGGACTGGGACAGACTCTGCTGAGCGGCGGGACCTTTCTGCAGCATCGCCCGGGACTTCTCCCCCTTCTCTCTCGGGTAAATCCACGGCACCGTGTGGTTCAGCTTCTTGGCCTGAGACTGAGGTTCGTCCTGGTGCACCAGCCTGCCCTGCTGGACTTTATGACCAGGCCGCATGGGAGCAGGCCGCAGAAGCTGAACCGATTTTGGAATAACTTTGGTGAAAGAGGAGGTAGAAGTTGACTGGAAAGGATGGTTGAAATATTTGCCCCCGGCTTTGTGAACCGGCTCCCAGGGCGAGTCTTTGATTTGGCTTTTTATTGAGTCAGCAGCCAGTGACCGGGCGGAGCTGACCTGAGAGCTGTGCTTATTTGGTCCTGCGGTGTCTTTGGATGCCTGCGTACAGCTCACAGACTCACTGTCCTCACCACAGCTGGATGTAACAGTGCGACAACAGTTTGGGCTCAGCTTTGAGCTTGATGCAGGCTTATCTCCGTTCCCTGTTGGTTCGTCTTCTGATGACACCGATTGTGGGGAGGGGCTGCGAGAAGAGGAGGAAGATACAGGCAGCGGGGAGCCATCTGAGGAGCTGCAGTTGTGGCTGGAAGAAGCCCGGGCCGGAGACTGGGAGCAGCGGATGACTGAGGGCCTTTCCTTGTCCTCGCCCTGTGGACTCGGGGGCAGGTTCAAACTGGCCTGAGCCATGCGCTTTTTTTTCTCCAGAGGAGAGATGACCTCTGCAGCAGCAGCAGGAGGGATGTGAGCAGTCCAGGGATTAGATGTGGACACCGGGAGAAGGTAGACAGGAGTGCAAAGATCCGTGGGGGCTCTGATTGGCTGGGAGCAGTCTGGATATTGTCTGTCAGACGCAGCCGTCCAGAGAGCAGAGTGAGGAAGCATCCCTGCTTCACTTTGGCAGGCGGCCTCTGGAGTCCTCTGGGCCTGTAAAACACAAGACGTTAAAGAAATACTGCATGGACTAATCATGGAGGAGATAAAAGCACCTTTTTGAACTTGTCAGAGACACGTTACCTCAGAATCCAGCTCTCTATCCGACTGACTTTTTCTCTTAACCTCAACTTTTTTAATCTTTCCATCCAGGTTTCTCTTGTAGGGTTTCCGTGGTTTGCTGGGGGGCAGAGGTTTGTCCTCCTCTCCTTTGATGTGTCTCTCAAATGGCAGCACGAGCCTGATGAAATACATTCCCAGTCATCTGAGGGGCCGGTTGAATGGACAGGGCGGGAAACAGAACGCTCCTCACCTCTCATAGTGCCTCCGCGTGCACGTAGCTGCACTGGTGCTGCCTGGACTTCCTCCCAGCTCGTCATACACTTTCTTCCATTGACGCTGGGTCGTCACCTTTAAACAGTGGAGGGAAAACAGCGCAGGTCAATACATTTTATATTTTTTCAATGGGTGAGGTATATGGGACAGAATCAAAAGCTTGAAAACAAAAAGCCTCTCCTCTTCTTCTTCAAACCTGTCATGATTGGCAGCTCAGAATGAAGGTGTTCATATACAATCGAGTGCAAACTAAAGGGCTGCATGTTCCTGAAACAAGCCCATAGCAAATTATGACTCTGTTTTTGTTTTACCCATTTAAATGTGTTTCCATAATCTGTTCTTGGTCGTCGTTCTTGTTTTTGAGAACACTTCCACTTTTAAATTTGTCAATGTGAGGGTGCCTCTATAGTTACACCCAGGGCCAGGGTGGAGACACCTTTCTTCTTCTTTAGAATACGAGCATCACAATCTTTGAACTTGCGTCAGTGTCAGAAACAACTCTGTGTGAGCGGTGACGCTTCGACAGCTTAGAGGCGTTCATGTCCTGCAGTGTGGTTGGAAACCACCATGGTTGCAGCAACTGACCTGTTTTGCCTTTTTACCACGAAAAAGTGAGACGCTTTGCATCAGCCGCACAACTGTGAATAACAAAGAACTTACACTTACCAAGTCATAGCCTCCACGTTTCTCAACGGCTTTATAGATCCTCCATAGATTAACTGCGGGTGGAAAAACACAGTCAGAACTGGCGTAATTTCCCTGTGAATATTGTGCAAGCATCGCACTGGTGAATGTAAACTCACTTTGTTTGAAGCCCAGATGTGGGATCCTCTCTATAGGGGAACCCTTCTCCTTCATAAAAGAGTGAAGGCTGGACACAAACACCTTCTCCTCCATCTGCACTGGACCGGGCCTCGTCTCTTCCTCACATTCGGTCGTAGAGTCATGAATCTCGATGACAGCGGGAGAAGCCTGATAAAGCGTGCAAGAGTGCGTCAGGTATACAGCGCCTGTAAATGGGTCAGGGTCCGCTGCACTGATGAGGAAGCCCGCTTTACAGTTGAAGGTATTTATTGAATGGGAAAAGGACACAGGCAGTCCTCTCATGGGACACAGAAGTTGAAATGAAACATCACAAGAAGGTGTTTCACTGCTACTTTCTAACTGCTGCACATCCTGTCTGCAGAGGTAGCTGCAGACTCGTGAGGGGTTTGGTGGAGATGTCTTAAATGTCACTTAAGCCAGGGAGGGAATTTATATGTGTTTAAATAAGATACGCCGGTGGTGGTAGATGAGGTCGTGATTAAACAAAAGGGTAGCTCAATATATGTCCAATCAAACTTTCAAGCCATTGTTCTAAAGCAAATTACAGTTCCTTCAAGTTCTTCATTGTAAGTAAACGAGAGACAGTATATTGGAGAACTGCTTCAGGAGGAGTCACCGATGACAAGCGACAATTCTCAAGTAGCTCCGAAACATTTCCACCAGCCAAGCAAATAAAACACTGTGTTGTCTTTCTTGAGAACTTGTGTCAGCGACAGCAAAGAAGTCCAGAAGTCCAGCGTAAGAAATTGGTAATGTCACTATTTGTGGTTTGCACAAAAGCAGAAATGAAACAGTGCGGGCATGCACAATTAAATACTTCAGTTGGGAAGATGTCAAAAAGAGAAGTGCCAAGCAACGGAAATATAAGAAGAGAAACTGTTTATGCAGGCGACACAGTGTCTGCACACCGGTGATGTTCTCAGTTTGATTGAAGGACGCTCGTTCTCAGAAATTCCAAAATGCTGAAGTGAGCTGGGAACTTGAAAATTGAATTACGCCGGTTATGTGTTTTTTCCACCCTCGTTAAGAATTATATGTATTATATAATATGCATATACTATATATTGTATTGTATTTGTATTATATTTTTTGTCTAAAATTATATTGTATTTTTATTATATTTAATTGTATTATGTTTTATAGTAATGTACAGTAGTATACTGCATGCTATAATATTAATAATTGTTTTTATATTATTATATCGATTGTTGTATTTTATTGTATTTATATTTTACACAGTAATTGTTCTAGTTGTGAACACTCAAACTGCACAGCCACTCATAAAGACACTTCTGTTATTGTAGCAGAATCGAACCTGATGTTCTCTCAAGTCAGATATTTCTATGTGAAATCTCACTTTGCCGCTGCACTGGTAAATTTTCAGAGTCTGGATGTCACCAGTGACCACAATGTCAGTATTTCACGTTGAATCACCACACGTAGCAGCTGCTTTATTTCAGTCACTGTACCACACAACGGCTCGAGGTGGTTTCATATTGAATCAAGTTCCTGTATGCGGTTCCTGGTTCCGAGAATCAGGCCTCCTGTGAGTAATAGTGAAGGTGCAGGCCTCTAACAAAGACAACCTGACTGAGTCACAGTTCAGCGGCTCCGCACTTATGCAGCCCTTAGTTAACAGCCAACACGTCTGACTTTCCACTGGTCCTCTGCGGGCTATTTCCACAACAGTTGTTTGGTTCCAAGTGGAACATGGTGTCTAGTTATATTTGGAGCTTCAGATGAAGTCATGTAAGGGTGACGGCTGTACAGCAGGTGCAATTTCAAAATTTTGTTTTGGGAATTTCATGATTAAAATCTTCAGTTTCAGTCAGTGATTCACAAAACTTTCAGGCTTATGTCTGCCTACAGGAAACGTCTGAGCCCAGCCGCGGTCCCTATCTGCACACCGCCATCAACACCACACAGCGAATATCATCGTACAACACTCAGCTCATTTCCACCGGGTGATTTCACTTTGTGGAAAATGACGTGGGTAGATGTCAAGAATGTAGATATGAGAGATTGTCCGTGGTGCTATCGACAGGTCTGAGGTCACCGCAGAAACCACCAGGCTTTCGGCTCGCATCATCACTCTTGGAAATTTGACGTTTCTCATATTGTTTGTCTCACTCGAGTTACCAGAAGAGACTGTGAGCATCTGTGGAGACCTCCTGCCGTCTCGGTGCGAGGTGAAATACTGTGTGGCGCGCATGTGACGTGCGTCCTCCTCAGAAGAAGACTCGTCTCACTCATCTCACAATCAAGACGAAACAACTGTATGCACGCCATCATCAGCACTTCAAAGACAAGATCTGCAGCTACCTCAAATTCAGCCAAACACAGAAATGAAAACACAACTCCCTGAGAGGAATCACGTCTGAAGTGTCTGGTTAACTGTAATCGATTGCCAGAAGAAGGCTGACTGGAACCTCATGTTGAGTTAGTACCTGGCTCATTGTCCTCTTGTCTTCTGTCTCTCGGGCTATCTCGCTCTGGTCCTCTTCAGCTTGACACATGAAACACGGACAAGAGATTTACAACCATGGAAAAAAAAAGAAAAAAAAAAAAAGTCCTGTGAAGTGTGTGAATTTGAATTCAGGGAACCAACGTGTTGAAACTAACCACTTCTTCATTTCTGGAAAGATCATATGTAGCAATGCACTGTCCATGCAGATTCAAACACCGAGCTGCTTCTATTACACAATAAGGATGGATTTCACTGCTCATAATTTCCTCATGGATCAGGTGACCCCATGGTGGAACATATTGTCAACTGACTCTGATATGATACCACAGGTTCAAAACCACTTCCTGCATGTAAGCTGCACTGTATGACAGTACTCAAACTGTGACTAGAATATTACTGTTACAGGTGAAATAGAATGGGCTATTGCAAGTATTGCTCACTGAAATGTATTTCAGATGAAATACCAGACTGTGAAGCCCCCCCCGCCCACACACACACACACACACACACAAACATAAACACCCACTCATATTATTTGTGTGCAAAACCAACATACTTCTCTTTTGACAACTCTTGTTTCCTGTGCTGTGGCTTAAATCCTTTATTTTGATTTCATTTGCTTTAACTTCTCCATTCTTCAACATGTGAAACAAATTATTTTTGATATACTCTTTCTAACCTAATTTGTTCAACTTCAAAAATGAAAACATGCGTTTGCAGCCAGGGTGTTAAACAGAACCTCGCCTCAGTTTTGTGATTACTGCGATAAGTGCTTATAAAGGGTCGAGTTGAATTCCAGAGGTGTTGAAGCTTTAAAATGATCATAGCGTAGATAATCTTAACCTTAATATAATATCTGAATATTAACAAACCAGGGAAATGTAAACCAGTTAACCTTTGCAAAAGGAAAGAGTTGTAGGACAAGGACAAGGATTTGAAGGCTAATACTGCTCATTACACACTGCTGTTTAACAAAGCTGCCGTGATGAGTGTCTGGCTTCAGTAAAGACAAAATCATTCTCACCCATCCCAAGACGTTGTCCTCTAGTCTCCGGCTTGTCTGTGTTTTGTGACAATAACTCACGTGGTGCCCTCTTCAACTCCACACCTCGAAAAAGGAAGGTGTCTCCACAAGACAGTTTCATTGGTTGACTGATGGCACCACAGCCCCCCCCCCCTCCTATTTATTGAGTGTCTCTTTTCTCATCGGTAAACAGGAGCTGTGTTATAATTGTTTGTCTCAGCACAAATCCCACAGAATGTGGAGGCATACACACATTTGCTTCATTTCTCGAGAAAAGTGGCTTTGATGCAACATATTGCAATACCTAATTCACACATATTGCACCACAAACTGGTGGTAATAGGAAAGGTCGATTCAAGATTAATAATACAATACAGCGTCCATTATAATACATTGTAATCCATTAATTATGCTTAAATATGTTTCAAGTGACAAACTACTATAAGACGATCAAATACAAGATGAGGGATGAGACAAATAAAAGCCTCGGCTCTCAAGTTTTATTTGAATTGAAGGTTTATTTAGTTTAATTTTTTGACAGAATAAGACCAAAGCCAGTGATTAAAGCCTGGTCACCTTCTTTGTTCTGGCTGAATTTACCGAAATTCATACATTTCAGGAAGTGAAACAAACATTCAGCCGGTGACCAGAATAAACGCTAAATGACTCAACGTCAGTTCCCATATGTCTTTGTTATTGGAACAATGTATTTCAGGAATTTTATTTTTTGAAATAAGGTACAAACTGCTTATCAGTGCCTCAGTAAGTACCAAGAGTTTGTACTACTGGTAACAGTATATTCCATTGTTTTGAGTCACTGGGGCTGTTCTCAGTGCGACATGTGTTGGTTGTGCAACTTGGAAAATCACATTGTGTCGAGTGTGTGTGTGTGTGTGTGTGTGTGTGTTAACACTTGAAGAAGAGGCGGAGTCGCAGAACTTGGTCTGAGAAGGGAACGACTGTGCACCTTGCTTCACGTAACGTTTGTAGAGTTATTCTGTTTTTATTTTACGATTGACTGGCAATATGGCATTAGAGATTTAAGATGTGCAAACCGGAGTCACACGTGTAGTTTTGAGTCATAACGGCCAAGAGGGACAATACACTGCATCGAAATATTCATGTAAAAGTTATTTGCCCATTTCCATGTGAACAGGCAGGCTCACAGATGTGCTGAGGGGTGTTGCACATGAATTGCTTATGAGTTCATTGGCTGAGTAAACATATCTCATGAGGCATTTTTAGAGATGTTGGTCACATTTCAAAGAAGAGGTGAACACCTACTTCTCTAAACTGGTTTCTACTGTCCACTGTCTTAAATTCAGTGGTGACTCAGCTTAGGGGGTCAAAGAACCCATGTTCATGTGTGTTTAAAGAGATAAGTTGCTCTATCAGGTTTTTGAACGACTTATATAAATGAGTGAAAGAACATCAGATGGAATTTGCATCAAATATAATAATAAATTATTCAGATTCTGGATTTAAGAATTTTTGAAGCGTAGGCTTAAAATGATTTGATTTTAGACTTTTCAAGATTCAGTTTATAATTTCAAACAATTTCCATTTATCAATTTTTAAAATGTTTTTGCGGTCAAACCCCCCCCCCCTTGAGAAAAACTCTGCTGAGCGGTATGAAGCTGCACAGAACCCCATCCACATTTCCTCCCCATGTTTTTTCAACCTGCTTCAAAAGGGAGATACCCCATCCATCTGCTGTGGATAGAATGTGACATTTTAGAAATGATTAACATCTAAATGTCAAATGAACCAAAAACCTAAAGCCTGTCCAAATATCAGAGGGAGTTTTTGTTCTCTTTGGTTTGATAGATACGAAACTAGTTTGGGTTTTTGAAAAAAATGTTGACACTCAAGATGATGAATTTGCACACGACTCATGTACAAATATGTACTGCAACTGACACGCTTAATTATATTCTACCTAATGTTTGATTCACTCACAAATTATTAGATGAAGTGAAAATAAATATCTGAAATGTGAAATATCCAAATCTGTGCATTTATTGATCTCCGATGATTTAAACTTCTATCTTAAAATATGTGAACGTTAATGCCATACGCTTTTATGACAGAGATGTTCTAATTCCAGGCAGGTGCAGATGTATTGAGAGTGATTCTATCTGACACAATAAATGTGAGGACGATGAGCAAAAACATGAGAAAATCCCCAGCGATTCATTTCAGACTTTCACTGACATAAACACACAAGGTTGAGGTGAGAGCAGCGCAGAGAGGATGAGAACATGAGGAGAAATTATTGTGAATTAAAGAGAAAAAAAGATTTCCTGTCTGAAGTGAGTCAATTTCCTGGGAACGATCCGTAGTTCTTTCAACAGGCTCATCAGATTCCTGTCACAGTGAGAAAGAGTCATGCTCTGTGTCAGTCACTTAAGTTTTGCACAACACAAATCGAGGTAGTGGCTTCGTGTTACAGGGATAAAGACAAAGTAACACAGAGTAACTGTAGTGATTTAAAGCAGAGAAGTAAATTCGAACGGTTTCTGGATGGTGTAGGTGTATGTGGAAATGATCTGTAAAACTCAGACAAGATCAGTTTGATTAATTTTGTGAAAATTTAAATCAAGTCCATACATGATGAGTCACCAAACGCATTGATATGATTATTATCACACAAACAGAATTTTAACAGAACTTTCTTAAAATATAACTTAATGCAAATGCTTGTAATTTACGAAGCATAGCTGGAGTTTTTGTTGAATATTGAGCAAATGTTTTTTGGGGAAATAATTGGTGATAAATTTAGATCGCTAACTTTGCTGATGTGACTTCTAAAGTTAAATACACTGTGGTTAGCGTACATCCCATACATCATGGACATACCCCTTGCTACTCATGTGAAACGGACCAAAACAAGGAGGTCCCAGTGATTTGAGTGGAGAGAGCAGGCACATGTTAAAATATGCACTTAAACAAACTCGAATTGTTTTCTAACTATAAAGTCAGACGGTAAATAATTACATTTGTCGGACACATCCTTTCTCATTCACTTGAAAAGAGTGAAGGATGTGGGCAGAGATTAAATCAGATGTTTCGTGTGAAAATGAAACCTTTACCTCAGGTGAATTCCCCCGTCTGTTGTCTAATTCCAGGAAACTGATTATAGAACACACACACACACAGTCTGTGTAAACGTCTGAGGTCCCACTTCTTTTGTAACATATCTGCAGCTGACATCAGGTGTCACCACTTTGAAAAGATAAGAGAACACAAATTGGTTTATTATTTTAATATGAAGAATGTCTGTGCATTACAATAGACTCTGGCAAAACAAACATGAATAATGCAGCGGTTCAGTATGCCCTTTTCTTTTCAAGATCGATATAAGTGTTTCCTTTTGTCGACTGACCTCAAAGCATTAAAAAGAACAAGAATTAGCTTCCAAGATTAAAAACAGTGAAATTGCATAACTTTCTGTCAAATGTGAAATTAAAATGACATCAAGCGCTTTTCACTTTTCCACTTTATGGCACCGCAGCATCACCCAAGACTAAACGTCCTCATCTCTTCGGCTTGTCCCTGAAACGCTTAACATGAAATGATTTGGTTCACATGAGGACTTGAAATGAAAACAAACCATTGTAGACTCACAGTTAAAGGGAAAGAGAAATCCACCATTTATGCATTCCAACACTTAAAGTCAATCACCCGGAGCACAGCAAACAACTGCTTGTTTTTTTTTTTTTTCCTCCAAAATATTCACTTCAACCACATCAGATCAGCACTACAGGGTATGAAATTCACACAGAATGCAGGTTGAATGAACAAAAAGGAAAAATCTGTCTCCTGCTAAAGAAAGGCAAATCAAGGCGAGAGATGACTCTGTAGCTGGTACCACCATTTTAGATTTTTCTTCCTGAAATGTACAGGAACATTAGCTACAAGTAAAAACAAAATTATACCTCAAATTGAACTGAAAGTCACTTTGTAAGGAATGTGAACTAGCGGTGCTTTAACTGATCCCTACTTAAGACTGAACAAAGGCGGGCACTGCACTTCATCACATAGACAGGTAAAGACTCATTTTAGGGGCAGTAGGATTGAGGTGTGGTCAGTCTATAGGTCTTCACTAATCCATAAACAAATCAATGAAATTTATTTTTGAATATTGAGAGATTTAAGCCCACAAGTACCATCTGTTTGTTGGTCCGATCTGTTTGCTCCATTTCAGCCTGGTTGCTTTTGAGTGAGGACAAACGTCCCCGAGTTGATTTGCTGCAGAGATCCTCTGAGGCCGTCCCTGTGTTGATCTGTGTGGGTGGAGGCGGGGAGCAGGCAGAGCGCTGAGTTAGATCACCTCAACGTAATTGGCTGGAAACATTCCAAAATGGCCGTCAGGGGCATAGCCTCGCCACCAGCCCTCGTCTATCATCTCGATCCCGGTGATGATATCTTCAGGGTCAAAAGAGATCTCTGTGTCATCAGCTAAAGCAGAGAAAGAGAAGAACATTGTGAACATCAGCAGAGTTGTGTTAGTGTGACACATCTTGTATGTCCTACTTGACCTACTTTTTTGAAGTCATTTCTAATTTAAGCAGAGATTCACTTGAGTATAATACCTACATTGAAAAAAAAAATCTTACCAGCTTGGTAGTCATATAAGGCTCTGGCACAGATGCCTCTGTCAGAGGTCTCCTCGGGAGTTACCTCCTCTGAGCTCATCTCCTCCACCTAGGACACAAATGAGTACAGGTTGTGTTTCACTTCCAGTTTAAATGATTGAAGGGACTGTCCAGCTAACTGCATGCCAACAACCACCTGAGCAGGCTCCTCATAAGCCACCTCCTGGACGTAAGAGCTGGCAGCCGGTGCCTCCTCTGGAAAGAGAGAACAATGTCAGTATGATGCTGTGGGAGCCGAGCTGACAATCTACCAGCAGGTGGCAGCAGCAGCTGATCCCGGCTACACAGTGTAGTTGGAGGGAGGAACACAGTTGGTTCTTATAAACAAAGTGCACACAGCATTTTTATAAGAAGCAGATGGGAGTGTTGGAGAGCTGATGTTAAATACTGATGCTGGTGTTGTGTGAAATGGGCCCCACCTTTCAACTGCTCCTGGGGGGCCACCTCCTGCTCATCATACTCACACCTGGACTGTCCATCATCCACATCGGGCTCTTATCACCCAAAACACAAGCACAGACATGCATGTACACAGAGGAACACACTCACAAGCCCACACAAGCTGAAAACCATCACCAGTCTCTGACATGAAGGCATTTTTCACTCAGGGAGGAACAATAACACCACAATATGCTCCATGTTTCTTATACAAAGGAAAAACCACTAAATGGAAATGTGCCACATGAGGAAATTCATGATTATGAGGAAAGGGCGATGACAACACACAAGAATAACAATGAGAACAGTGAGCTTTTAATAAGTATGAGACTGTCACTCCATGTCTACATTCTTTTTTGTGTGTGTGTGTGTGTGTGTGTGTGTGTAAAGCTCACACCTGTAGCAGGGACAGGAGAGGCGGAACCTGCTGGCAAAGGTGAAGCTTGGCGCTGAGGTGAGCTGGCTGGCTCATGTTCATAAGCTTGCTTAGAAAGAAAGGGGCTTTGCAGACGCCCTGATCAGAGACACATGGAGCCCCCACAACATGCAAAATATGGACGAGAGAGAGAAGTACAAAAGAGCAGACAGGGTGAGCAGAGGAAGAGAAGACACCATGATGGAGACAGTGTTAAGTATGACTATGAGACAGCTAAACCGTTTTCAGACAAGAGCTCCAGGTAAAGAAACAGTCGAACATCTCACTTGGACATTTTTGTTCAGACCTCCTCCTGAGATAATAAGGAAGGACCGTGGAGCCTAGTGCATGTCTGAAAGCAGCTCAAGACAGTCTTCATGGACAGTTACAAGCTACAGGATGGAGCTGGTACCAACTGCTACGTGACAAAGAGGCTATGAGAGTCTTACAAAAATGTAGGAGAGGCTCTGACAATTGAATAACAATATGACAAGGTGACTGTATGTGCGAGTGATACCTGGCTGGGGGCTGACAGGGGCAGCTGGGGGGACGTCTTGCTCAGCGGGAGTGATTCCCCTCTCCCTCTGCTTAAACATCTCTCTAGGGTTCATGGCTCGCTGAGAGATGAGAGAGGCAGCCTCCTGGGTAAAAAAAGGACACAAATGAAATGGACAATGAGCAAAAAATATTTAAAATAAGGTGGAAAAGAGAGATGGGTAATGAAAAGAGGACATGCAATAAAGACGTGTGAGGCTGAGCTTGAGAGAGACTTGTCTAGAGAAAGGGAAGAAAAAGTAGAAAAAGTTTGTCCCAAGAGAGATCACTTTCAGGGAGGAGAACTCACGTTGGCCTTCTCCACAGATTCACCTCTCCTGACTGATTTCCTCTGCAGTGCCTCCTTGTCCTCCTGCTCCTCCTGATGACGTTGACATCATTGTTTGCACTGCTGATAATTGCTGCCCTCCTGACTTAGATATTTACAAGATACATGCACTACTGACACTTCACTGTCTACATAATTGTAGAGAAGTGGGCAACACTTCATATAAAAGTAAACTGTAAAAATTTCCTGGATCACATCAGCTCATCATCTCAATGTCAAATTCAATGTTTTGACACCCATTAAATGAAAATGTGAGCTTGTCAGACAGTCAGACACTCACCCAGCGATGTTTCTCCATCTCTTTGCTCTCAGCCTCCTGCTGCTGCTGGTACTTCCTGTTACACAGAAGGCCATTTGGAATTAAAGAGAAGTGTCATTTGAAACGTTCAACTGATGTTTCAGTCTCAACCAGAATGTTGAAACCTACTTTTGCTGATCGATTTGAGAGGCCCTCTCCTTGTCCCTCGTCTCTCTCAGCGCCGCCTCCTTGGCCTCTCTGTCTTTCCTCTCTCTCTCCAGCCGTTGGCGCTCCTCATCTGCCCTGCGCCGCTCCTCCTGCCGACGTTTCTCCTCATCTTTCTAAAAGCAGGACAGTCAAATACTTTTGAAAAATGTAGCACTCACAAATAAATCAGTACATCATTCATTAATGGGTCAGAGGAGCGTGTTGGATGTTTCAAAACTGCAAACACTTGAAATATTTCTTTCACTTTAAATGGTATACATTTTATCTTAATTTCTAAAAAAATGTTTTTAATCTCCAGGTACCCTTCACACTGTGGTTGAGGTTCAAGTCAGTATTAATTGAATCCAGCTTCAGTGAGCTTACCTCTGCCTGAGCCCAGAAGTTGTCTTTATTGGTCTTTCTGATTTCAGACATAGCATTGGTCTTTTGGTACACTGAGCCCTGCAGAAGGAAAAAATTATTTAATAATAATAACACATCTCATTGACTAATTCACACTTAACATGCAAAATAGCCTGCAAAATAGCACATTATGTTCCTTTTATTTATAGTTTAAAGTGTGACATTTTATCTTATCACTGCTCGCTCAGATAAGAACCAAGTTCCTTCTCTGGGCAAAGTTATTTGCATTTAGGTTTGCAACGGTGTCTAGTTCCCAGAACTAAAAAATGCCAAAAGTATGTATGAAAAATCTGTTTTTAATGGTTTAGCATGAATGGAAAGACATAACATAGCGAAAATAAATAACTAAAAGACATATCAAATGTCTCCATGGTTTTAGATTAGGAAGCCACACTCAGATTCAACCCAGACCTTATCTTATCCATCGAATACAAGCAAACAGGCGTGTGCATACCACAGGACCCTGAGGACCACTGTCCTGGAAGCGGCTGGAAGCTTCTTTGTGGAAACTGTAGTTGGCTCCGGAGGCTTTGCTCACTTTTTGCATGATCACCTCTGGCTCCACATCTTCGTCTGCTCTGGCATTTATTGTGACATGGGCCCCCTGAAACAGTGCAAAATTAAAGCTGTCCACGCACAGGCAAACACCACTTGTTGTTATCATGGTACCTGCCTGCACCAGCCAGGAGTTTGTTTACATGCTCCGTCTGCTGGTGTGACATGACAATGACTCAGCTCAAAAAGCTGCTGCATTAGTCCAACAATAGCCTGCATCATGCTGTATGCTACTCTTTCAAGACTTAGTTAACAGCAGAGATCTAAATAAAAAGAAAAAGGATCTCGCATGGCACTTGTCAGAGTAGAGTTTTGCATAAGCCTGCTTCAAGTCAAACAGTTAGCACCCTTAACCTCATTTGTCGAGGTAAATAGAGGAACACATGAGAGGTGCATTCCTCTCCAAGGTCAAACAGTTCCCTTTGAAACCACATTTTAATTATCTAAATCGAGATTTGTATCAGCATGCACCAAATTATACACACTAAATAAAGTTCCCTAAATATGATTTGTTTCATTTGTGAAATATCCTTAATGAAATCAATTTAAAAACAACCAATCAACCAATCATGCAATGTTAAAATGTTCATGGCTATTCTTTAAAGGAGTTCGGGTCTTATAGTGCTAAAAAACATTCAAACACATGAAAACATAACCTCCTCTGTGGAGGTAATAAAGTGGTTTTACCCTTAGAAAATTGGCCATGGAGCTGACATGATTTGCACATAATCCCTTCCTGGCATCATTCACTCCTTCTCCAGTCTGAAACACAAAGAAATGTTCTCCAAGTTCCAGGATGGCCACAACAAAGCAGGCAGACAAATGAGCAAACTGTTGAGCTCAGCACTGACCCAGTTGATGAGGACATATTTAGGCAGCCCAGAATTTGGATCCTGGACCCGGCAGAAAGCATACATCACTTTTCCACTGTTGAGCTCCTCAACCAACTCCTCCAGGCCTCCATCTGATACATAAACATTGTGGAAAAAGTCAGATGGTTACTGTGGTTGGTTTTGTAACTGTGGACATTTCTTCCCTCTTACAAATGGGAGGGTGAGACAGCAGAGGCAAGCGATCCTTTTGTGCCCATGTTCCAGTACTGCAGCAGTTTGCTGACAATGAAATTCCTGAACATCTCTGATATTATTGCGTTGAAAAAATAAAAACTTAAAAAAAAAAATGTGTCCACTCAGTTACTCACCCCCTTTTTCTGCCAGGCGGATATCATTACTGTTGCCCTCATACGTAAACAAGACCCTGGAGGAAACATCAGATAAATTCCATCTTAAAACAGAGATCTTGTGCCAGTACTGACATGCAACTTGTCACATTACACCACACAAAATAGGTTTTGTTAACCCATCTGAGCTCTACTTCACAAGATATGTTTTACAGTTGAGGTATGGTAATATAATATTCTTAAGTATAGTGCTTAAGTGGTTTTAATCAGGTTTGATTTCAGCCATATCACTAATCCTGACAGGTTTTGCAGCCCTGAACCACTGAAGAGTTAAGTTGCTTTCCTCGACTAGGGATTAGCCATCGGAGAAAAGACCGCCATACTGTTCCCAATTGATTTTGGAGTAGCCAAATAGCTTGTTTAAGTTAGAGATGGGTTGAGTTGTATTTTCTTTCTCAGTAGTAACTTCCAGAACATCGCACTGATCAACAGATGATGCTGACATGCACTGACAAAGTAGACAGTGATATGCAAGTCTATTAATTACATTTTGTTCTAACCTAATGCATGATATTGAAGATTTGGAATAATATTGCAAATACTGGCTCACATTTGTGGTTCCCATTTCATAGAATATGAATGTGTTTATGAGTTAGCCTCACTTTAGATCACAAACGGAGCACGGGCTCAGTGTTTGGGGGTTCTGATTACAGGGGGTGCAGTTCATCCTTTAACAGGCATGGACATGCAACTAAACTAATAGCCTTTATCTCAATCTTGCAGTATAACAACTTCAGAGGAAGAACTCTCAGCTGGGTTATTCGACTGAGTGACGTCTGACACCCTCTCCTGATGTGAATGTGGAGCAGGGACTCCCTGGACGAGATGTGCCTCAGATTAATTACCTCGGGTCATCATTAACCACAGCAGATTGAATATGAGGCTCTCTGCACAGAGGAAGTCTTCGGGTGCGACTTTCACGCATTAGTCACGCAATTCTCTAATACATAACCAGGAAGTGGGTGAACTGGGTGAAACAGCTAGCCACTTGTTAAGTCTCATTTAAGAACAGACAGGCGTATTAAAATAACAACAAGATGAAGGACGTGTCGTGGGTTGGTTGGTGCACCCAGCTAATGTTAACTAATGTTACTCGCTGGTCAGATGGCTCAGCACCAACGTTTCCACACAGCACAGGGGCAGCGGCTGGGAGAAGCTGCCATGTTAATTAAGATCATTCGTGTTGCCGTCGTGTTTGGTTTGGTTTAGCCGAACCTCTGCTGTGGTTAACCGGGTCACAGGTTAAGTTTATCTCACGTCAGGTTAACTTAACTACTTATCGACTGCCTATATGCTAGCCAGTGCTACAGCTAACACAATAGCTCATTCGCGGGGCAGTTGTTCTCGTAAAGACGCTGCTTCTTACCAGTTGGTGCTGGATTTTTCATCCACCACTTCTTTAAATGCTGCCGTTAACGCGGGACCATTTTTGCTGAGGTTGACTGCCATCGTTCTGCCGAGCACAGCTAGCCTGCTAGCTATCCGGGATGCGCCCTTCCTACAGGGGGGAGGAGCGGCGGTGATGCTGCTGACTTCAGCTGGGCAGGAAGCTAGTGTAGCTAGTGGCTACGTCTCAGCCAGGGTATCCTTCATGTGTTTAGCGGGATGCTCCGACAGGGCGGAGCTAGATTGAGTTTTATTTATTATACCAGGTATATAAACATAATGGATTCGGTTTAAACAGTTTTTTAAATGTTTATATAGTATCGACTTAAGACGAATACCTTTTAATGTTGGACTATATGGCTCTGTCTGTACCACAAAAAACTCGCAGTATTGTCTGACAAATCAAGTGCACCCTTGCTTAAGGGTATGTTTAACGTGGTTAACAACTTTTTCATTGAGCCCATGTGGAAACAATTGAATTTACAGGGCTGGACATACTCCCATCCTTTTGGTTTTCGATTGATACATCCAGAACATACACATTCCAAATGTTACCTATGCTTCTCACACGTGGGGCTGTTATACAGAACCACATTGTGAAATCAACACAGACAAAGACAGACAAAGGTAAACCAAGATGAGCTTTATTCACGTCATGACAAGGTCAATAGTTAATCCTGTGTAGGTTTATGTGAGGACATGTGGATGTTCATGGTGGCAGTTCAAGCAAAACTATTCCAGATTTTTAAGATGCATGTCCGTTGATCCTGCATTCGGAGAGAGCCAGGCTGAAACATTTCAATAGAAACCAAAGAAAAAAATTGTACTGGTACTGTTCAAGCAGGTTTCCACATCTACTGATGAAATGAATCACCCATATGGGGGATATACAGCCCTGATAGCAAATTTACAGTTTATGACTCTGTATATATACACAAACATGAGGGTTAAGGCTAAATTTTTTAGTCAGAGGTGTTAGGCGGATGAATTGTAACGAAATCCCTGATATCTTGCTAATGGCTGTAAGGAGGTTTCTCCAGAGTGCAAAGCATGCCAAGCTGCCTATAAAAACTCTACTAAGCACACTGGACAGTTGAAGAGGCTGCATTCAGTCGGAACAGCTGGAAGATACCCTGCTTTCAAATAAATAAATAGCCAGATGAAGCCATGACAATGCACACAATGTTTGAACTAGTACTATTACACGCAAGTTATTTTCAGTTGTGGCCAGGCAGCAGAAAGACTTTGTAATAGCATTTAGAGGATATATTTTTAAAGTTTTTTTTTTTGTATATTCTGTATTTCAGGACAACCTGACTTGACTTTTTTTCTCCACAGTAGTTAACTATTATGAAAATCTATAGCCTGTGCCTTAACCATCAGGTTATTCTACAAGCAGATCTACTAATTCCATGCTTTACTATGAATTATTCTGTGTCGACCCATTCAATAATGCCTCAATCGCAAAAAGAACGTATTCTCCTTTCAAACATCAAATAATTCCCTTTATATTGGCAGCATCAGCACATAATGATCAATGATTTTTAAAAATGTAATTTACTAACTACTTTATCCAACGGTCACAACGGGTTACATTAAAACTAATATGACACGTCACAATCATGTTCATTTCTGGTGACATGAATGAATGAAACAAAACAAAAAAGCCTACAACTAAAGCTTTCAAAGATACAATACGAGAGTTCACAAATGCTTCACTTAGGCAAAACTGTTTTAGTGTGGATTATTTATCCCAAAAACAAAACAAAAAATTTGCAGACATCAGTGAAATAACTTAAAAAACTGTCAAGCTTCACATCACCCGATAAAGCAAATTAAACTGTTGTGGCAAGTTACTGACTTTATTCACCTCAAGTAACAAGACACATTGGACTTCAAATTACTCTGCTCTGCAAAAACTCGTTCCGCTCGAAGACCTCATTTTGAGTGTAACTGCCACCAGCTGTAGCCAAAGGCCATTTCATCTCAGGTAAACACTAGCATGTACATGTTCAACACCATCATTAAACAGCTGTTCACAACCACAAAGTGTTGTTCAAAAAGTAACAGAAATAGTGACGAAAACAACTCAAGGACAAAGAGTGAAAGAAA
Organism: Pseudorhombus dupliciocellatus; assembly: GCA_016785235.1. Classification (NCBI taxonomy): domain Eukaryota; kingdom Metazoa; phylum Chordata; class Actinopteri; order Pleuronectiformes; family Paralichthyidae; genus Pseudorhombus; species Pseudorhombus dupliciocellatus. The sequence continues at coordinate 833,560 of JAFBJW010000058.1, read as the reverse complement.
GCCTCTGTGGCAAAATGACAACATAGACCACCAGGGCCTATATGCAATAAAAGCCCCAGGAGTGCTGATCTGTCATGGATCAGTTCACTTCTACAGGAAGCATCAGTTGTTTTGTACGTGAACAAACCAGCAAACAGAGCTCAGCGCTCTTTTTATTTTTAAACCTGGTGATATGGGCCCTGGTCATTCTTCTCACCATGGGTCACTGCATGTAAAGGCTGATGATTTGGTTTGATACCTGAGTAACTTTACTGAGGAGGCGGCACACACCATAGCTCTATGCCAAAGAGTAGCTATCTTCATAGCCACACAAGAAACAACCCATAAAACAACAGTATTTTGTGCACTATGGACACCAGCCATTGATGGCTACTTATACAGGATATGAGGGCAATGACACCATGTGAGAAAAATGAATGTTGACAATTGCCCCGTGGAGCACCACGACAGTGACAGCTCTTCCCAGCTCTTCTCTAATGCCTTCAAACCAACTAAATACTGCAATGATATGAAATGCATTGAGTGATAAGAGACCAATCCTTCTTTGCGTCTTTCACATTGTTGCGGGGCAGAGACAGTATGTGCCAACAGATCAGCTGCTGGTAATGGCACAGCACCATTTTGTGTTGAACAGGGAACATTCTGCCTCAATTGCACATATACCATTTGAGAATAAGGACACAGAAAGGCCACTAAATACAAGGAGATATAGTTGTAACAAAACATCCAGTGAGACATAGACAGTACCTCTGAAATGAAGGTGCAGCCAGTCTCCTAAATCAATAAAACATTATGTTTTCTGAGGAGCAGAAATGATATGACAGTAAAAATGATGCATATGAATAGCAACAATGACAGTGATGAATACAACAGCAGGAGGAACAGTTGAAAAGTCTGAGTGTGGTGGCATGAACAGGGGTGAGTTTTCCAGTATTCCATATTGGAGGGCTTTAAGGGCCCCATCAGGTCCTGCTCAGCAGATCCATACAAGTCATGAAGGACAGCACATGGTAGCAGCTCAGCACACGGAAAGCCAGGTGGCACTGTACCTCATTGTATCGCTTCCTTCTCCAAAACATGGGCTTTTGTCTAGTTTATTTTTCCTCTGTTGTTTATTTTCCCTTGAAGTTACAAATCAAACGTGTTTATTTTGTTCTTGTTTGTATTTCGATCTCCCTGGCATTTCTCACATTGCATACTTCTGTGTCCATTCTCTTGCTAATTTGTTGTACCTGTAAAACACATGCAAAGTTTTGAAGTAAAGTTTTAGCATGGCAATTATTTTCACCCCAAAAATATATTTAAAAAAAATACCAGTATACTCACTTTTCCCTGTCAGCCTTGTATGTGTGGGCAATCTCTGGTACCAGTGGGTCGTCCGGGTTTGGATCACAAAGAAGGGAACAGATTGACAATAAAACTGCAGAGAAAGGAACCAGGAAGTTAAAATTAAAGATTACAATGAGAGGCTCCACATCTCCTAATATAAAATATATAGACATTCAACAGAATTTGATGTGAAAACATAGCAGGGGGGTCACCCACTACATTCAGAGCAAGCGTGTGGGTGGGTCAATGATGCTTCTAACACACGAAAAAAAAAATCTTCCTGCCTGAATAAAAGAAAGGAATGCTGATGCTGTTGTGGACGTGTGTTTGCAGAAAACCTCCACTTGTGTTATGCATGTGTGAAAGGAGAGCTGTGGGTCGACTTGGTAGACAAATAACTTTTAACAGCAGTTCATGTGTGAAAACAGCTCATGATAGAGACAACAAAGCCCATTCTAAAAGTAGGCCTTTTCACGTGCCCCATTAATTGTCTTCAATTCATGTACTTGGGACAGAGTCAATGCTCTTGAATTGTGCAGCTGGGTCAACATGTACTTGTTATAATAAAGAAAATGTCAACATGGCAAGAAAAATCTGAATTTATCTCTTACCTTTTGATACTGTAAGTGCAGGGGACCATTGTGACCTCAGTATATCCAAACAAATACTTCCGTTGCTGTTGATATTTGGATGGTAAATTTTTGTGGTGAATGCAACCTGTGACAAAACAGGAAAAGAATGTTGCACTTTTCTAGTGAAGCACATTATGTTACACAGCACAAATGAGGTGGGACATGTTGATGCCACATTCGTAATCATACTTAGGGCAGACCCTTACTCACTTTGGGTGGTTTGAAGGGGTAATCTGTGGGGAAGTGGATGGTGAGGAAAAACACTCCGCCCTGATATGGGCTGTCTCCCTAAGTAAATATAAATAGAAACAAGATAAAATTTTCCGCAGCCATTTTGTTGTATAATTTAATTTGTGTAAGTGTAACCTACCGGTCCCATTATTGTTGCCTGCCAATGAAATACTGAGGAAGAAAAAAGATAAATATTACTTTAGTATACAAGCTGAGATGCAAACACTGTGTGCATGTTGTCCTTTACTGTGATCTGTGAGTCTCTAATAAAATAAGACATTTCTTGGTACAAGCAGACTCAGATGCAGAAATGTTCTAATTACTTACAATCATCCCCGACTGGTCCAGCAGAACACTGGGCAGGTGGGTCCCTCTGCAGGTCAGATAGTTCCTGAAAATAACAAATACACACAAATAAGAAAAACAAGCTTTGGATTTACTGGTCAGGTACAGTGTTGTGACAACTGTACGCTTTGAAAAGGAAGTACATACATTTAAAATTAAAGTACTAGTATACGATTTTTTTAGACAGATACCTTTTTCATTTCAAACCGGCAAATTGTGGCAGTACTGATATAATGACACTGGAGCCTGACTCAGCAGAAGAGTAAAGTGACTTCAATGGATCATTTTGATATAACATCTTGTTTTGCTACAGATATTTGCAGCGTTATCATTACTGACTTTAATCACCATAATGCAGGCTTTATATGCAGTGAGATAACACTATTTACAGGAGGGAAATAGAGTGTTATTGTCAACACTAAAAGGAGGACATTTATTATTCATCCTTTTCGTGGTTTGACATGTTTGTAAAAAGTATAAAGTATAAGTTTTCCCACGATGATAACGACTGTGAAAGTTACAGAGATGTATAGAACCAAAACAAACACTTTCTGCAGAAACAACCAAAGCAAAAGACTTTTGGGTTGAAAACCCCCGTTATTTACCGTCACTTGAAAGGGAAGCCCATTCTATTCTGTTATATAAATACACACCATGTCCTGCTCCACTGCCCCATTTGCCATTCCATATATGGCAACGCTGACACCAGGGTTCAATTTTGGCAACCAGCAGGCAGCTGTCATTCAGCGATTAAACATCGTGAGCGACGAGGATAAAGATAACGAGTTATAGCTCAATATCAAACCCTGTGCACGTCAACCAACCGCATATTAACATTCGCTAAAGGACTGCTAGCTTCTGAGAGACGGCTTGTTGGGTGTAAGCTAGCCACGATTGTGCTCGTCTACTTCAGGGGGAAAAAACGAAAACAGACATTGCTAGTAAACAACAGACAGCTGTCACAACAACACGATGGGAGGTCGGTGTTAGCCTGCTGCACTGTAGCAATGCACCAACCAGGCCACCAACGGTTAGCTCGTCTTTTGTCCTTTATTTTGAGAATAAGCACAAAAAGCCAGCAATGCTAAGAGGAGCTGCCCAACCGAACTACACGCCAGTGTTCATCTTCACAGAGTTCCCCACGCCTTAAAGACAACACGTCCAGGATGTGGCCGATACACGAAAGAAAAACACACTCACCTTCTGTATTCTTTTCAACGCCATTGCTCCAGTGGCTATGCTAGCTAGCCCGTCAGCTAACTGTTAGCACCTCACACATACAATTTGGCTTTTGTAGCCGCGCACGGACAAATCTCACTTCACGTACGAGCGAGGAATCACGCCTGACATACAGCGGGTTTTGGGCTCTTTCGCTCAAGGAGGACGTTGACGATAAGGAGTCTTGGAGCTGGATCTTTCTTCAGAATGACACTGAACAGCCGAGGGATTGAGTCGCTGCTCCTCCAGGAGGTGTCTGACTGCCAGTCTGTCGGGTAATGTCGCGAGATTTCACGAGACGCCACTCTTGCTTATGTCATGGTTGTAGTCCTCAATCAATGTTTTTATTTATCGATATCTATTTTTACATGATCCGTTTAACGACAATAAGTATTTATTTAATGCATTCATATTACCCAATTACCCCTTCACGTGCATATAGTGAACTAAATAAATTATTTACTTTGTTTTAATTTGTCTGTTTGCTGGAACTTGAACAATTATACTATAAATCAGATTTTACAACACAGTTTAGTTGCAGCATTTCGTAACTGTACTGTTTCCAAGGAAATCACATGCATGTATACTGGCCCTACAGGGAAAGTAATAGTTTTAAATGGATTCAGAATAACTACAAATACTGTAGGTAGAGAAATTATCTAGCGACTTTGTTTCTATTTGACCCATTTAACATGAATAATGTGTACCTGGGTTTTGTTATTAGTGCATATTTAATAGATGTTATATGGCATTCCACTTTTTGCTCATACTTACAGAGAGTTCAACCGTGACATTTTGTGATAATTAATAAAAAATAAATAAATAAATATCAGGATTGAACTTGTAATGTATGAAAATAAATATAAATACAATACATTTTTAGAAACTGAAACTCCATACAATAATTTACGACACTATATATTTGCTCCATCTACTCCTTCTGTACCCATCGCATTACCTCTCATATTCAACATTACATTAATAAATGTATCTTGAAAACATAATTGATATCATGATTAATGCAGTTGTCATCCTTATCATTGAGTGCACCGCACTAATACCAGATAGGAAGGTCATGTGCAATGTACAGTACGCATGCATAGCCTGTTCTCTGAACTCAAAAATTGGGGCCAGGTGTCCACAAGATGTCACTGTTTGAAAAGAACAAACACGCACACATGCTCAGCGCCATCAAACCATGTGATGGACAGCTTTGACCAAGACGCCACAGCGTCATTTATCAACCGGAATGTTTCAGGCTCACGATCAGCTGATTCATTTAATCAACTGCTTTCAAGGCAAAACTGCCTGACAATGGAGCAGTGAAGTGCAATGAAGCCAAGCATGTGTATTATTTACACATACATAAGAATGAGGGAAAAAGACTATAGGATTGTCCATTCAATACCCAATCATTGTAAAGACATATTCATCTGAGTCAGCTGCGTGCTCCGGTTTCTGCATAGCCTTGTCTCGCAAAGCCTCATGAGCTCTCCTTTATATATCTTAAACAAGGGTGAAAAAAGAGCTCTCATTATTTTAGTGGCTATGTATGAATGGGCCGCTGTGTTCATTCTTCTTAAATGGCTGATTCAGTGTCAGGTTGAGGATCCTATCGTCAGTGTGACACTGAGAGGGACCATTTTCCTTTGGAAAGCTGAAGATTCCTTCAGATAATATCTTATTGTTTGCTCATCTCTGTGCTCTCAATGACCCGCCTGTCCTCGGGGCCTGCCTGTAATCAGATTCACCCAGCAGCAGAGGTAGCAGTTTGGGTCGTGTGCAGCAGGGGCCTTGTGCTCTGAGTTTGTGTACTTGGAGAGGCCATTTATCAACATGAGGTTTTCAGACACAGTCAAGCCCACACTTTGTTGGCTTGAAGCTTCAGCTCACAAAGCCTCCCACAATTGCCCTAGTGCCGTTCCCTATGATATCACATGTGTAACTGACAGAGGCGCTGGTAAGACCCTCAGTTAGTACCTTGTACACGACCAAAGCAAGAAATGTCTATCCTTCTTTTCTTCTTTAGGGAAACATATCAGTGACCTGGGTGGGGAATTCCCAACATATACCCAGAAGTTGAGTTTTTAGTTACAGGCCTGGTGCCCTAACTTCCATATTGATGTATGAGTCGAGGTGTGAAAGTGTCAGAGCTGGGATGATATGGGTGGGGGCAGCGGCTTAGCTGGCTTGCCTCATGAGGAATATAGCCCATAGTGCTGTTACTTGAAACCGACAGTGATCTATCTTTTTAGTCACATGAATCATCATCAGTAGAAGTTTTGTCAAATAGCAGAAAGCATTGCTCTCCATGAGGTAATTAGGTTAAAGCTGTGTCCGATGGTACTTTTCCCATGGTTGCCATGACGAAGCACACATGCTCTCTGCCGTTTTAAAAATCAACTTAACTGGGCCCTGCCAATGCCTGAATTATCCAATAAAAGCACAACCAATTATTGCCGAGCACAAGCTGGGCTCCCAGTCCCCAGAGGTGTTCTACCTTCGGTCACTGTATTAGCTTTCTGAGGGCTCAGTTGTGCAACAAAGATCCATTGTTCGCACATACTAAGAGATATTTGTTCACTCCTTGTATCAATTGTCTTGATTTGATTATACACTCAGGCAATATGTGCAAGCAGTGAAGTCAGCACTCTGCACAATTAAATAATTCTTGAGCTAAGCAACTGGAAAAGGGTCATTATGTATGGAGCAATCAGTCTTTCATGGCTCATTTCCTTAGCTGTGATTTGATTTTGCTTGTCAGTGTTAAGGTGGCCTTTGACCTCTGAAATATGCCTCAAATCTTCCCCGGTGCTTTTGTGAAAGGGTTTGACAACTAAGATCAATATGTAATAGCTTATTATGAGTTTTCTTTTAGTTTCTACATATTCATGAGGTTTAGTCATCAAGAGAAGCTGTTACGTGTCCGTGTCTTTGTTTTTGGCTCATGTGGTTGACATCATGAAATCATATAAACATTTACAGCCTCAAGAAAGTGCTTATTAAACAGTATTACATGCTCTAATTGTGGCCATGGATAACTACAGCTTTTATTGGCCTAATTGCATTGCTGCTTACTGGACATCTCATTTACACTGTGGGTTCCTAGCATCAAATACTGTATGACTTTATTTTGTGTTGTATTTCAGAGATCATTGTTTTTTGTTTTTTTTTTTTTGTATTTTATATTCTTAGAGTGTATCTCATGCTGGATGTTTGAAGGTTTTGCAGTGCCGTTTTAAAGCTAATCATAAGTCAAGGATGTAAGAGCATGGTTTATTCAGTGTTCATAATTAGCATTAATATAAGTGTAAATGCCCCAATTGGCTGAAAGCTCATTTTCATCAGTGGTCTCTTTGTCAGATCAGCATCCTGCTGTGATAGGGTTCATTTTACTAAAAGGTTCTGTGTGTTAGAGTTAGGTGAAAGGGCTTTTAGCATACATATAAAATAGAGATGTTATCACTAGTGTTTTTCATGCATATTGTGAGAAATGTTCTTTACCATAAAATGGAACTTTAGAGCTTTATTTACAGGAAGGGGGTCTTCTAAGCCATGTTTTTTTTTTTTTTAATGTCGTTCAAAGCTGACAAAAATGAAACCTTTTGAGTTTTCATGACAACTGAAGTTCACCACTCTCTTTCATGTCTTGAAAAGGAGGGTGAGATACGGCGTGTTCAGCTGGAACATAGGTTCACCTCACTCTAGGTATGACTACATCGTACAGACTGAATGAAGTGTCACCAACTGTGAAACCTGACATCAGCCTCAAACTGAATGCACCATATCATTAAATTCTTTCCACATATCACCAAACATTGTGGTTATATCTGACAGAATGAGCCATGGATTTTTCATCTCTAAAATAATTAATGTTTTGGTTCTTCTCTGATTATCCAAATATTAAATAATATTCCTTATTTCTGTCACCTCTGATACACCCATACCAGTCATCATGGGGAGCACAAAATGCACAAATCACACAAAGTCATAAAGAACCAGTAATCCTATGGGGTTAAGCACTTAAAGGACTGGTCCCCGTGGGCCCTCTGTGACGCTTGTGTTGCAACACACTTCTGGCACAGTGATTGACAGCTCGGGAAACTGTTTTACAGTGCTGCTCTTGCAATGAGTAGCCCCCAGAGTGTAGGTAATAACCACTCTGGAGTGTTGACTAATACATTTAGCGACGACTGTCGGCAATCAAATGTGTTCCAGCTGTTGAGTTCTGATGACAAATTCAGGTTTTCCCAGTTTGCTGAGCTTCCTTGAGAGACAAAAGGAGGATTTCCTCTGAAACAGACAGGCAGTGGCAGCACCAACAAATGGCCTGGTACTGTTACCAAATAGAAAGTCTGACTAAATATAAATGTAATATAAATCATCTGCAGCCAAATGCGTTGGTGCAGAAACAAAGAAGAAGAAGAAGAAGGCAACTGACACATTGTTGTCTACAGGAGGTCTCATGGGACACTGACAAAGATTCATGCACTAAAACAAGAAAATGACTTTTTTTATTTGCATTGTATGGTCATAGATTGTGACTTAGATGAAAGTCAGATATTCCTTTGAGCACACACCCGTCGCATGTATGCATTTAAATAACCCGTGGTTGTTGGTTGAAGCTGCCACCTGTTGTTTGACAGGCATTAACTGCGCAGAGGTGCGCAGTGTGTGTGATTGTGTGTGAAAGTAAGTGACTGGGACATCGAGGGGGGGGCTGTCCATCCTGCTGCACAATAAACAGTTTGTTTCCCAGGAGCACCCCTCATGTTCCTGTTGTTGGCTCCATCGCCGCTCACTGGGAAACGTCCTGGTCTCTATTGTCCGGGAGGTCGGGGGGTCACAGGATGCTCCTAAAGGCCCAAAAGGGGAGGTAAGAGGTTGGATAGTGAGGGAAGATAAAGAGCCATCCCCCACCTCCTCCAACCACGCACCCCTTCAAAAACAAAACATTAAAACTGCTTCTTTTTCCCTGTGTCTCCTCACATCGCCTTTTGCTGGAAAGCCCAGTTGTTATCAAGAGTTTTCAGGGAATCAGGACAATACAGAGACTGACTATTTCTTACTGAACATCCTGACTGCCTTCAGCACATGTGTAGAGCTCTGTTCCTCGCATGCGTTCTTTGCATATCTTTAATGGAAGCTGTAGCCCGTAAGCGTTCCCATGCAAAACTGGGACATTCAATCCTAGCAGTTAATGGAGGGTAAGGCTCATCATTAAAAAATTAATAAAATGGAGCAGTTGTATTTTCTCATCTTCACCACGCCAGTGTTATTCTTGAACCACAAATACATGCATCTGACTACATTGACCTTTTTTAAAAGGATCGCACATAAACACCCACGTAAAACAGCGTTCTGGCAGCACAATTAAATATGTCGCCCCAGAACAGCAGACATTTATGATGGCTAAACAGAAACACCATGCTTTCATAATGGAAACTTGTTGCGCCCCTCCTGAGGCTAATACAAACCGACAGCAGCGGCTGAGGTGTATATCAGTTTAAGTTCTTGTGTCTGAGTGAAACAGCATCCACACAATAATTCCTGGGAAGATTATTCTGAAGGCTTTTGAGAAACAGTCTTGTTTCTTTTATTACACTTGAACCAAGAGCTTAAAGGGCCTGCAGCCCGTCCTTGTCTGTGACCCAGCGGGCTGGAGAAATAGGATGAGTTGACGTGCTATTCTCCAGACGTTCACAGGGACACTCATTTATCATTTTTATGGCGCGAACATAGCTGCAGATTTGAATAATATTCCAGATGTTTGTTGTTTGGCATTCTATCGGCTGTGGACTGTGATGAAAAGGCTTATCTGTCACGCAAATTGATTTATATTCATTTCAGCCATGTGTTTGTCAAGTTCAAACTATTAACAGATAAACACAAAACATAAACAAATTTACTGTACACTCATATGTAAAAAAAAATCTGAAAGTTATTACAAAAATTGACAAAAAGTATTAAACTGTTTTTACCAACAGTGTAAAAGTACTTAAAGTAAACACAACAAGTAAAAGTAATACTACACACACACACATACATGTGATGGAGAAAAAGTTCCAACGATATACTGTAACTTAACATGGAGGTGCTTGATTAAAATCATCTGAATGTCCTTAGTTACATTCCGCCGCTGCGTAATTGTGTGTTTTCATTATTCCCAGGCTTGTTATTGAACGTGTGAGGACTTGTAGTGTCTCGCGTAAGATGAGCCGTTAATAGAGGTAATATGAGAGACAATAGGCGCAGCACATGGCCATCCTCATTTTTCAACCACAGGCATTTATGAATATAAAGCTCACAGTGTTAGTTACATGTTATGTATCCTCCTCGAGGCCTGACCCTCACATCGTCCTGCCCCATCATATCAGGTTAGTAGCTACACTGGAGCTGGGACGTGACAGCTGGAAATGGTTTGAGGCTCTCCGGATAGTTTGTTTTCAGACCACACTGCAGGGAATGGATGAGAGACACGTGTAGGTTAGCCTTTGGCTTATGCACCTCGTGGTGATAAAACTGTTTCTGTGCATGATATCACTGTAAAAAAATCTGCACGGCTGCACTTAGCTGGCTCTTAGTGTTCTCTGGGAGCATGACGAGCCGAGCGGAGCTGTCCAGGTATCCCACTCGTGTGTCGCTGTCTCAGTTAATCAGACTTGTCTGTGTTTTGAGCACTTTGACCTGCTGGGGATTCATTTCCTGGCCCGTTGTGTTTCTAAGTCTGCAGTTGGGGCTCTGGCATAATTTGCGTTCTCACTTCCCAATCCTTCTCAGATGGTGGGGTGCTTTTTGTCACTTTATGACCGAATAAATCTGGCTGGTGCCAAATGGGGGAGAAAATGGGATTAAAATTCCCCCTTACGCTGTCTTGAGGAGCCCAGCTGCATTGCACTGTTTGTTTTCCACAGCGAGGTGCAGCTGCAGAGGCAAGCATTATGGAGAGGTGGGCCAAAGCACAAAACAGAAATGACTTATTTTTACTGGCACAAACCTCCCTATTCGCTGAGTGATAATTGTGCAGAGGAATTAGAAGGCAACAGGACAACAGTCCGGTTCAGATACTGTAAATGTGGTTAAACATGCTTTACTTGTAATACGCAATGAGGTTTACATCACACACTGTTTTCTCACAGTGGCTCTTTTCCCCACAGCTTGATTCTCACCGCAGAACAAAAATGGAGAAAATACCGAGAATGATAAGAACTTGCCCAGCAGAGCAACACATGCAGCAGTTTGGTTATGCTGCAATTATTGGAGATGTATACAGCAGCCATTTAACAGCCACAGACGGGTGGCCAGACACCAACACAAGGAATGAGCTGTAGACAGACAAAGAGAGAGAGAGAGAGTGTGTGTATTTGCACCAAGGCTTATCACAGGGTGAAAAGTGGTGCAGCAGGTAAGACATGTCTGTGAGTAATATTAGCCGCTCAGGTAGTTCTCTTTAAAATGCTCTCCAATGTAAATGAGCAACAAGTTCTTGAATTGAAACTCTCTCTCATCTGAGTGCAATCGCATATCTGCCCCGGCCTCAGAGACAAATTTGCCAAAGAACAGAGGGAGGGGATTTTTTTATTTAATTCCTCTGCTCTTTTCTCAATTATCCATCCTGTCTCCTGCCATTTCCCTCAAAAAGCTTTCTATCCTCCACAATCATCTCAATTTTCACTTCTTAGAGTTTTAGATGTGTCTGATCAGCGTGACTCTGCTCCTGCCCTGCACATCAATTTACTAACAGCAAATCATGATGCCTACACCCCCACCACACTAATGACAGCATTCAAAAAACCGGGGAAATTCACCTGTATCTTCCACACAGTGTATGTACTCTGTTAAAATAAAATGCAGAATTACCACTCACCCTTACAGAAGATGTAGTCTAATGGATATCTATCACATAAATAGAATCCAAATAATCTCTGATGCAATTGCTGGACATGTTGGCTCATTCTCCTCATCACCAGTTGGGGAGGGGGGATCCAGTAAGAACGTATCGCCATTGATAGACACTCAAAAGAGCAACATGACTGTAAAATAAACCTATGAAACACTATACATACTGTTCCTCTCCGCGGCAAACCCTCGCCTCCCGTGGCTGTGCACACACCACCAGCTGTACATGTTCAAGTATGAGGCAATCACCAGCGGAGGGTTGAGCAGTAACTCTATGGAGGAGAATTTCACAGAGCAACACATAAAGATGATGGCTTTCAGATCGCGCGCGTTATTCTTACAGATTATGCTCTGCATACTCTCATCGTATAACCAGAGACAGAAAAACGACGGGAACTAATAATAAGTAATCCATGTGAAAAACTAAAATCCTCGTGGACTGGGAATAACTTTATCTTCTCCTGTGGATACACGCCGACAAAAACCAGCAAGGACGCTAAAAATATGCAAAAGACTTGTGGTGCAGTTTCCCAAGGCCGGAGAAGGGAAATAGACTGACAGTTTCTCCCTGACCCCTTCACTGCCCCCCCTGTAACCTCCTAACAACCCCCACGGGGGATCCTGTCTCTATGTGTAAAACAGACAGTCAGAAAGCATCCTGGAAACTCAAGAGCCACAAAAACAAGAGGGCGTGAGGAAGTCCAATAAGCTTGTATGTAGAGGGCTCAGTCGGGAGATAATCTCGAGGCCACACAGACCAGGCGCCAAGCCTATAGAGCCTAAAAGCTGTATGGCCCAGCCGAGCGGCGTGATCATTGTTGTCTTTGGAAGGTAAGCAGATTCAGCGAGGCCAGTGGTGTGAAAGCCACCTCTCTTCTTGAGTGTCTGCTGCAGACCCTCTTGTTGACATACAGGGCAGGTGCAGCTGCTCTCTACAACTGCATCAAGTAGAAGCCCCTTGACACAAACACACACACACACAGACGTGGAGCAAGAGCTTGGATGTCACAAGACAGGGTTATATGGACAAAGACAAATCTACCATTTTCTTTAATATCTCGGCAACAATCAGCGAGGCACTGCTGAGTTAACACAGGGCCCACAGAAATGAAAACAATGGCTGGATTCTTCGGGCTTGAAGATGGCTATGGGAAATGGCAGGGATGCCAGGGCTGATAAGTGACTGAGGGGCTCAAGTTACTTCCAGCTGTCTGCAGCCGTGCATGCCTCAGCGGAACGTACGGTTCACGCATAATGCAAACCATTTCATTTGCATAACGCTCATAAAACAAAACTCCAAAAAAAGGGGGGGGAAAAAATTGAAAACATATTAAATAAAGTCAACAGCCTCTCACTTGGGCAGGGTTTACATCATAGAAAAGAATCTCCAGTCCTCGGAGGAGGAGCTGCGCGATGCATCCTCAGCTGAGAAAACACAGACGGTTGAAGGCTGTGACCTTGTGAGCATTAATGTTAACTGGATCAATAAAACCAGGCAACGGCAGAACGCCTGGATGCAGCATCTGGAAAGAGTCTGAGTGATGCTTTGGGGACAGGAGTCAGCTACAGAGCCATGCACAGTAAATGGTGTCCATGAGGACCTGTTGGCTTTGTTAGCTGTGCTCCTTTTTTCCCTTCAACTATAAAACACAGACTTCCATATAGACAGTGAAATAAAAAAATATATTAGTCTTCTTGTAATTAAAATTACGAGACATTAAAGTCAATATAAAATCAAGCCTGTAAAAGATTAACAGTTTTTCATACAGACAGTGTTTTTGGGCTGGACTACACTGAACACTATAGTGCCACATTGCATTAGCATCACCTCAATACCAGTGAGGGCCCCTTCTTGTCCATTTGGGAAAAATAAGTACATTTTCAGGCTGCACTCCGAAGGGAGAGTGCTTCTGGTTGGCTTTGAAGTTCACAGAAATAATGCTCCTTAAAAGCATCCTCTGTGATCCAGAAAAACATGGACAGATGTATTTCTGTCAAGAGGCCTGAGTGAGTACTTCTTAACAAGGATGTAAATCTGCACTGGAAGACTTGGACGTGTTTGATGTCTTTTCAAGTCTCATAATGTTTTATCCTTTGCACAAGCAGCATTGATTAGCTTTATGGTGCAATATTCTACAGAAGCGTGACTATAAATTCATTTTTGTCATCATTTTAATTTGATCATATCGTCGAAGACATTTGATGCTTTTTTTTCTTCCTGCAGGTGAACGCTTTGCTTGTCTCAAAACCTGCAGAACCCTTCCAGAAAAAGGAGATGACCGACGCAACAGAACACCAGAGAGAAGGAGAAAGGCAGGAATAAAACTTTGTAACCGTCTTTTATTTTCCCTTCTCTGCACAGTTTAGTGTTTCAGTTACACCCTTTAGGCAGTAAAAACTGTCATCTAATCATATCCTCACACAGTCTTAAATGCCACATACGCCCATACCAGCCTGGAAAGGGGACCATTCTGCGGATTAAAACGGATATGAGGTTATTTTTGTGTGAGATCCACGAGTGCGTGCGGCACTCCCATCCATACTTAGTGTGATGACTGAGGAGTTGAGGTAATATAGCAGAAATGTGATGCAAACAACTCGTGCGGGCTCGTCATCCGCACTGCATCCTGCCGCACAGGGACAAATGTTTTGTTTTGATCGCTTGAATCTGTTGATCCTTCTGTGGTGTCAGAGAGAGAGTTGACAGAACAGGAAATGCATTTGGGGAGGTCTGAGAAAGCACAGGTAGGATCACATACTCTTTCTATTTAAAAAGTGCATTGTCGTGTGTTTAATGACATATACCTCTGCCAAAATGTATTTATTTGTAGCATCTTGAAATGCAGGGCAAAGTGATTTAGATACAGTAAATATCAAAATAAAAGTAAATCATATTTACAAAACAAAAATCATGTTAACATGTTGGAGCCTGCAAAACTTCATTGAGATTTTCATCAAGATCCATGACACAGGTGAAAAGTTTGAAAAACGCACAATTTACCAACGTTAGGGAAAAAAAAACATTCTGGTCCCACACCTAAATTTGATAGGCCGTTCCCTGACCCATATCACAACCTCTTGGTGGACTTTCGTGGTAATCAATTCAGTTGATTTAGTATAATTGTGTTCACAAACCAACAGCACGACCCGACACAGACATGGAAGAGATTGAAGCCTATTATGTGAATAGGAGAATCGCAAATGAGACCACATCTGTGACAATTCATCCAGATTAGTTCTAACCAATTTCTTTTTGCTCCATTTTCCAAATGGAGACGTTGCGGAGGGCCCTCTGGATTAATGAAGGAGTGCGATCAGAGTAGGCTTCAAAGACAATCAAGCGAAACCCAAATCTCCCGAAGTGAGATAGATGGAAGCAGCAGCAGCACATTGTGTGATCTGACGTGTCCTCCACACACTTTAACAAGTGTTATTAGAGAGCTTGACAGGGAGGGTTTGGCCTGGCAAGACATGTTGGAAGCACTGCAGCAGATCAGAGGGAGGATGAGGGAACTGCTTCAACACCTTGGAAACAGTGGGGCGAGGAACGTGATGAGGAGATGGGAATTACTGCTGAATTAAGCACCACTTTGATTGGAAACTGATTGACCGATGGTTGGCAAAACATGAAAGGATGACCTTGAATCCTCCAAAGCGAGTATGGATTGGCACGCAGCATCTCTCCCTCCCTCTCTCTCTCTCTCTCTCTCTACTGCTTTCTTTCCTCAAATCTCGCTTCCCGTCAAACACACACACTCACACACCCTGACGGGAACACACATGCACGCAGAGACACACACGTGTATTGACACACAGCAGTGCTCCATCTCTGCCCCCCCCCCTTATAGCGAGAGGGGGAAAATGAACACACAGGCACGTACGACAAGCCAGAGTTGAGAGAGCAACTTCAAAGTAAGGCAGATGCAGGGACAGCATCCTCTGAATAAATTTTCTGGCCACCAGTCGATCTGCCCCCGGGCTAAGATTGTGGCTGTTCGCATCTCTCCTGACCCCTCATCAACTCCCAGTTACAACCAATCCTGCTCTAACAAGGCAGTCATGAGGAGTATAGGGATAGCAGCAGCAGCAGCACTGGAAATAGAAATTTAGATATGTTTTCTCTTGCAAATGTTACAGGTGTTCATATGTTCATTTTCAACTTACATTTGATTTTGAGGTTTTCCAGAAAAGAAGCCAATGTGCTGCTGCATTGATGAATCAAACATTGTATAATAGTAATGACCTCTTTATTGATGGGGCACCTTTCATACTCATACTCATCATTTTGAATGAATGGCAAAATCATTCAAAGCAACAATATTTTTGTTGAAACGATACAAAAGGATTAAAATAGCTCTGAAAAATATAGAAATTAGGCTGCTTCAGTTGTATTAAATCTAACAGTCAACAAGTTAATGAGACTTTCCAGTCTAACAGGGACCTTTCCATGTGTTTTATAACAAGCCCAGCAACATTTTTTTCTTTCCGCCCCTCTGTCTCATTTTACAATAAAACTCCTCAGGGACAGTTTTATTTTATCATTCTATTCATCACACAGGTGTTATATCTCCCTGTGCTTTTACAGCTTACTGCGAACATCCCTCTGCATGCCCGTGGCTCTTCGTGGCACGCTGCAGAAAGTTAGGCATGTGTGAGAAACGTCAGCGCTGCAGACATGTTTCCCTTCAGAAACTGCTTATGCATGTCATTATTATTTTTCCCATGTTGATTTGTTTTAATATTTGATTTCTCTATCAATCTTTCATAAGGCTGTGCTTTGTGAGCACAGAATGATTGTAATTGCACCTGCTGGGACATGCAGGGTCTATTACATGTCTGACATGTGATACATTATTCTGGAAATCTGTTGTGTTTTCGTGGGTTCTTTTTGGTTATTTAATTTATGGAGTGGAAAATATGGCGGAGTCCGGAACCAAAGCAAAGGGTTGCATCATAAATTTGGATGAACAAAACAAAGAACCTAGTCGTGCATCTTTTGGAGGATTCACTGTGCTGCATTCTCTGTATAGAGTAGCCCAGAAAAACAATGATGTGCAGCCCTGAGGGCAAATAGTCACCTGTGCATGTGTGTGTGTGTGTGTGTGTGTGCAAGTGCAAGCACGTATAATTATGTTTATAACAAAACCACCATTTTAACTGCCCTGCTTGCACATCATAGAAAATGCAGTATGCACCTACAGTATGCATTGCTTTCAAATAGAATTCAAATACACACAATGTCGTGCACGCACACACAAACACCTTGGAGGAGTGGGGATCTAATGAGGCCCGTGGGGACACTGCCGAATTGTCAGTCAACCCTCTGCTTGCTGACATGCAGTCGACAGCATCAGTGACTTCTTTTCTCGAGCCTGTCGACTTGCATCAGAAGTTAAGAGAAGTCTGAGGTCCGGTGGATTTGGACTGAGTGAGACGAAGACAGCATGAGGAAAGTAACTGTTCCCAAAGAAAAAAAAACTTATCAGCAAACTTATGTGCGGTACAACTCAGCAAACTTTTGCAAGACTTCTCTCAATGCATTTGAAAACATGCAGTGATTCAGATGTATGTGCAGGTCATTAAACACACACAGAGAGAGAGAGAGAGAAAGGAAAGTTGCAACCACTTCCTTGTTCATCCAAGGTTGCTTGCAAAATCAAGCCTTCGGTCCTGTTCCTCATGTCAACAATGGGGTCAGAGTGAGAGAGAAGGAGAGAGAGAGAGAAGTGCAACAGGCTTGTCCTGGGTGTTCAGGGGCGTGTTGCCTCACTCTCTGTCATGCCTATAGTTGTGTCATAACAGGCCATGCTTATCCCAGGTGTTATTGAGCTTTATCTTTCTCTGCGCATTGTTTCACGACATTCAGACATGCAATTTACATGGCAGTGTATAATTAGGACTTTCTCACTGACCCGTCATTTTCACACAGACAGAGGTGGTGTCTGCAGAGCTCGACTTGACAACACTACAGAGAGTGGGCAGCTCTCACCACATGGTCCACTCTGTTTAATTGTACACACAATACAAAGAGGGACACACGTCCTTCGTTCATAATCTCACGTGTTGATTTCAACAGACATTGATGGATTTGATCAGAAGTGTAGCTGGGATTTCTCTGAAACAGGGGCCACAATTTAAACAGGAGGGGCAATCAAGCCCCTACTCCTCTGGGCCAAAGACCCACACACACCCTCTTACATCTGGCTTTCGTCTGCCATGAGGATTGATTCAATCGAGATTCACTCCAGGGTCAAATGACTCAGCATTAAACAAATCAGTTGATCGGCAGTGAGGGAAAACTGGCCGAATGTCAGTGTTTGTGAAGACAAATAGACGCACTGGGGGAAAAACAGAAGCAAACTCCTGTACTGGCAACAAGGAAAGAATTCATTGCTAATTTCAGTCGATTGAAAAAACTGCATACCCACTACTTTTTGGTTTAAAAGAGGTAGGCCTATTAAATTTCCGACATCTATTGTACAATTGGATTGTGCATTTGGAGATGTATAAACACCACACATCTTTGGATATACTTTGAAAGGTCTTCCTTGTAGAAGCACAATTCTGTATCGTTAAAAGGCTTAGAAAATAAAAGTTCTGAAAGAATTGTCATTCTAATTCACTGAATTGGTAGTTAATTTGAAATAAAAAACAGATTATTCACAAGATAGGGGAACTTCAGGGGGCCAATCAGAGTTAAATTGGGACCCCCCCCCCCTCCGGTCCTACCTGTGGAACCGCCCTTGGATTAAATTAGTTTGATTAACATAAAATGTATACAAATAAAATGTTTATAAACAGTGCTATTGGCTTTATGAGAAGTGGTGATAGTGCTGTAATGATTATAATCATCGCAGTAGTAGCTGTAGCGATCAATTATTATTGTATTATTGAAGGATAGCATAACCTACATGTAGTGCGGGGGTTTGAGGGTTAAGACTGAGGCTGGTCTCCACGGTGCTGAATGGAGTGTCGGTTTTCAGCGCTAACTCCTCCTCCTGTTCGGACGGGCTTGCGCTTTTCCTTCCACTTGAACAACCAAGTAGTTTTTCAGGGCGCATTCCCCGGCAGCGATGCGGAGGCAGAGGGCGAGCACGTTCAGCTGAAACACTTCAAAACTCTCCCGTCGCCTTTTTTGTTTCAGAGTTGCTTTCTAATTCCGTGTCGTTTTCGAGCGAAAAAAAAGAGAAAAGAGAAAAACTTGTGGGAAGAAAACACGCGCGAGAGAAGTGGAGACGACTGAGCTGCAGCCTGGCCGTTTTTCCTCCTTCTTCTTTCTGTTGTCTGCTCGAGCCGTTGTTTGGATCCGAGGAGATGACATCGGACGGGTTTCTTCTTCCTTGAGCACTCGCTTGGACTTGAGTTGTATTTTCGTGGTCTCTTGGATCTGTAAGTGGAGAGAGAGAGAGAGAGAACCCCCCCCACACACCACCCTCCTCCATTCCTTAGCAGCAGCAGCAACAAACACGGGGGCCACAAGTTGTCCGCAAGCTGCGGAGGAGGCGAAACTTTGCCAAGTTTGCGCTGCGCATCCGGCCACCGACGCCATAATTATCCATCGATATTTTTTTTCCCTATCAGCGGCCGTGTCGCAACTTTTAAACTGTGGATTACTGTTGTCGGCGAGGCTCGCCATGGACCACGGAGCCGCGTTCAGGGGATGAAAAGGGAGTTTTGGAACATGAACGGCTCCTTGTAGTTTGGCTCGCGACTCGCTCCGGTGGCACGCTCGGACTCACACTTCGCCCGAGAACCTATCGATACACGTTTTAGAGAAGTGAGCGGCTGCTGTGCCCTTTTCTGTTTCCACTCGTGTGCGCCTTCATCCACTGGTGTGCCGACATGCCGCAGCTGAACGGAGGCGGCGGGGACGACCTGGGGGCCAACGATGAGATGATCTCGTTTAAAGACGAAGGGGAGCAGGAGGAGAAGATCTCCGAGAACGTGTCCGCGGAGAGGGACTTGGATGATGTGAAGTCCTCCCTGGTGAACGAGTCGGAAAACAACAGCAGCTCGTCGGACTCCGAGGTAAGAGGGACCCCCACCCCGGTGCTACAGCGTGCGCAACGTGCCTCTCGCCCTCCGCGCCAGGGCTGCGATTTTAATGCTGCCGCAAAGTTTCAATATAGTTTTTCTTCCCCTTCTCCCGGGTGTGTTTCTCCCTGTCAGCAAGCGGAGAGGCGCCCCCGAACCAGAGTCGACTCGGACAGTTATGAGAAAACGAGAGACTACTTCAGTGAAGGTAAATAAATAAATAAACAAATAAAAAGACCCCTGGTACTTTCTGGGCCGTAGCTGGTGATTGTGACTTTTAGCGGCTGCATTAACTCTCCCTCTGTTTCCCCCCTGCAGCACTGAGGAGGCAGCAAGATGGAGGCTTTTTTAAGAGTCCTCACTATCCTGGCTACCCGTTCCTCATGATCCCAGACCTCACAAACCCCTATCTGTCCAACGGCTCTCTGTCCCCCAGTGCCAGGACGGTAAGTGTGGCTGCGGCTGTTTCTTTATCCTACTTCACATTGCACTCAGTGAGACAGGAGAAGGAGGAAAAAAAAAGTTTGGTCGTGTGTAAAAGTTCCTTGCGCACTGACACACCGCCATATTCCCTCCGAGTGGCCTCTCAAGGAGTACTAACTACTTCTTTGTTCTTTTTTTTTTGAGGGGGGGGTATAAATTTCTCTCTGCCACCCACTCCTCCAGCAGGGACTGAATTTGACAACCTCTCATTCGGCTCAAAGTTCACACACACACATCAGTCATTGCAACAGGATTAATGGCAATTTCTCACTGAAAACACTGTGCACTGCTCACGCTGGATCTTATAATTACAGGCATTATTGCAACCTCGCCTTGCTAAAGCTCGTTTTATCTCATGTGCTGACAGTTGTCTTGCTTGGGTTTTTGTGAAATGTCCATTAGGAGTGCAGGGTATTGTTTTCGAGTTTCCCACTGTGATCACTTACTTAAAGAAGTGCTTTTCTTTAGTTTACAACTCTATTTTCATGCACACATTTTCCAAAGAAAATTTGAAACAGTATCCTTCACAGTTTAGACGACGATGTCTGGATTAGGCTGACAGTCCTGAGTTAGTTGATGCACAACTTCCAGTTCATTTAGTTGTAAAAGGCCCAGAACTGCAATGACTTGCATGTTGTTTAGCTGCTGCTGCCACTGTGCTGAGTTTTTTTCCAGTAAAAAGTGTTATCTGGTTATAAATATCATGTTGGACATGGCTACCAGCTAGTGGAGAGCCGGGAGTGACAATAATTTCACACCAGTTTGCAATGATGCAAACGTCCCCGATGAAGTCACACAAAGGAAAAGCTCATGGGAAAAAATGTGGTCAAAGAACATGACATGGAAGTGAGGACGGATTCAGAGAAGAAGGAAAAATAACACACAACAAATTTTTTAAAAATCATTTCACCCAACACTGTGCGGAAACGTAGCCCATTCAGTACAGTTTAAAGGGGACTGCGCAAACTTCCTTAAAATAATCCCTGCTAGAGAGCCGAGTTCCTCCAAGCTCGTCCATCCCCCAATGCATGCCCCCCTAAAAAAACAAACAAAAAAAGTACTTTCGTTAAGGCCTGGGAGGCATCTGACTGAAAGGACCACCCCCTCCTTTTTTTCTGTCTCCTTTTCAGTGTTCCAGGCCCACTCCCCTCTCCTCCCTGTATCTTCCATTCAATTAGAAAGGCGTTAGTTGACCATTGTTATTCTGAGCAGGCTTGATGGCTTCATTGGAGGTCTCCATTGGAGCTCATTAACTAAATGGCCATTCTGCTCACACTAGGTGATACATACCACCGTGTGCATGGTCTACCTCCATGCTTTTGACCCCCTTGTTGTTTTTAAGGAAGAATCTATTTTTTCTCTCCTCATTTTATTTTATATAATTTTTTTTAATTTCTCAAAACTTTGGTTGACAGAAGTATAATAGAGAAGAACATCACAATAGTAACTAACTTACTAAACTTGTAGTCTGATATTTAGTTTTGTCGTGAGTGGATTTCTACCGGTTTATTACCTCATCTCTGCTTTGTTTCGACTTGTATCAGTCCTATAAAACCCTCTTGTTACCTTGTGTTTCTTGTCCAGCAAAACAAAAGCCGAAAACCAAAACAGCTTTTCTGGTTCCTCGCGACAAAGTAGCAAATAATTGGAGAGGATTTAAAATTTGAAGGTATAATCCTCCGTGTTATGGATGAAGAAATGAGGTCAATGGGACAGAGTGAGCTGGCTGTGTCAATCATCGCCGTGGCAGAAAACAAGCAGGCAGACAATGGCTGGCATACTTAGCAGATGTCTGAAGGTCCCTGCATCGCCCTGTGCTCACGGCTTAGTGTGAATGCTGTGTATTTGATTGATGAGAGGATTGTTTCAGTGCGTGTTCAGGCTCAAAGTCAGGGGCTGGTTTGTTTACACCTGTGGATAAAGTGGAATACAGTCAGATATACTGGATGCCATTTACAAGTGGCTTGCACCCACGTCAGGCCAGTGACTTTGTTTCGCTAATGAGCTCGGCAGCTGATCATGCGGTATTGTTCTGTGGGATGTATATGCTGATGGGCTTGTGAGATAAACTTGCCCACAGGGTGAACTAATTAGTGTTGCCACCTCTCTTGGTCTTACAATAAGATGTATTTATCTTGGAAAGCTTTGTGTTACTTTCTGATTTGCTCTTGTGGTGTGATCTGAGGTTGCGCATGTGCTGCAAAAGATGAATGCTTTGACGATTAAATGGACATTTTCAGGGTTGTATATATGTAATGTAATACTGACAGGAAGTTATGCAAAATGTAATCCAGATCACAGCATGTCTTCAGGGACATGTTAATTTGCCTAAGTGACAAATATAAGAAGCATCACTAGCCCTTTCACTTTTAGGCAAAATATTGGACACAGCCTACACACTACCTATTTTATGTCTAGATTTAAAAAAAAAAACTTTGCTGATGTAACAATATTAAATTTTTTCATTTTCCAACATGCTAGTTTTTAATATTCCAATTTCACCAACTTTGTGTTATATGTCAATGTAATTTCAATAATAATTTAAAATTAGTGTTAGTACTTATCAGACAAATGAGTGAGAGTAGGAATAGTCAATCATTTAGCCTTGCTACACAAGGCACATTCACATGTCTTTCAAACACATTATGCAATGCTAGGCAACAGAGACTGATGTATAGGTGGTTAAAAATAAAATTAATAAATATAATGAACAGTTTTTGGAATTTTAGGAAATCCGTGGCTTTTTATTTTCACACGTACAACCCCTGTGAGGTTTGACGTAGATATTATTTGGTAATTGTAGATAGAACAGTTTGTGCTTTGTGTGTATTTTTACATCTCCTGCATGTATCTTTTTACAACTCCCCCTTCTGGTTCGACAACGGAGTAGAATTGCGTAATGATAAAGCCATGAAGAGCGGAATAATGCTCACATACGTACCAGTATTTAAAAGAACACCCTGTTAAATAATAGATACAAGATGTTGCACAAGAGTCGCCATGCAGCAAATTTCACTCCACACCGTGCTACATGAAGGATTTGAGGCCTGAACTTTTAAATTTGGATGTGGCAACCCTATCATGAGCAATGAGAGACAGGCCTACATGGGATCAGCCCAGAGTTCCCCTGGGGGCCAAGCATAACTGATTTAAAGCCTGCTCGGAGCTGACATTCCGCTGTAATCCACCGAGAGCTGAGGAGGAGGTTTTATGTTTGCAGAGATGTTCCACCAGACTTCTGCCTGCCATGGTCTGCGGAGCCAAAATAGTTTTTTCCCCCTACGAAGTCAACTCGACAAATCCAGCTCATTGTTTGTCGATTCATTGACGTGATTATCGCCACATTGTTCCCGTAGCGACTGACCAGTGCCAGATTTAACTACGCTTGACACCATCTCTTGTCAGCCTCACCAGCACTCTGAGATAATTCTGCTAGTACATCATCACCATCACTAAAGAGTGAAATGCCTCTTGTGTGTGAGAGGTGGCGACTGAGTGAGAGCGAGGTTAGCCACTCCAATATATCTTCATCAAAAACTGCAACGGGACACTCTCGGCCATGATTGTTGAATAGGAAATAGCTGGAGATTGAAATATGAATGGCGAGCTTGTATTAGTCTGAACATGTCAGGGGCTATGTTTGCATGCCTCTCCGACTCCTTTTTTTTTTTCCTCCCTTCCCATTCTTTCTGCTGCTTTTGGTGCTTAAAAATGTGCAGACAAAGAAAAGTCAACACAGACATTGTCCTGCTGAATAAAAGGGCCTCTCCCTGCATAAGCAAAGCCTGTTTGTGTTGAGGTGTCTTTTCATCAGGTGGCTCACTTGGAATTTCGCCCACCTTGCTGCGGGTGTGTGTGTATGCGAATGTGCACACATGCATGCATGCGTGCTGCACGTTTGTGTGTGTAAAGTCTGTGAGTGTGGGGGGGGGTGGGTGGGTGGGCATTAAGGTGAGGCTATGTGGATACTCTTGCAACAGAGGGAACAGTGTGCTGGACTGGGCTCACATTCAGACAACCCTCAGTGTTGTAGCCCTGAATGTTAGCGCACAAATATTTTTGCAACCAAGCGCTGTGTCAACAGAGCGAACATTTTTGACAGGGTTTATAGTTTTTGAAAGATTTTTTTTTCTTCAAAGTTAAACACATCTACATCATTTCAGCGGCCCTGTTCAATTAGGAACAGATCGCCAGCCACCGCAGAAATGCCATCACTGGCTAAGAGCTCTTGCCGGGAGTGATTCAGTTTGATAATGAACTCTTTGCTTGTGCTCAACAAAATTGAATTGAATTGAATGACAAAAAAAGTTTTAAATATTAAACTAATGTTGGTTTAGTTTGCTTTGGATATAATCTGACGTTTTAAAAATTCAGCACTTGGATTGATTACCCTCAAATGTTTCACACATTTAAACAACTGCATATCCCAGTAACCTTTATAGTACACAGGGGTTATCAAGGTCAAATGTAATTAGTGTAACACAACCCAAAGGGGTGAGTTGTGGGGATTTTATTGCCATAACATGTTTCCAATGTTCCACTTTACACATAAATCGCTGGCAAACTCTGCAGCTTCATGCAGAATCTTTCCTGTGGAGTTTTACAAGCAGTTTGCTTTTGTGCTCATGCTCACTTCATAACAGCACTCATGTAGAACTGTGTGAAATGGTGTCAGTCCTGGTCTGTATCCTTCCCTGTTTGGTCTCGGTGGAAAGTGCGAGCTGGCGTCAATTCCTCCTGCTACCCCATAGCCCGCTCGCTACCTAAACCCACCCGCCCACCCTTCCGCCTGACATTAGAAATTCTGTTTATAGCGCTCTCTGGCTCTCCAGCGCGGGGCCCGTCAGGAGCATCTCAGCACCCTTTGAGGAATGGATAACCAACATCTCCCCTCTCCAGCCGCAGACTCCCCATGTTCAGTGACATCAATGAATCCCTTTGATGTGCCAAGATGAATATGTGTGCAAATGTGTTTTTATCAATTTATGTGTTTTTCTCATTTGCTATGTTTGGCCAGAGCGGCTGCGTAGTTTGGTACGTTTCTTCTCCTCGCGAACATTTTTTTGGGGCAAACTTGTGTTTGAGTTGAGAGACATTTGGCCAGAGGTGAACACGTCCAACACACCTGAGCTGACACCAAGATTTCCTCTTTTCTTTCTTTGTAAGTGTTTAAAGATGTTGACTGTGTCTGTTCAATACACGAACAAACAAACTCCTGATCCAGACTTGGACATAAAAGCGAAAAGAAACTGTCTACCTATTTGCAGTGTAAACTGCAGGTCATGTCCTCACACATTCAGCGGTGCATAGATTCTGCAGGGGTTGAACTGGCAAAGGAGTTGAAGTTGAAGCAATGGGAATCCAAACCTCCCTGTCTCCATGTGGATAATAATAATCAGCAAAGATATGACACACGTTGGAGGTGGAGACATGTATCATGTGTCATGCGAACCTCACGTTATGGCTGTAAATATGGCTGTTTAATGGCATTAACATGGAGTCGCTGTGTGGGGGGATGGGATCCTAGATTTATCAACAGTCCCCCTTTATAAGTTCTGAATTAATCCCTGATGAGAGCTTTGCCGTTGGTATTCTCTTGTCTGTGTCATGTAATGAGCTGGTTATTTTCCAGGGGCGAGGAGAGCGGCAGAAAATTGTAATCAAGTAGAGAACTTATTTAAACTATATGTGATTCAAGTAAAATCAGAAATAAACTTAAAAGTAAGTCAGACTAAATCTACTCCAAGTAAATGTCCATGCATCACATTTTTCTGAAAAGAAAGTTGAAGTGTAAAATATTTAATGCTGATAGTATTGACACAATTATAGTCATCAGTGGTATATTTCTATTTGCTTTAGCAATATTAAACTATATAAATCAATTTAAAGTAGCTGCTGGAATAACTTTTGCTTAAAACAGTTCTAAAACAATTGTACTATAAAAAGTACCAGAGTCATTCTCTGTTGAGCTACACATCAGTTCATTGTTTTCAGATCAAGCGCCTGTAGATGAAGCGATAATGAACCAAGTTGTACTTGCAGTTGCACACTGTATAACGTAATGCGAGTGATGAAACTGCAGGGGCAATGACAGTTAACTGAGCTGGGCAGACTGTCCCGTAAAAGTGCATGTGGGCCCTTTTCATACCTATAACCACTACTGTTTAGCTCACATAAAGAAATGTTTTCCCTCCATAATTGTGCCTTAAATGCTTCGCTCCATGCTAATAAAACATGATTATACAGCAGGAAGAAAACGAAAAATCTCTAAACAGGGTTTCATCAGTCTGGTATTCCAAGCAGCTGTTTTCAGTTTAAGCTCTGCAGGCAGCAGGAGAGGGAGAGCGAGGAGGCAGGAGGAGAGATTGTTGACGAGATGTGGTGGTGGGAGCATAAACTGGGGCAGATACGGGTCCTGCGATTCCTCTGCCTGTTATCCTGAGGTGGGCCGGCTTCCAGACCTTGAGGCAGTCGCAGCCCAATCAGCAAACAGCAGGAGTCTATCAGATCATGCACGTAGCATCAGTACAGTAAGATTTCTATCAGGCTTCGCTTCAGTTCACGTACAGGGCATAAAAATGCTCCCTCCTCGCAGACCGTCTCTTAAAGGCCATGTCGTACAGTATGTGTGTAGTATCAGTGAGGTTGTGCTGGTCATACTAAATTAAGAAGTGGATGGATATCCGTCAAGGATGAGGTTAGTTGACAGCGAGAAGTGCAGCTGCTTCTTCTTGTTGAAGTTATAAATCAGTCTGGCTGCTTCGCTCCGGGTCTATAACTGAGCAGCAGGTCGGGCCTGCTGGCGTGGCTCATGTCCCCTGACGGATAAATGTCACTTCAACATGTTGCTCTTGCAATCACGTGTGGCCCACTGCACAGACATTTCACTGGGCTACTTTTGACTTTCCTACATGATTATGACAGTAAAGCATTGTGCTTAAGTGGTAGCATGAATCCGTGATGAGTCTAAAAAAGAATGAAATGAACACATTCTATAAACATACAGCTGTAACTGCAGAAAGGAGCTGGCCATCTGTAATCACATTTTACTGTACCTCTGGCTCTAAAAACACGTGTAGTGGATTCTATGATTGGCGACAAAAATCTTAAAGAGAGAAACAGGACGGTTGCTTGCTGAAAACAGTACACGTGTCACTGTGGGGATACATTCACTAAGATTCTCTCACACACAAGGATGTTTTTAACCTTAAAAGGTGTTTGAAATTGAATTTCTGTGAGAATTTTGCACAAGCTGTGTGTAATGGTTCGTTTGACTAGTAGTTTCAGCTTCTATTGTCAGTGTGTATTTATTCTCCAAACATTAATTGTTTATTTGTATGGGAATTTCATGACCTATTTAATTTAATTGATGCTGTTTTGTCTGGGCTGGCCAAAGATGCCCATGTGTGATGGTTTCTTATCATGTTACACCATTGGAGGGCCAGCTGAGCTGTCTTGGCTAAACACTCTCTAATATTGGACACCTCACTAAATCTAGAAACATTATGGCTGCTTTCCATCGAAGGTAGTTACCTCTCTACATCTTTTCTCCTCACTGAGAGGTGGACTGTGCCAACTGTGCGTGTGAGACAAAAGACGCCTTCACATATGCAATGCAACCCTGAACCATGCAACCATGAAAAGTATCCTGCCATCTTCTAAAAGTCTGTGCAACATATCCAGTAGAGACCAATAGAGTATTGTGTACGCAGATGAAGGCTGACGTTACGCCATGATGTCATGAATATGTTAATTTGGAATACAGCAGTTCTCCAAGATCTCAGCTCTGTCCGCATTTTTGCACAGTTCAGACCGTGTAATATTGAGTTATGGTGTTAGCCAACAATGTAGTCATAAGAAGAGATTAATACATATATAACACGAATTTTCCCATGAGATGAGGCCACATATTGATAATAAGTTAACCACTGGGTGCCCCTTGCTTCCCCCAGTTACCCTCATAAACCAATTGTACTTGTTAAGAAGTCACAATGTTCTGCAGAGCATCAAATTTGATTAAAGCCCAGCAAAGGCACAAGTCATCTAAAATGTGTAGCCTCCTTATCTCTGGCCAGACTTGTGGATCCTGTTAGAATAAGCAGCAGAAACTTCTGATGGGCTGATATTTTACATCGGGCCTGGCCTGAGGATGCAGCACTCTTTCCTGACCTTATCTACTCAATTTAAAATTATGAGCTAATGTTTTTGATTAGTTATGAGTAATGGCTGTGGTTAGGGCCCTTGTGCTCTTCAGACATAAGACACTCTTTAGCGATAGCACCATTTTCCCCTTGTGACTGCCTCAGATGATCAGGATGATTGGGTTCCTTTGTTCTGAGATTTTAGGATTCAATCATGTAGTCAGGTCGAGCTTTTTGAGAATTGTTTATGTTAGAGAAGAGCAAGGCGGGTCTTGTCGTACGCGACGGCGATGACTGGAGCAGGTTGGATGGCAGCTCCAAGGCTACTCTGACATAATCCCTACAAATGTGACTGACTTATTTGCTCCAAATTTAGAGTAGCTACATGAGAAAAAAAGATCTAATCAGCCCTATATGACATGGAGTAGGCCAAGGAGCCCTTTTGTTTGATTTGTACATGGGATGGAGGGGCTGGCTATTGGAAATCCCTGAAGCAGGCTTTAGGGGCAGGTCTGATTCTCGTGTGAATTGGGAAAGCTCTATAGCTCTCGGCTGACTTGACTGGGGCTGTATGGGTGTGTTGGCAGGGGGAGCGCCGGTCATGAATAGGGTCTTTGACTACCTCAGACTTGCCCTGAAAGGCAGGACAAAGACCCTAGGGCAACGGCTTAGAGCCTCACAGCTGAGCTACAGAATGCTTGGCCCAGTCTTCCTCCCTCCTTGCCTGATTTAAATACTACAGTGGCTTTCAGCATTCTGGCGACGGAGGCCCGTATTCACCGCCGCACATTTACCATCAACTTTTCTCTGTGTTTGTGTTTACAGTGTGCTAATGCCGGGGCCTGTTTACGTAACCCATTGTACAGAATCCATCAGCTCTGCTGCTGAAAATGCATCAGTGACTCCCAAAACTGCCTGAAGATTAGCTTCATGTTGCTTTTATTAAGCAGAATGTCTTTTGCTCTGCACTAACTGCTGGCATATGTGTTTCTCGCTGCTACACACAACTCCTCTCTAATTATGAAGCATTCTTGTTTATCGCCATTCAAGATGGTGGTATTGCCCAATGAACAAGACGTAACTCGGTGCGCGACTCTAACTGCTCGATTGGTTTTGACAGATTGGTGCGACTCTTCGGCTTTTGAGATTTGCAGGGCCAGAATAAAAAGCCATAAATCTTTTCTGCAGAGTTAATGGGGTTATTTGAGTCCTGTCCAGACACTCTCTCCCCACAGAGTGTCTAGTTTCAGATGTCACTCAGAGCTTTGTTTGCCTCCCAGGGTGAAGGGTTAGAGGTTAAGGTTCAGGGCCAGTTGGCTGAGTGGCCACAAAAGCCCAGGCTTCCCCTCAGCACATCCGATCTCTTCTTCCACACCAACGTGCGGTCTCAATGAAGGGATCAGTTTGCAACATTTGTCTCCTCTTATTATAGCCTTAAATTAATTTTCACTTGTTATGGTGTGGTTCACAGTTTCACAAGGAGCTTAGATTCTGGGCTTTTAAACTGTAATTGTGTCTCAGTGGTAACTTGTATAATTACTCAGTTACAGTTCTCGATTTGTTTTATTGCTTTTGTTGTCCAGCTACTGTGTCAAATTACTCCTTAAGAAATAATTGTACAATTTTTTGTACAATTTTTTTTTGTACAATTCAAGATCTTTTGCAAAAAAAACTTATCGTGTCGTCCTCTGCCGACGTCACTCACATTTCTAACTAAAAAAAAAACTTTTCAGTTTCTTTGTTCAAAACTTTGTGAGCCCACAGCCTCACCCTTGTCAGCCCCCACCCACAATCTCAACTTTTCTCCCTACCCACCCCCTCCCACCCCCCACCCAAACATATCCTGCAGCCAGGTTTATTATGCCGTTTCACGCAGACCAAAATTGCAGCTGCATGGAGAACAATCTGGAGCACATTAGCTCAGGCGCTGTGATTTATAAATTGTTTCTCAGGCCATAAATCCCTGCTGTAATTGTGCGCAAGCACCCCTCTCCCTCTCCCTCTCTCTCCCTTTCCCTCTTCGTTCTCTCTCTCCATCCGTTTCTCCCTCTCTCTCTTGAGTAGCTTACAGTTCTTGGGTTAACACTTAATTGTTTGCAGAAGTGTGCAGTTTGCGTTGAGCAGAGGTTTGTTGCATTGTGGCTCACTTTTGGGGGTGCTCGCTGAAAACAGCACTTCATTAAAGATAAACTTTCCTCTTCCTTTTTTTTTAAATTATTTTTGCTTCTCCTTAAACCTTCTTCGTCAGCTGCGAGCCAAATGTCCAAAACGTGGACGTGAGCGTTTGTCTTCAGCTGCATGTTGCTGTGATTCGTGCTCTGCATTCCTGAATCCTGTGTAATTGTAAGGGGCCTCTCCTAAACTCTGTCCCTGGGAATCTGATATTTACAGCAGCCCCTGATCGTAATCACCTTGCCGTTCTCATTATATTCTATTGAAACTGAAAGATAGCAGCAGCTGTACGTACTGTATTAAATAGCATGTCCAGCCTTGAGCTCTCTGTGGGTCTGGTTAATGTAGAGAGGACATTTTCTGTCTCTGAAAAGTGGAACAGCCGAAATGAATCAATGTGAGTTTGTCAGTAACATCTCCCTTTTTTCACAATGAGTTAAGAGTAATTCCTGTAATATCAACCGATGAGAAAATCTGACGTTGTAAAGGGCTTGCCTCATGTTTCAACTCCATTACTTTTGCTGCGCTTTCAAGAAACTTGATGTTCCTTGAAGAGGAAGGACCCAACCTCATGCTCCAAAGGATTTTCCTCCAGCCCATGAAAGCCTATATGTTCTTTACTGGAAAATGTATTCTATGCAAAGTTCCAGACGTGAAAGACGAGCCCTCGGATGTAAGCGTGAATTGAATTTATGGCCGAACCCCATCACTAGATCATAACATAGCACTCAGCTAGAGCATGATGAAAATGAAGCCTCTAGATTTTAGAGGGAATGAGTTTTACAAATGTTTCAGGTATTAAGACCAATGCGTTGGCCACGTCCCAGACCTCCCTGCAGTCTGCTGACAATGCACATAACTAATCCTCAGGAATGTCATGGTAGTAACTTTGGCACTGTGGCACACTTCGTAGGGGTTTGAAACTACCTTTAAATATATTGTCTTATTCAGCTAGATCCAAGCATTGAGATGTAAACATCTGCAAATGATTATTTTCTACCTATTATTTCAGTAGATTTGTTTTCTATATTTAACATTATGTTGTCATGTCCCTGAATGTTTCTTCGAGCATTATGAAATGATAGGGGTTTTCATTTCTAACAGTCGGTGTCTGTGTCCATGTGTGCGGCGGGACCAGGCATACCTGTGGCTGGTGAATGTGTCTGTGTGTGTTTGAGTAGCACTGACTGAGGGGGGGAGCTGTGAGGAGGAGATGCAGAGTGAGAGAAGTGAGCGGGGTTAGCAGTGGGGTGATAGCGATGTCAGGTAGTAAAAACTGAGATGAGGCAGAGCCCAGAAGTCTGCGGGGCCTGGAGATTTGCGCCTGCACTTGGGAGAGCAAACAGAAGGCATCTGCAGGCAGCTGTGTGTGCATGTGTGAGTGTGTGTGTGTGTGTGTGTGTGAGAGAGAGAACAGGGGGGAGGGGCTGCTGCCGCTGCTCAGGACAGGGGGGTGGGGGTGTGGAGCTGGGTGGTGGTGAGGAGAGAGCGAGGAGGCGGGGGTGGAGTGAACACAATCAGCCCTCTGTTTTCATAAGACTTGTGGTATGTGAGAGCAGAAACAAATGTGTTTAATTTAGGCCCTTTTTCTCCCTCTTGCCTTCTCTACCATACACCCACTTATGCCCACCTTCGCTTCTCAAAACTGACTTTTTCCCTTCGAGATGCCTCAGCGCCTCTCTTGCCTCTGTCAGCTGCACTCGGGAAGAGGTTTTTAAGAAAAGAGCCAAGAAAAGCAAAAAAAGAAGGGGAAACAATCACCCACTGTGCCCTGTCAGGGAAAAAAGAGCAAATGTATTCGAAGTTACTCACAGAGAGTGGAAGTAAATATTTATCTGCGATTACTGGAAAAAAAGAAGAAGAAAAGTATTACTTTTTTGTGTCTTCACAGTGACTTGATTGCTGTGCTGTGGTATTTGTCCTGTTCAGCGTGTGCTGGACTTATTATTGCCTCCTAAATGCCTTGGCAGCAACCTCCGTATTATATTGGTCACCCATGCTGTCTCCACTCAATCTGTGTTTGGTCATAAATGAAAAATTCAGGTCTCACTTTGGTGTCACTGGCGTAGACTGGACGCACACGACACACATAAGCATGCACACACACACATTTGATTTCTAAGTTGAGCATTACTGTAAACATCCAGCCAGGCTCTGCTAACCACCTCGAGTCCTGGAGTTAATTATACTTTCGTTTACGGCCGTGAATTTCAATGAAACAGGGCTACTCCCCAAATAATAAAAAAGTAGTGTTCCTGTGCGACTGGACAAACAATGCCACGGCACATGGAAGAGGAAGACGTCTTTTGACATCCGAGGTGTAGCCTGTCCTGACATCAGATCACACTGACATTAAGCGTGGCGATTGAAAGCAGATCTCCCAGGTACGGGAAACCACAAAACTGACTTCACATAATTGACTTGAATAGCCTCGCACCCTCCTCTCCTGTCTTTATGAGATGGCCTTGCTCTCACTAGATGCATAATTATTTTCCTGTGTTTCTAATTATACAGTGAGGTTTATATGACCTGCTGTTGTGCCGTAGAATTACTCACTTATTCCTAACTTAAGCTGCAGTTTAAGGACTTTCCTGGAACTCGTGTGTGATTAAAACTACCTGAAAATCATTGAGTCAGACGAGGAACCACTGCAGCTTCGTTTAAACACACGTACGAGTTCTTTGCTCTATGATAACACTCTACATACAGGAAGCAATAACTAATAAGATCTTGTCTTGCAAAAAGGAAGAAAGAAGACAAATAAAGCCTGAAACAAGTGATTGCTTGAGTTGCAAAAAAATACAAACTGCTGCTGAAGTCAGAGCTCCCTCACTCACAGGGATAAAATGGTAAAGGAGCTTTTAAAGAGGGGGGTGGGTTTGTCTTGGCCCTGTTCTCGGTTAATGCTGTTTTATTACTGAAACAGCAGTAAATTCACTCCCTGGACTTTTCAAATAAACCCAGCCTGGCCTTGTGCAGAATATGTATGAGGCACTCAGCTGCACTATGAGAATTTCTCTGTTGAATCTTGGAAATCTTTTGTGACTGCGATTTATATGCAGCATCGCAACGCTCATATTTTGTTAATTTTGGAATTTGTGATAGATACTTCTATTACTACTACTACTATCTGAAACCAGAGTAGGGACCCCTCTGACCTGTGTGCGTGCTTCAAATAGA
Organism: Pseudorhombus dupliciocellatus; assembly: GCA_016785235.1. Classification (NCBI taxonomy): domain Eukaryota; kingdom Metazoa; phylum Chordata; class Actinopteri; order Pleuronectiformes; family Paralichthyidae; genus Pseudorhombus; species Pseudorhombus dupliciocellatus. The sequence goes on along the minus strand of JAFBJW010000058.1, from coordinate 799,896 downwards.
CGTAGATGCAGTTTAGGGCCGAGTGTGTAACCATCTTGGAAAAACCTTGCCGCTGTGTTGTCGGGACCTCCCTCACGCTACCTCCCCTCGCCTTCTCTTCTCTCTCCCTCTTTGCACTAATAGTTCTTTTGTGTACAAGAGCATGTTAAGAGGCCAATGAGCCTGGCCTTAATAGGCCATGTTGCCATAGAAACCCCAGCACTCTGGATGTCTGACCTTTGACCCAGTTTTTTTTTACTGGCTGTGAAAAAGAGAGCGGGATGACCAACCAGGTCACAATGGACGCCCGGCGAATTGAGGGAGTAGCCCTGTCATAGTCACTTAACTTCATTCCTCTATGGGCTAATGGACACTTCAAATGTGGTAGCCATTAGCAGTATGCAATCTCCACCGTAGCACAACCGGCTTGTCAGGGTTAATATCATGTAAACCAGGAGAACAGAGTGAGGATCAGGGGTGACAGTGGTTCTTATCGTTTTTTAATGGCCCTCAGAAAACCACAACAAACAATATTTTTGTGTCTTGATCTTTTAGTTTAATTAATAACTTCCTCCGTGACTAATCTGCTTACTTGATAGTGAACCGGATAATAGGACATGGTCCCCATTCAGTGGCTCAGTAGTGCATCGTGGGTCTGACCAGCTGATCCGCTTGTCATTTCCCCATCAATTACACACTAATTAGCACAATGACTGCCGAGGTTTGCTTGAGAATTGTCAGCGCAATTGCCGCTAATGTTGGCAAACAATGAGCCTTACTGCAAACTCCGGGAGCTACTTATCACACAGCCTTTGTCCTGTAAAGCTTTTAATTGTGTTTCATGCATAGATCAGGTTGAGGTGTCAATGGCCCCGCATGAGCAGCAGATATCAGCAGAGAAAACCGGGGAGGGTCTGTTGTGTCGGGGCCTGACTGGGCTATTGTATGGGGCTGTTGTTCATATGGGCAGGGGACAGTAATTAACACCTCAGCCAAACAGCAAGCTGTGTGGCCCATTTGTTTTCTGTTGGGGGGTAAAAGAAAACAATGGGGAGGGGTTCTCCACACAGTAGGTGATTGACATTATCTGCTGGAGCAATCCGCGGAGGCATTCCTGCTGCTTCGCTATTCACCACAAGTTGGGCGAAGCCATTTCACAAGCGTCAGGCCTCGTCTGAGCTGCCACTTTATACAGAGGCGCTCTTGTATTTGTTGTTTGGCTGGTTGTTTGCTCTTGATTGATAGAGTTAATCCAATTCAGCACACATGTCTAGACGTATATCAGTTTTAGGCAGTCCCAATTGTTTGGCTTTTACACAAAGTTGGTCAGTGATTTTTGACTTTTTCTGTGCTAAAATAATCTTCATATATTTCTATTATTTGTTGATTTAGGCTTTTTAAGAATTCAGCCCTGCAGGCGGCAGATCGAAGCTAGAAAAGTTTGGGATCTTCCTCTGTCCTTTTGGCAGCGTGTCTGACTTAGTTTGACAGCAAATGTCCAGACATCTGTCTCTGCTCCATGCTCTGATGTTGGCCTGCAGTATGGCACCCCACACTTCAGAGATGACAAAGACTCTTGGCTGGGTTTTCCTCCGCTCTGTGAGAGCGATGTAACAATTAGAACCCAGCTCTGGCAGGCCACATGCCCCAGAGCATATGTTGTATTCTCTCTGTACGAAAAACCAAAGGGCTTCAGTGCAGCTTCTTTGGAAAATTTCTGTGGCATCACTGCCACCTTTGTCGCATCTGGGTCCTGTAAAAGTAGCACATTCTACTGATGTCTATTCTGAGTGTTGGAGGCGACAGGGAAGCCTGGAAGACAATTAGAGAGCTACAGAAATGGATCAGCTGAGCTTTACTTTAGTTGCTCATTTCTTTCAGTTCTCTGTCCGAGTCTATTTACCACAGCTCCCATGCTGAAACAGATATGCTATGAGTCAAAGCCGTGTGTGTATTTGTTTCTAATAAAATAAGGGCACGTGTAAAGCATTAACAAATATCTTCCAGTGAAATTTATTTTAGTTTTATGTTTAGTTATGTTACCATATTCATATCCACTCGCTCTACGTCCTGTAGCTCTGCTCTAACTTTTTCTCACACTTCCTTTTTTGTTGTCGCCCTAACACTGAGAAAGTTTTCGCTGTGCGGCACGGCCTGCTATTCCTCGCCTTTTGTTTCCTGAAACAACTCTTAGACCCACACACCCTCCCTCCTCCCCTCCCCTCTGTCTCATGTGTTAGTGAGCGGTGCGCTCGCTGCTGCTCTGGTCTGGACTGAAGCTAATGTGACAGTGCGCGGCTGGCATTACCTGGCTGGATGTTGCGGGGAGTGTGTGAACCGTTGCTCCACAGGGCACACTGGCAATTAAAAGAAAAGTAGACGCTCAGAAAAAAAAAGTGCCTGGGGGCATGTTCCTCAGTCCTGGCAGAAGCTGTCAAATAAAGGGTGGATTGGGTGGGAGAGCAGGGGTGGGCACGGCCGGGCTCAACCAAACGCTCACAATAGCGCTTGTTTCATTTGTGGAAGGACTCATGATTGACATAGATTAGACAGAGAAAACTGCATTGTTTTGGATTTTCTCTCTGGAGAGTAGCATTCATTAGGCACCCTGCACACAGCAGAGTAAAGTTTCAATAGGGAGCTAGCAGCCTCTAAAAGCAACTGCCTCCTGACAGTTGTATGGACTTGGGCCCATTAGTTGGAACCTACGATTCAGCCTTGAGCAGTATAGTGAAAATGAAGAGGGCTGATGTCAACTCGAAGAATTCCCCCCTTTTTCGAAGGGAAAAAGGGTCCCCTTCCCCCTGCCTCAGAGCTCTGTTGGACCCCAGCTGTCAGGAAACAATACCCTCTGCCTGCTCCGACAAACTCATTCCTGAAAATGTTTTTTTTCTCCCTCCTCTCCCTTTTCCTCCCTCCTGCCATAATGTCTTTTCCATTTTTAACCCACAGCCATCCAAGCTTCCTTCCTCCTTACAAATCCTGAGTGATGAATGAACTTTTAAAAATCTAATCCTGAATGCATGACTCCACCCGTTTTCTTGTTTGTCATCATTTATCCTGCAGTGACTTGTGAAAAGTGGACAAAGCTTTGCATGTGTCCTTTAAAAGTGTTGGTCACGATTTTTTTTTCTGAAAGTATCAGATACCTTTTCTTGTTTTTTACATTCATCAAATGTTTGCTTTGGGTGGATGCCAAAATGTTTGTGCTCATAAGCGCAATGCTGTGCAAATGACAAGGATAGTTAACACTGCAAAATGAATGCAGTGACGCTGGGTGAGATTGTGCAACCACCTCATACACTGCTCGTGACAAACTTTCATGCCCAAAAGGCACCATGAATAATAAACCGTGATACTTTTCTTCATCTAGAATAAACAGGGCTGAATGAGCAAAGCATTACCTACAAAAGGAAACCCATTTAATTAATTTGAAATTGTACCAGGGAGAAAATCCACATGCATGACAAGCTGCTGTATCCGGTATTTAAAGTGATTCATAAACCAGATGGTTGAGCCGTGCTTTTGGGGCTCCGGCTTCATGCTATCTTCATCGCTGGAGAATGAAAAAAAAGAAAGAGAGAGCGAGAGAGGAAGAAAAAAAGTTCAGCTCCTTGTACTGAGCTGTAAATCACAAAAACATAGCTCCGACGCCATGTCACGGCAGCGGCAAAGTTGCCGGCAGCAGCAATAATGAGACCAACTGTGGTGGAAATCTTTGTGAGAAGTTTGAAAAAGAGAGAGAGAGGAGGCGAACACTTTCACAACATCTTATGATAACTTTGATACGTGTGTGAAATACGGTGATAGTGACAGGAGGAGGAGCGGTGTTTGGGGGTCAAATGGCCCACCCGATTGAGTCGGACAGACAGGTGTTACCTTCCAGTGCAACCTTTTTCGCGGCTGCTGCGTAGATGGGGCTTCCTTCCAGCTGTCTCTTCCCACCCCCTCAGCGATGGGCGCCCACAGCTGGCCTCCTGTTTTTCCTTGACAAACGGCAATTTCACAGTCTACCAGTCCGATGTGTTCACATCGTTCTCTCTGCTCTCCCCCGTGCCAGAAATGACTGTCTGACTCCAGCAGCAATGTGGCTCTCATACAGGTGTCTGCTGGAGCTCTCTGCGGGTTTGACACCATTCATAGCACTTTTCCACGCTCTATGAAAAGATGCACTCCCTGTGGTCCAGTAATTTTTAAATTCTAAGCAGCGATTTTCTGCACTTTTGACTCGTTTGGCCGTTTGTTTTAATATCTTTCCTATTTTCCCCGCCGATTTTATTGCTGTGCGTGTTTTCCCTGCAGTGTGTCTGGTTATGTTGTTTAACTCTGCACCCTCCCTCTCACCCGCAGTACCTGCAGATGAAGTGGCCTCTTTTGGACGTTCCTGGATCTGCAGGACTCAAAGACTCGCGCTCCCCAACACCAGGACATTTAGTAAGAGGAACTTTTTTGATTATGACGAAGAAACAAAAAAAAAACATTAACTGCCGGTTTAGCAGGATTTTTTTGTTTGGGTTTAGGTCAAGTTTCTTGTGTGGTTCTATTATAAGGTGTGCGTGGAGTAAGCGGTACTAAGTGTGTTTAGGGAAAGAGAAACATGGCTGGTTGGAGGAGGAAGGAGAAAAATCCTATAATTTCCACATTAAAATTTCATACACCAAGTAACTGAACCGCGGTGGTCAAAAACTTTATGAATCGGAACACCAGCAAAGTCTCGCTGTTTTGCTCGCCCTCATTTTGCGGCGCTAATAAAACATCTCCTTCAGGTTCCATGCCTCGCAACTTTAATCCAATTATCAGACAAATTATGTCAACTTATTGGGAGGAATCCGTTTACTGTAAACTATATCAATGCTGTAATCAAACTATCACCATAATGTGGTTACTCGCAATAATTAAGTTGTAGTGTGCATGTAAAGCCGCTGGTTCCCACCCAGGCACAGCGACAGCACCCGCAGGCCAACTGCCGAACAGTCTGTCTCTGCCACATTAACTCCACCATAAATCTCTCAAGTGTGAATCTCCCTGCCTGAACTTCCCCACGCAGGTGTGAACTAGTCATCGCTGTGTCTCACCCCAGTTAGACAATGCGGGGCCTCAGCAGACCTGTTTGGTGAGTGGCCATGCTGAGGGACGTTTGTTTGGGAATTCAAAAACATCAGATAACGCAACGCGACGCATCTATCTCGACATCTCGCTGACTGGCTTGTATCGGGGCGTTTTTCTTGTTCCGGTATTCAAGTCAAACAGTGCGCGGAGCTGAAAGCCACAATCACTACACTTCAGTAATAAGAAACGTTGCGGCTCAGCCCCTTGACCTCACATACCCTGATGAGACATGCTCGCCTAGCTTGTGGTTGAATCCCTGCATCTGCAGCGATGCACATGACAAAGTCCTCATTCAGCGCAGTCAATGGGATGTTGTTGTGGTGGGGACAGGGTTTGCTCATGGGAATCCGGGACAGACTTAAGTCTCAATGGAAACCAATTAAAGATATTTAATTAGAATAAACGCTGACCTTCCAGTGACACTGTTGATTTTTGCTGGAGAAACAGTCAAGTCAATTTTATTTACATAGCGACGGGTCATAGCAGGGTACAAACAGCAGGTTGAGAGGTCGAACAGTCACTGTTAATTTTGAAATACATCAATCAACATGGTCCGGAGATAGAGAATTTGGAGAAACAATCTAAAAAGTGAGTAGGGTAATAGCCAATGAATTTAAAGGAAATGAAAGCGCACTGACTGGTACTGTGCTGGATGGTTTCTCCTCCCACCTTCAGTGGCTGTTGCTACTTTTCATGTGGCCATGTGTTTTTTTTCTTCTCTTATTGTTTGGCCTTCATTTCTCTGAACGTCACTGAACCAGAGTCAGTACTGATAGAAACATTGTCGAAGACCGGAGAGAAAAACAGGTTCTGGAATGTGTTCTCGTGTTTTCTGAATAACAGGTAGCCTTCACAAGTACAGAAGCTGTCCAGTTTGGAGCAGTTTAATATTAAAATGCTTGTACGTGGGGAACTATACGTTCTTTAACAGGATCTATGTCATCATAAGGAGCCTTCATATCTTTGATTTTGAGATCGTTAAAGTGGATACTTTTTACGCATCATTTATTAAAATGATTTTATCGTTTTTATCACAGTTTAATGAGACAGCTTTAATGGGGAGCCTGAGGCAGAGAAATATGAGATCACATCATTGTCCTAAAAGTAATGCTACGCTTTAATTTTAAAGCAGAATAAAATGTGGGGAAGTTCACTGAAAGTGTAACAGTTTCCATAATGTGAACTAAAAGAAGGAAGTCCCCATGCTTGATCTGCTGACCTGTTAGCAGAGGGTCATTTCATGTGTTGTGGGAAAGGATAATACCCGGGTACAGAGGGTAGAGAGTGAAGCACCCCAGCTCTGGCCTTACCCCCCACTCTGGGCCAGGAGCCCACATGCCCCTCTGGTGTGCTGCTGCCGCTGACAGGGAGCCAGTCTGATTATGTGCTCATTACTCCAGCCGAGTAGAGAGACAGAGGGAGATGTGGGAGGGGAGCAGCAGGCTGGCTCCCCAGGCCTCCAGTCTCCCCAGGCCCCAACACTGCACTAATGAGAGCAGGGGGAGCGGATGGGCACACGTGGGGGGCCAGGGATTACTGCCCAGGGCCAAGAGGAGCCAGAGAGAGAGACCTGGGGAGAGGCGGTGAGGAGACACCAGCAGGGTCTCCTGAAGCAGACTTGGTCTCCTGCAGTTGTCACGCAACCGCACGTTAAATCTGACGTAGTGACCGAAGGACATGGTTTAGGATATCTTGTAGAGGGACAAGATATTTTATTTGCATGTTTGTCTCACAGAAAAGTGCAGTCGAATTCATAGATCTCAGACAATGCTTATATTTGTCACACATGAAAGATTTTAATTTATGTTAAAGTTTAAATTAAGTTCTACTAATTCTGGCAAATATTCCACAACATACGACAATGTAATAAATGGAGAGAGGAGGATGCGGTGAGTCCAGGGAAGGACTGTCCTGTCACTGTGCAGATTGGCTCCATAAGGCCTGTATGCTAATCAGAGCCTGCTCCGGCCTGAGATCCTCAATTATTCAACAGACAGGTTTGTTTAGCATTCACTTGGTAGTAATGCTGCTGCTTCTGGTGTTAAGTTTGGTTGGAGGACTGGGTACAAGATTTCCTATGAATCACACCACACCACACTGTGCATATACGCGTGCACGCACACACACACACAAGCACGTATGTGTCCAGCACTACCCCCCCCACTAAAAAAAAACATATCAGCTCCTGTGTTCAGAGGGCTGCCTTCTAATGAATAATACATCAAAGGTGCTGCAGGGCTTGGTGATGTACTATGAGGAACTTGTCAGCCCATCAGTAGTGGCCGATCTCGGCCAGGGAGCGGAGGAGTGGAGAGGTGGGCTGCAGAGGTGGTGCTGAATAGCCGCCTCTCCTCTTTCACAACGTCCCCGATTCACAGTCATCGCCTGTCTGCTGATAATGATGTCAGATCTGTGTTTACTCCCCACACCGAGGTCATTTAGTCATTCGCAGTAATTTGTACCCAATACTTATTCTCTGTGTCATTGCCGACTACACTGACTGCTAGTGTTACTGCAGATTCGAAGGAGCTGTGATTGTTTAATGAGGCAGAACTGACCCGAGTGTCTGTGCCTCTTTCACCTATCAGATCATGATGCGCTAAAATATGTGCTGATCTTCACTTGACAGGCACACAAGAATCTTTGTTTCACCGGTGTCCGCAGTAATAAAGCCACCCAGAGACCTGGTGCTGTCAGCATGTCATAAGTCACATAGTCACAGAATTGTTTAAGTGAATTGAAGTGGCAAGGTCGAGAGCAGCATTCCAGAGATGCTTTTGTTCCCTGCATGTGTCTGGTGCAGTCGTCTGCTCTCATCAGGGCTGCAAGACAGTTTAAGAGAAAGATGCATTTTTTATCCCCTTCTCTCAAAGCGATACGTACACTTGCTTTCGACCTATATCCGTTCAGTCAGACTTTTGACTGGGAGTCTGGTGAGAGTTTTTCGTTTTGCATTAGGCAGCGAACAACCGGGATCCATCATGAAATCAAAGGCTTTGGGAGGACTGAACTGAATACTGATCTGAGGCCTGCAGCCCTGCTGGGCCACTGCAGAGAAAAGATCCTCTTCAGAGATGGAATAAGGAGCCAGTGCTTTGATAGCAGCCAAACTCCGATATGAACAAATCTGGGATCGCAGAGCCAGGGAAATTGCAGAGACGCTGTGTTTATTTGCGACATAAAATAATGTTTCAAAATATTTATTAGCACAGTAGAGCCCAGTGAGATTAGTTTGTGTGTGTGTGTGTGTGCGTCCGTATTTGCTGCGCTGATTTTCATAGCCATCTCAACTTATTCAATGACCACTGGGGATATTCACAGCAGTAACATGACACCGCTCCGCGCCGTATTATTCTAACCTAGAATATTCCTGCCACTGACCTTTTTGGAGGCGATGACCAGACGCAAGAGCCCACGTTGTCAGTGATGAATGAGTTTTGGTATGGTTGATTTTAAAGACATACGACACGCTCAGTCCCCTCTCACGTCCGCTTCCTGTTGGCGTTGACAAACAAGGCTTGGATTTCTCAGCATGCCAGGCATTCTTTTCACCCTGTCTTTCCTGGAGTTTTGAAAGGCCTCTGAGCCTCCCACCCAGAATCTCCGAGCATAAAGCCACACAAAGCTGCGGGGTTATTCAGTTTGTTCTAAGCTCTCTTCCCCATCGGCTGTTTGCCTAGTAATTCAATTCAGATGTGCAGGATCCAAAAACATGTTTGCTTGAATGAAATCCACCCCTCCACCCACATTGACCAAGGACTGTGCTTTTCTTAGCGCCGGTCCAAGTTGGACAGCCAAATGAGGTACTGCCACCTCGGCCTTTTTAGCTTCGAACCCTCTTAAGAGACAGACATCTTTTCTCTGCATCGGCTTAGCAACCTTTTGCCATGTGTGTGTTTTTTCTTCTTTTAAACATTCCTGTTACTATGTTCAGTGGCTCCAAGACTTGTTCTGTGTGTTTTTACTCACTGGCTGTGAGGTATGCGCCACTGCAGACATGTTTGCAACAAGCACGTCTGTGTAAAGAGCATGATTTCTGTCTGTCGCTGCAGATACCATCTGGTTCCAGGTTGGGCTTTATCCCTCCTATCACGCCGATGTTGTTTATATTTAAAACACGGCTCATGTTCCTTGTGGTTTCCTTATTACACTTTGCTTGTGGGTCATGAAACCAGACGTACGAAGCTGTCATGGGGCGGAGGAATATTACCTCTACACATAAGGCAAGAGAAAGAAGCCATTGATACATCAGTGTTTAGGTTTAAGTCACGATTGAGCTGTTAGTCTAGTTTTTCAGTTTTACTAAATCACATTTTGCTCTTGGGAAAGTTGATTTATTCAAATTTGTTTCAGAAATTATCAAAATGTTGACTGATTGAATTAAAAAATGATTTAATATATGATAAGGCCTTTATTCCTCAGAAACAAACAAGAAGGATAAAAGTCAGAGGAGTTTTTTTTTCGTACACACTCGTGCTGCAGAAGTGAAAGAGCAGCACCAGAGTTGAAACTAGTCCCTGCAAACTTAGACACATGTTACAAGCACATGATTGGTGTATTCCAGGATATGAATAATGAATGTACATCATTTCAAATTCTCACAGAACTGCTTCCCAAAATGTGTTGGCACCCAGGTCTAGAGGTCTCGAACAGCACTCACAATATAGAGAAAAAGCAGGCGTATTGTACATGAAGTGGAACAACAAAGCACAACTTAAATATACATGACGAGTGGGACCAGGGATTTCAGCACTATCTCTGCCATGAAGCCTTATCAAAGCCTTTTTCTGTGTTGTGTCAAAACCGCACTGATGTGACCTCATATGATCTGAGGGCCAATTTATGCAACTGCATTAAAGTTATGTTGTAGGTGCGGCGTAGCCAAGTATTCTACAATGAAGCCTCACATGCACCTCTGTGGGCAGCATCTGCATTAAAGTCCAAACTGTTTAAGGAACTCAGGCATTAACGGGAACAGTGATGAGAACTTAAGTACTGCTTTAAGGGCGGATAAAGATTTAGGAATGTAACCGAACCTCACAGCAAAAAGTACCTATAAGTTGAATATTTATTAGCCACAGTGCAGACCTAATCTGCTAAGTACACACAAAATGGCATAAAGACTTCTTCGTACAACAGTGTTCTGGTGGTGTAAGCTCTCAAAGGTGTAGGCTGCTTGCTTAGTCAACCGCGTTGATCCAGTGCAGAAGCATAAAGCAGACTTAAGTCAAGAGAAGCCCAAAAAAAACAAAAAAACAACTCCTGAGCAAAGTGTTCTTAATATAGCCGTGTGTAACACCAGTAAATATTTTCCACCCACCAACTGGAATGACCAGAATCAAAGCATGCTTTAGACATGGGAGAAACCGATTTAGTAAAAGATTTAAAAGGAGGAAAAAGTTGGACCAAAAAAGTGGATGAAAAAAAAAAAAAAGCTACACTTTGGAACAATTCTGAGCAGCGTGAGGCAAGGAGAGTGCACAGACGTCTCAATGCGAACCTTGTTCCCAAGCAGACCACGTTGGAGAGAAACGAGAGGTTGGGAAGGGGGGTGGGGGAGGGATGTTGAAGAAAGGTTAGCTTGGAGGAACAAGACTCCTTTCTCCCCCACCACCACCGCCGCCCCAGCCCCCACCCGTTGACCCTCCCATGTGACAAGTTGAGCCAACAAGTGCTCCATTCAGCCAGGCAGCGAGAGGAAATGACTGCGAGGCTGAGCGCTGCCTAATGAAAGTAGAGAGGCTGGTTATTATTATTGTCTTCGTCATCTTTGTCGCAGCAGTAGTGCTGGGTAGATGTTGAGGACCCGAACTTATCTCAGAAAGTGCTGTTGAACTTTGCTAAAGGTCCACGCAGGCACCCATCCACTTATTCTCTGGTCTTCTCCTCTTATCTTCAGTTGCAAAGGATTTCAAGTGTTTTAATAACGTTCGGGTCAGCTGTGGTATAACGCTGCGGTGTGATCCACCCATGGGTGTCTGCTTGTTTCCGTTGATAGGCTGCTGTGAGACTGAGTGGGAGATGATGTCTCCACTTGTTTATGGGTATTCAGTTTACCTTCCCCTGATTGTTTGTTTGTGGCCTGCTGGTGTGACTTCTGGACTCAGTGGCACCGTTGTTTTTCTTGCTGGACTGAACGAACAGTTTGCTCCTCGGCTAGATGACTGTAATGCTCTCGGCATGTGTCTGTAAGTCTTGTTAGTGTTCCTTGGGACTGGTCCAGGTTGCATCACAGGGCTGGTCACACGCACAGACTGTGATGTTTGCCATTGAGGGCACACACACACACACACACACACACAAGCCATGACCTGTTTACCCCATGCCTTTCTTTTGGACAGTGATCTCAAAAAATCATACAGTGAACAATATAAGATAATGTACTTGTTTCTGCAGAGTGTGCCTTTTAAATGTCTCTGGTGTTTATTAACTGTGTCCTCTTCTTTCTCAACAGTCCAACAAAGTCCCAGTGGTGCAGCACGCCCACCACGTCCACCCACTGACGCCGCTCATCACCTACAGCAATGAACACTTCTCCCCAGGCACGCCGCCGTCACACCTCTCCCCAGAGATCCTCGACCCAAAGACAGGTGACGTCTCATGGACGGACATTGATTCACTTGACTGCACACTGAAAATCTCAAAGTGACAAGGAAACTTGACTTGAAATTTTGCAGAAAAAGTGAAGCTTTTCTTTTTACAGAGCTCGTATGGTTAAGTTCTTTTAAGTTACCATGACTTCAGATAGTGATCAAAGGACACAGCAGACAAAAGCATTGAAACATCAAAGCCAAACTTCATTGACACAATAGCACGAATGAGCCTGACAGAGTTGTGGAGAAATCACCAGTGTGAATTCATCACAGTCAGTGTAGGATAAAACTACAAATCAAAAAACATTTTAAGCATTTGCTAGACTTACCAATTACCAAGGGTGTTGGAAAGATTAGTATTTCATGGTTAAAAAAGAGTTTGAATTTTAAGGCAGCTCTTTCTATCTGTTTCACCTGCAGGTATTCCCCGGACACCTCACCCATCAGAGCTCTCCCCCTACTACCCCCTGTCTCCTGGTGCTGTCGGTTCCATCGCTCACCCTCTGGGTTGGCTCATGTCACAGTAAGTCCCATCTCCTGACAGCTGATGTGTTAGCTCCCTAAAAGTGGGCTAACTTTTTTTCCCCTTTTACAGAAACTACACTGACATGAAATCACTTAAAAATATTCATAGTGAATATGTTAGTTGTACTTTTTAAAATCAGATTGTTCCACATGTACTTTCACTTGATATGACATCATCACTCCACAGTTAATGGTGATGATACTGATGTTGCCAAGTCAAAAACAAAAGTTGTAATATTCATAGTCTCGGCGCAGGTGCACCATAGCACGGCAATAATAAATGATAACATCCAAGTTTACGAGGACTTAATGAACATTCATGGGTTTTTCTACGGGTCGCATAATCAATTGCAACGGTGCTGTCCCACAATTGGGGGATTTGAGTTGATGAGTAAAGGATTAGTGCTGGTGGGTTTGCAGTCAGCTGTGTTTGAGCCACCTCACGCTGCAGCTTTCACTCACTCTGTCCCCTCTCTGTCTCTCAGGCAGGGCCAGTCCATGTACTCAATCCCTCCAGGGGGATTCCGTCACCCTTACCCAGCGTTAGCGATGAATGCCTCCATGTCCAGGTGAGTGGATCATGTTCAGCAACACTCCCACCTTCCCAAACAGAGACACTGAATATCTGCTGCTTTCTATCAACATTCTGTAATCACGTCCTTGCCTTTGTCCGGGCTAAACAAATGATCGGTGTGCCCTTAAGGTTCCCACTGTCAAATTTTAAAGGAAGCATTTTATGGAAATCTCACAAATCTGTGTCTGCCGAATTTAAAAAGTTACTTTTGAAAAAAAAAAAAATATGTTGGAAAAAAAAATGTTGGATCAGCCAGAGGCGTCGGGACTACAAAGGGATGTAAGGTGTAAGTCTATAACAGACAAGTTCAGCTTCCTAAATAGAGCAGACGCATTATTGGCATTCAGTGCCCCTCTGCTTTCTTTTCTCCCAGAGCTATACTTCTGTGGTCAGACCGGGGCTCTGAGCCATAACACACACTCACATAAACACACGCACACACCCACACGGAGCGGCGAGATGAAAGGGCTGAGAATCGATCAGGACAAATCAAAGCTCATCTGAACCTACACGTCCCATCAGACTAACCTCTCTGACCCTCTGTCAAAATTGGAAAGATTTGTAGCGGGCCTTCCGGTGTTAGTTTGAGTTGAAATATTCGGAGGGGTGTGTCTGTGATCGATAGCATGTGCAGCTCCATCCTGAGGTGAACCCACAGTGATCAGGTCCTCGCATACCTCACATACATTTCAAGACTATGCAATGCGTCAGATTCAGTGCATTCCAAACAGTTCATTGCCCCCCCCCCCCCCCCCCCCCCCCCTCCCCCCCCCCCCCCCCCCACACACACACACACACACAAACACACACATATCCACACTAGTCATTCGTGGCATGAACCTTAATTGGAGCATTTTTTGAATGTGTATCTTGACAACATGCTGTCACTTGCCGCAGCGGCGGCAGTGAGTGATTCACTGGAGACTCAGCAGGATGTTTACAGTCACAGTCAGTATAGGTTTATTACCAGGGGAATAAAATAGCACCTCCTTGTTTATACAGTTTAAATTATTAAATACATCAGAGAAAATATCAGCTCCTCATTGAGACGGTTTTACTTTCCAGAGGCAGCGATACTGATCGCTGACTGTGAGTGAAAACAAGCCTTTAACCATCTTCCTGAGTGCGCTCGTGTTACCTTCAGTGCGGTTCAGTGTCATGCTTGATGGATAGAAACAGATAAAAAGCTTTAGCACAAGATCACTGTGGGTTGAGCCGCTCTTCTCACCTCATAACTACACTGTGCATTGTCTGGTGTAACACGTGGAGAGGCTGAAATAGAGGAATTTCCATGCTATAGACCTGTAACTATAGTTTGGAGTTTTGTCTGTTACAATGCTCCATTGTATTAACAACTGGAACGCGGTAGAGCCACTTTGTAAAAGGTGTTCTGTGTGGATGGCTGTCAGAACGCTCTCCATGGTCTGGAACGTGGTAAGGAAAGTGGTTTCAGGTGTCATGGCCATGCTGTCACCATGGTAACGACACACTTCACTTTTCTCCAGCCATCGCAGAATAAAGGGGCTTTTGAAAAAGTCTTTATTTGAACAAAAAGCAAGCATGTACGTCTTTGTGCGTTTGAATTTGGTCTAGACAGACGCAGTAGGCGCAGTGGATTTTTTTTCCCCCTGCAGGGTGAGGCAGGCCAGTAACATGCCAAGTTAGCCCGGCCCGCTCAGAAACGCGCCGTCAAACCCGGCCGTTAACATGTCGCCTCCCTTCGTCTTCTCAGCTTGGTGTCCAGCCGCTTCTCCCCTCACATGGTGACTCCGCCCCCGCACAGCCTCCACCAGACGGGCATCCCCCACCCTGCCATCGTCTCCCCGGCCATCAAGCAGGAGCCCAGCGGTGACAACATCGGCTCCTCGATGCATGCGTAAGGATAATTCGTCTCCTCGTCAAAGACTGCTTTTGTCTTTACCCGCGATGGCCATCTTGTACCAGAGCCTCTCATTCCCATTCACGCTTCATTAACAGTATCTATTTAATGTCTCGGATTAGCAGGAAATCCCCTGTTCCCAAGAAGGAAGAAGACAAGAAGCCTCATATCAAGAAGCCCCTGAATGCTTTCATGCTGTATATGAAGGAGATGAGAGCCAAAGTGGTTGCAGAGTGCACTCTGAAAGAGAGCGCTGCCATCAACCAGATCCTTGGAAGACGGGTAAGTGGCACAGACAGAGGCATCCGTGTGTGTTTATGTGTCTGTGTATATGAAGTAGTTCTTTGAAATACTTTGTGTCTGTCCACAGTGGCATTCCCTGTCGAGAGAGGAACAAGCCAAATACTACGAGCTGGCCAGAAAGGAGAGGCAACTCCACTCCCAGCTCTATCCAGGGTGGTCAGCACGGGATAACTATGTGAGTGACACACTTCCAATATCAGCTCCTAAATGAATATGTAGAGAAAGCCCGAAAATATTTTGTTTTTTTCTCAGTCTCAGTCTCATATAATATGTGTAAGTAAAGTAACTGGATTTTTTTCCCTTGCTGAAGTGGTTTAGTTTCACTATGAAAAATAAAGTTCTTTTATCTGCCCAGGGAAAGAGGAAAAAGAGGAAGAGAGACAATAAACCCGACTCAAAACCAGAAGGTAAGAGGCCCTTTCTTCCTGACAGCCTCTATTTGTTTAGTTTTCTCTTAACATAACATGGAGTATGAAAGAACAACTGTGAGAGGTTTTTTTTTTTTCTTTTTTTAAGACGCTCGAGTGCAACTTGGGACACTGCCTGTTTATCCTGTTATTTTTATCAAGCCTTTTTTCTTCACTAACACTTACTAACTCCTTTCCCTGCTTCTGTGCTTTGACAAGCAGCTTATGAGGTTCAGTGCTAATAGTAGCAGGTATGTCTGCTGTTGTGAAACTAAAGGACAACTGCACTTTCTTCAGAACATCATTAGAATGTGGGCTGAACACATTTGTAGTGTGCCATGTTCATAAGTCGTACACCATCTAAATATGTTGAACATCCTGTTTCACTGTTCCGGTTGTGGCGTACTGATTCAAACATGTCAGAACTTTCACCGTCATTATCTTCACTGTCACTCCTTCACTGCTGTTGTCGGCCGCGTTCAGGGACTTGAACCAGATTCACAAGCAGCAGCAGATCCATAATTCAGCCACTTCGCTTCTCCTTTGTTTTCCTCCCAGACTTCTCCATAAGAAACAAGAAGCAGTGTGTGCAGTACCTGCCCTCGGAGAAGATGTGTGACAGCCCAGCGTCATCCCACGGCAGCATGTTGGACTCACCAGCCACCCCCTCTGCCGCCTTGGCCTCCCCCGCCGCGCCCGCCGCCACTCACTCCGAACAGGCGCAGCCCCTCTCGCTCACCACCAAACCAGAGGGACGCATGCACCACCACCACTTCTCCCTATCTGGCAAGGCCTCTGGATCCACCTCCTCTTCCTCCTCCACCTCTTCTTCCTGCTCATCCCAACCTGCCATTTCCATCCCAATGGGGGGTTCAGGTAGCCAGCCGACTACACCTATCCTCAGCCGGCCAATCCCCTTCACCTCCCTGCACCCCTCCATGCTCTCCCCACCTTCCCCTTTCCATCAGGCAGCCCTTCACTCCCATCATGCCCTGTTCCAGTCGCAGCCCCTGTCCTTGGTAACCAAACACTCTGAATAAATCCGCAAAAGGCAATTTCTCTCCCATTTATTGTGCTGTATATTGCTTTTCTTTAAAATAGATATTAGAACAACTTTTTTTCTAAATGATGAAAAGGAAGAAATATTATTGGTCAATATTTGACCGCCTCCTTTTCTACATCTCTCAATGAAACAAAGTGTATTTTTTGTAAAGTTTACTGCAGAACTGGTTTCTTTTTTTGATGCATTATCCAATGAACCTCTTGTATAAAACAACCAATGTACATAACGTTTCTTTATAAAAACAAAAAGGAACAAAAAACATGTTTTCTTTTTAGCCAAAACCTGATTAATGTTAGTATTAAGTTTAAGTCATAGTACTGGCCAATAATTGCAGCCCCCCCCCTTTTTTTTTTCAATTTACGAGTGTGCCCCTTCTTTGACATGTTAAATAAACATTTGAAATTGTTTCTTAAAAAAGGAACGCCTCACTGTGTCTTTTCACATCTATTGAATCTGTGTAATTTAATAAGGAGAGACATCTTTAACAAGGTGACGTGGTCTGGTTTAATATTCCCACAATGTTACACACGGTGCCTCTGATCACTGCCTGGTTGTAGGTGTTGTGAAGTTAGCGATGTAATGAGCAGGGCTATGTTATTACAGCCACAATGAAAACGAATGCACGTACATAACACCTGTCTTTTTTAGGCTTGTCTAATGTGTGAGTTATGAACAGGGAACATCTTCAAACCTCACTGACGGTAGTTAAATGTTTAATAAAGCAGAATTAGGCCAACCTCACTGGAAAATGAGGCCCTGAACCAGGGCAACAAGGCAACTTCCAGAGCCCAAATACATACAAATAAAAAACTAATAGACGGCTGCTCCTTCTTGGAATGCAGCGTCCTGCAAAAACAATGACAAAACAGCAGGTCAGCTCCGTCCCAGCACTGGGATCCCCTGCCCGGGCTCTCTGTTCCTTTTGCACTTCTCACTGCATCTTTATTCACCGTTTGGCACACTGCTTAGGCTTTAATTAACTCAGAGGTAATGGGATGGAGCCCCTGGGACCTCATTAGGCATTTCAATTAGCGAAAAAATACACAAGGTAGGTTACAGTTTTTGGTGGCCTTGGAGATGAGGAGTAGTGCCAGGGATGGACCAATTATGTCAGAGTGTGTGTGTGTGTGTGGGGGGGGGGGGGGGGTGGAGAGACGTGTGAGGATCCGGGGTACAGCCCGCAACTTCCAGAGCCCAAATACATACAAATAAAAAACTAATAGACGGCTGCTCCTTCTTGGAATGCAGCGTCCTGCAAAAACAATGACAAAACAGCAGGTCAGCTCCGTCCCAGCACTGGGATCCCCTGCCCGGGCTCTCTGTTCCTTTTGCACTTCTCACTGCATCTTTATTCACCGTTTGGCACACTGCTTAGGCTTTAATTAACTCAGAGGTAATGGGATGGAGCCCCTGGGACCTCATTAGGCATTTCAATTAGCGAAAAAATACACAAGGTAGGTTACAGTTTTTGGTGGCCTTGGAGATGAGGAGTAGTGCCAGGGATGGACCAATTATGTCAGAGTGTGTGTGTGTGTGTGTGGGGGGGGGGGTTGCGGATCCGGGGTACAGCCCACTGGCACATGTATGTATACATTGCACCAATAGAAAGATGACTTTCCAGATATTAGACAGCACCATCAAGCTATATATCGATGTTCATGTTGTTTTCCATTAATGCTTGTTCTGATAATTCTCTGTAATGGACTCAAACAGCAGAGCCATGAAACAAATATACTCCTCGTTATAGAAAGCATTCAGTTGCACAGAGGATGCGTTTCCATCCTGGCAACAAACTGTCAAGCCCCCCCCCCCCCCCCCCCCCCTCCCCCCCCCCCCCGACTCTGTTTTAAGCCATCGTTAGCCGTAATAAGTCTTTGCTTGTTTGCTGCTCCATCTTACATCATTCTGAGCAGAAATCACACAGCGCCATGGCTGCCTGTACGCGCAGCCACTTCAGCAGTCTGTCAGTGAAATTACAGGTAATGAGTTGTCAAAACAGCCGGCGTATCTGTCTCCTCAAGGCCAAACGTCTAGTGCAATGTTTAAGACAGTAGCCTTATTATGAAGCCCCAAGTGCCAAAGTGAATGATTTCAAATGTGCTGGTGATTGCAGGTATTTTTCTGGTAAACATATCTTTATACTTCTGCCTGGTTATTGTTTTTTTTTATTTTCTTTATTTATGTATTGAAAGGAATCAGTTAAAACATGATAACCACAATTTTAAAATGTTAGAACAAACAGGGTTCCCTCCAAATTTTAAGCCTTAAACAGCCTGTTGAAATATTATTTACTATGTCTTCAATGTACTTACATTTAGGTATGTCTAAATTATGTGAATGGTCATAACCCATTTTGCAAATTAGTTTTTTAAGAGAAATGCCTGCCTGGGTTGTCTCTGTGCGTTGTATTGATTCTCATACAAACAGGCTTTTCTTTTAAACACTTGAATAAATAACAGATCAGACACGCTAGGTCTTAAATACACATGGATACATTTTAATGATGTCAACATTTGTTGAATATGTCAACACGCTATAATAAATCTACAAACAACGGAAAATCTGCTGGACCTGGCTGTGAGAACGACTGAGGACACCCTCTGCCTGTAGAAAGATAGCAACGTTTCCAGGGTTATTCTCTACAAGGCTCCTTCACATGAAATGAAAACAAATTTGATTTGCACAGCCCATAGTCGCAAATTACATTTTGCTTCCACTACATTTCAGTTATGGGATCCTGTAAGTAATTATAACACTGATATTCTTTCATATTGCACTTGAGGACTCCAAAACACATTCGTTTTGTTCAGTTTTAAACCAAATGTATTTTTGAAACGGAATATAATATATATTATCTGTGAGCCCCCATGAGCTGTTCAGGATGCAACGTGCTGCTGCTTATCCCTCATAATAACAGATCTGGTTCACATCCACTCAACAGCTGCCATGTAAGCACGAGGTCAGATTTAATACATGTTAATTTTTGCTCATTAAATTCTTCCAATCTTTTGCCAAGGTTCTTTTTGGGGGCCTTCTTTTGATCTGGAATTTATTCCAGGTTAACCATGTTATAGTTCACGTGACGTGGACCTGTCGTTTTAGAAAGCAGGAGAAAGAAAATCCCACGTCTTGACACTATTGTGTAATGATCCGCTCACTCCCTGACCTTATATTCCTGCTAATAACAGGATGCTGTGCTTGCTTCACGTGTGGTTTCCCAAACTGTTATTAATTGATTGTTTCTGTAACATTCACTGAGCTTAGCAAGCCTCAGCTGGTGCCTTTGTGGAGCCAGGTATGGCTGGCTGTGAGCTTAAGAACCTCCTTAATGTATTATTCATACCCATTTGACCTTAAAGATGGAAATGCAAATGTGTGTCAAGAATGAGAGGGATCATTGGACTTTTCAAATGTCAAAGAGGCTGCCACAATTAAGACATATTCATTACATGGACCCACAGGTCCCCCACACCCAGCTGAGATGTAAAACACCTTCAATTTACATTTGGATCATTATCTCCTCGCTGCTAGGCTGCAGCACTGGGCTCAACTGTGATTCCTACAATGTCGTAAAAGCAACCAGTGCTCAGCCACCAAGGTTACAGAGTTCAATGTTAATCACCTCTACTTTACTCTTTCTAAATATGTGATTACTGTAC
This sequence comes from Pseudorhombus dupliciocellatus, assembly GCA_016785235.1. Lineage (NCBI taxonomy): Eukaryota > Metazoa > Chordata > Actinopteri > Pleuronectiformes > Paralichthyidae > Pseudorhombus > Pseudorhombus dupliciocellatus. Next base: position 779,805 of record JAFBJW010000058.1, on the reverse strand, counting down.
ATACCTCCCGTGTGTCCCTCTGATTCACACAGTGCATATCAACACTGCCATCTGCTGATAAGGACAAACACGAAAACAACTACCTCTTCTGGAGCAAATGCCCCTGCCGTGTCTGAGTCCAACCAGAGGGTGGCAGCACCAACAGAAATGTGAATGGGCTGCCCTCCCACTATGGTGTCAGTGGAGAGAGAAATATTCCCTTATAGTAATAGATTCAAATAATGCACATACATAATTCCCCTTTTTATCTCCACAAGTGCCTGTCGGCCGTGTGCAATGGGGGTGTTAACAATAGGAGGATGTCAGCCTCACATACAGAAGCATATACAGTAAATCTGAGGCTAAATATTTACTCTCCCTTTGTTCCAACAAGTGTCATTCAAATTCATATAAATACTATGGTGATGCCGTCTGGCTGGAGGCCTGTCCACACCGAGGTTCACAGACATCAACAAGCTGAGAGGGTCAAACATGCATTGTTAACTATGTGCACAGAGCCTCTGCATCGACTCTGTTAGAAGAATTAAACATACACATACAAATACTTTGTTACTGCACTTTCAGCTATCTATAATTTCCGTCAGTATTTTTTCACTTTTAGTCACTACAAGTGAACACAGATATCTGACCTTTCTGTTATTTTTATTCTCAAAACAGGGTCGTTATTGTGCCTCTATGCTTTATCCTACAATCCAAACACTAATTGGCTTTAGTTACTAGTGTCTCTGTTTTTTGTGTCCCTCCCCCCCCCCCCCCCCCCCCCCCCAACGTGACCGCCCACGGAAGTGATTCAGAGAGTAAATAGAGGCTGATGGGAAGTGTTCCGTCAGTTCAGTTTATTTGTTCCGTTTTTTTTTTTTTTTTGTTTTTTTTTGTTTTGTTTTGTTTTTTTTTAATCTAGGATGATGATCGTCATAGTGCCGGACCGTGAAGCAGTGACACTTCATTCTATGTCATTGTGTGTTTTCTTCTCACCTGATAAAAGATATAAGACAAAGTTCCCATCATCCCTGCTGGTTATGATCTTTCATTACAGGTTCACGCAGGTTCACCCACAGGAACCTTGTCACAACTTCTACTTCCTGTAGGGAGTCGAGTTTCATTGTCTTTGTGGTGCTTTGCCAGGGCCATAATTTTTTTCTTGAGTAAAGAAGTTGGATCAGTACTTCTGCTTTCACACAAGTACTTAAGTAAAGGATATGCATTCTTTTGCCACCTCAGCTGCTGACCTGGGAGAGCCTAGTAAATATTTCTAGCTGCCCAACTGGTGGATCTAGTTTTTCAGGTTTGGGCAGTGACGGGGGATTTTTTTTGGTCAGGGTTAGATTGTGAAAGTCAGTGTTGGTATTTAAACCTGACTTGGAACTTGAAACTTGTTTTTGTCTGTCCCAGATGGAGGAGAGAGAGAGAGAGAGAGAGAGAGAGAGAGAGAGAGGATGGATTAGTACCATTATAAAATGGTTCATTTCCTGACTAATACCACATCCATCACCAAGCTTCCAGATGACATACTCAGTAGCTTTTGCTGGATGTTTATAAAATATATACCAAATAAATACATGTACATTCACACACAATAAAAAATACTTGAAGGAAAGTAGTGATACATATCAGCTACTTCTTCCACCCAAAATACATAACATGCAAAATGGAATTAATGCAACGTTTACCACGATATCAAATATTTATTTATATAATTCCTTAAATGAATTCGCACATTGTTAGATGTGTATGTCTTTTTCTTTGCTTTTTCTTCGCCTTTGCCTTTGTCACTGTCTGTTTCTGTCACCGTGGTTCAGCCACTCGGCCGACAGGTGGCAGCAGAGCCTAATGTGCGTGTGATGAACAGCAGAAGAAGGATGAGCTCGGTTTGTACCCGGAACCAGGAAGAAGACTTGTCAAACCCTTGTCGAGCCGGATTAGTCAACGCAGACTGTGTCGTGTTGGACCCTCAAATTGGACGGTGTGAATTTCCTCTGGACACGATGAAGACGCTTCTCCTGCTCATCGTGGTGTCTCTGTGTTTGTGCTCAGGTGAGTTTTGGTTTGGTTTCTTCCTCCTTCAGATTCACCGGTCAGGGACATTGTTGGTTTAATGACCCACATTAGAGCAATGAAGCTAATGTCGGGCAGCAGCATTCTGACACTACAGACTGTGTGAGGACAAACTGAGCACAGAGGACATGTTCACCATCACAAGAGCCACAGTTCATCTCACAGCGTCTGCGATCTCACTGAATGGGAACACTGGGATTTACCCTGCTCTCAGTGTAAATGCCATTTGAGTTAAAGGGGATTAAGATGAAGGGAGAACCCCTGTTACTAAACTAGTGCACCAGTAAATAGAACGACCCATATAGTTGTAAAAACAAACCAAAATAAAAGATAGAATCAAACTATTACCCAGTTTAATCGGCAGGGAATCAAACTGGCAACCACATTCTTACTTCTTCTGTTCACTATAAATTCCTCTTCAAATTCCCTGCGGGGATGAATACAAGTATTTTCTATTCTATTCTATGTTCCCACACCTCTGCCACCTCTACTGAACTGCATTCCAGGACTCTTATTGTGAAATCTAGCTGGCCTTGACTGGAGTGATTTGATAATTACACTGAACTTAATTACAGTTTGGTATCTGTACAGCAGGCAGGGGTAAATAATGAATCTTTTTATACTAACTCAAGTTAATAATACATTGTCTTTTCCCTAACAGTTTATTCCATGCTCTGCCTGGTTACTATCAGTGGTGAATGGACCTTGTTTAAACAATTCAGTGTGTTTCATGGGTAGACCCAGGCTGTCATATTCAGGGTACTGGTACACTGCTGTTATTTTTACAAGGCTCTGTCTGATCAAATACTCTACACTCTGCCCTCATTATGTGTGCAGTGACTGTTTGATTTAAAAAAAATTCAACATCACAAAGCAGCCATGAATGCAATGTGTTCAGTTCTCATCTTGAAGAATACCTTTTGTTGAATGTCATTCCCAAACGTCTGTCCCTTCAAAGAACTTGTCCTCTTTTAAATAAATCAGAACAAATGGACCAATAAATCATGACTTTTTTAAATGCAATGTGGACTTGTTTAGCCTGTATACTAAGTACAGGAATGAGTGATAAAATAAAGGAACAACATAAAACAACAGCAGTCGTAGTAAAGTCAACACAACATGCTTCTAGAGCAGCTTCAGTGCATCTTGATGTTACTCATTCAAGTCTGTGGAACTGTGCTAGAGGGATGAATGATCATGGTGCCAATGAACAGGATTCAAAAATTCTCACAGGTCTGTGTAGAAATAGGGGGATCGCATATCATTCACATGTCACATGTATACTTCTCATACCGTTAAGTGACTCTTCTTTCTATGAAACATGTCTGCCGTTTTGCAACTGCAGAGGCTGACTCCTTTGCACTGATGTCACAGCCTTTGTGTTATCTTATTAACGCATATAATCCAGTCAGATAATCTAATAATCCAAGCTAATTTCCAAAATGGGGGAAGCTGACAAGAACAAGACAAAAGAGGATATTAATAATAAGGTAGGACAAACAGTCATATGGTTACAGTTGTAAATGAACTAATGAAGTCCAGCAAGCAGGAAATGGCAGTTTGTTGTTGTTTTTATTATGAGGTTACTTTATTGTCTGTTTTTCTCTAATTTCTTTTGTTTGAATGTTATTGTTAACATTTCTTTTGATTTATTGAAAGGGATGACTGAAAAACAACCCAATCAGCAACAAAGCAATAACAAACCACCACAAGTTAAGGAGGACTTGCCACAGAAGCAGGTGACCCCAGCAGATGGAGCAACTGACAAAAAAACGGAGGAAGGAGCAACTGACAAAAAAACGGAGGAAGGAGCACCTGGGGAAGAAACTGGGAAAGGAGCACCTGGGGAAGAAACTGGGGAAGGAGCACCTGGGAAAGAAACTGGGAAAGGAGCACCTGGGGAAGAAACTGGGAAAGGAGCACCTGGGAAAGAAACTGGGGAAGGAGCACCTGGGGAAGAAACTGGGGAAGGAGCAACTGTGGATAAAAGTGGGGAAGGAGCAACTAAGGAAAAACCTGGGGAAGGAGCAGCGGAGGGTAAAACTGGGGAAGGAGCAACTAAGAAAAAAAGTGGAGAAGGAGCAGCTGAGGGTAAAACTGGGGAAGGAGCAACTAAGAAAAAAAGTGGAGAAGGAGCAGCTGTGAAAAAAAGTGCAGAAGGAGCAGCTGAGACAAAAACTGGGGAAGAAGCAGCTGTGGATAAAACTGGGGAAGGAGTAACTAAGAAAAAAACTGGGGAAGGAGCAGCTGAGAAAAAAAGTAGAGAAGGAGCAGCTGTGAAAAAAAGTGGAGAAGGAGCAGCTGAGAAAAAAAGTGGGGAAGGAGCAGATGAGAAAAAAAGTGGGGAGGGAGAAGATGAGAAAAAAAGTGGGGAAGGAGCAGATGAGAAAAAAAGTGGGGAAGGAGCAGCTGTGAAAAAAAGTGGTGAAGGAGCAGCTGAGAACAAAAATGGGGAAGGAGCAGCTGAGAACAAAAGTGGGGAAGGAGCAGAGGAGAAAAAAAGTGGAGAAGGAGCATCTGAGAAAAAAAGTGGGGAAGGAGCAGCTGAGAAAAAACCAGAGGAAGTGGACACTGATAACAAACAGGGAGACAACATGAAGGAACGTCTTGGAATGGGAGATGAGACAGAGAGCAGTCATTTCTTTGCCTACCTTGTCTCCACAGCTGTACTGGTGGCAGTGCTTTACATCACTTACCACAACAAGCGCAAGGTACGCTGCCCTTACAGCTTTGCATCCTTTAGCATTAGCTCTGACAGTTCATGGTAGCGTCTAATGCAGGAAAACATTGTTTTGAACTTTGTGCAACTAAATATTTATCTCACATGCACAGTTGTATGCTAACGACACGAAAGGAATCAATATACAGCCAATGTTCTGGTTCACGCCCATTATACTAAGAAACACTGGGTATTTTACAATTAGTAATAATGGAGGAATGTGTATGTAAAAACAATGTAAAGATGAGGCTAGCAAATTGAAACAACATTTTTGCCTCCCTGTTTTATTTTAGATAATTGCCTTTCTTCTGGAGGGAAGTAAATCCAGATCCACACGTCGACATAATTCAACAGAATACCACAGGCTGGAACAGGGGGTAAGTTGGTGATATAACCTACCCACACTTTTCACCCTACCTCTCTAATCTACTGTCATCAGCCAATTGTGATTCATGAATCATCTGCGTTGTCTTTCAGCCGTGACCTCATTCTTGTGAAGGTGGTACCTGGAGCAGCTGTTTGCACTATGGGTTTTGTGAGGAATGGGGGAGTGGACATTGGATTCGATATTTTCTCGGGTGTACTCCGTGTTGATTTCACCCTGTGTTAGTCGCTCTATTTTTTAAAAATGCTTAATGCATGACTATGCAGATTACATTGTTGCCTTATTGAGGGACTAGGTGAGATGCAGCAAAGGTTTAGAAAAGAAGAAGCATGTTGTTTTTTGCACGAGCGCCACTATTCCACCGTTAAGGCAATCATTTAACCCGACTCAGGTTATTTCAGTAGCAGATAAAAAAATGATTCCAGCCTTCTTTCTTATAGTACATTAGTGGTTGCACTGTGTACGTAAATAAGCCATTTGAATCTTTGTAATGTATCAGGTGTGTTAAATGTCTGTGCAGATGTATTGGATGTCTCTTAGATAAACTCTAGAGGTTCAGTTTAGATGTATAAAAGTACCACAATAGGACTTCTGTACACAATCCTATGGTGTTGGGCAGATGAATGTAAAGGTAGTCTTTATTTCCAGATACAGTTTTTGTCAACTTCAGCTTCTTAAAGGCTAATTTCTGAACAGATGAAGAAAAAAGATGTGTGCTTAAATAGTTTCTTTGGAAAAAAAAAAAAAAACAACAACAAAAAAACTCATTTGCTGTTTCGCTGGAGGTGGGATAAAGAGCAACACCTCTCTCATAGCCGTAAATATTGCTTGAATACAGCTTCCTCTTAGCTTCAGATAAAGACTGAATTTCTGTGAGAGAACAAAAAAATCCAAATTTGCCTCCCACTTGACTTGGTATATTTGTTTTGTTTACCCCAAACACAACATTTCACAGCAGGCTACTGTGTGTCAAGACCAATTGAGAAGTAGTGGGATTTATGCTAAGCTAAGATAGCCCTCCGCTAGTTGGAGTGTAATCTGTAGTGAGCAGGCATGAGTGGCATCACTCTATGTTAAGCCAGTCGATTTAAATACAGTGAAGGCACTTAGGTTATAACTGTTGTCAGGAGGATGGGTTTAAATTGAAAAGGGGACTTGAGAGAAGAAACTGAACAGCAGCTGTACTGTTGTTTACTTTGGGGATTAACAGGTTGACCACTAATACATTCTATTTAAACGTTGCTCTCGGGTAGGCGTGTGTTGATGTTTAAAGCTGACTTGTGCCAAATTATGTTTTAATGTGAATCGGTGTGTGACTCCTGTAATGTGCCTGTTTCATACATTAATACTGTGGGTTTTACTGGGCTGCTGGTCCTAACCAATGGAAGGCCTTCTGTGTTGAAAGATACGGTTCCCTGTTTTGTCTTGGCAAAATTGAAATATGTCCCAGAAATATATTTTATTGTAAAATCTGCAAAGTTTGAATATGAGTCATTCTTTCACAGTTTGGCCAAAGCCTTAAATGTTTAATGTCTGCCAGTTACAAACCTTAAGCATATGGTTTATTCCATTTTGTTAAGGAAAAAACCTGCTGTCCTTTAAACTCTTAAATTCTGAGCCAACTAAGAAGACTGTTGCCTCTAGATTGAAACCTATTTGTTCTTTTTCACAGATGAATTGGATTCCTAATCTTCCTTTTACATATACAAATAAACAAATAAATGAAATTGTTCAATTGTTAAAAGAGATTTGACCTTTGACTTATTATCCTCCGGGATCAAACGAACAAGTGGTGTCGAGGAAACAAGAAGGACGAGGAACATCCAGTCTTTTCAGATCAGGTGTTGGTTTTAATAGAACAACAAGTTGTAAAACAGTGTGTATGGGCTGTATTTATTACCACACAGTATATGTACAGATTTGTTTCTTTGTTTACACACGACAGGTCCTCACAGTGACACCAAGTTCCTGGACTCTTCTTCGTAAACGTCTGGTATCTCTCCGATGGACGAGGCCACCATTCGGACGGAGTTGCACCCGCGGAGCACCATCTCATAGCGGATGAGCTGCTTCCAGAAGCCCGTGTTCGGCCTCACCATGGGCCTGCATGTCCTCACGGTGCCGTGGGCCTCCAGGAGCGAGAGGCCGCGGTGTCGCATGAGGAAGGCGATGCACAGCGCGGAGGAGCGGCTCACCCCCGCGTTGCAGTGCACCAGCGTGCGGCCTCCGCCCTCTGCGGTCTGCTGGATGATGTCCGACACCCGGTCAAAGTGATCGATGAGGGGGGACACAGGGGAGTCGGACAGCGGGATGTGGATGTGCTCCACCCCGGCAGCAGGGGGACAGCTCCAGCGGGTCTCCGTGACACTGATGATACAAGTGATCTTACACCGACTGACCTCAGCGGAGTCCCGGGCCGCGCGGCCATTGCTGAGGTAGAGATGATCGGTGACCTGACACAGGCCGGACAGACCTGCGGAACCAGGCGGACTCATGCACACGGATCCACGGCATGGGGCTCGCCCACACGGTCTGGTGTCGTCTGTAGATCCACCGACGCTGCGATGAAACTGCGCGGGACAGTCTGTCACTGGTACGGTGAGTCAGGGCGGACAAACGCAATAATGCGCGCACCCGTTGTCGCCCCCTGCTGGAGGACATTTTCTCATTGCATCTACAAAGTCTACAAAGTCATTTAGCTGACGCTTTTATCCAAAGCGACGCACCAGCGATCTGTGCAAACACAAGCAAAGATCCAGAAGCTAAAGGCAACGCAGAGGAGTGCTAAGGACTGTTTGTGTTTCTGTGAACGCAAACTATGCCGATATGGTAGCAATGATTAAGATAGACCATTCACATACAGCAGCGAGGACCACACCTGACATACTCTTTACTTAGTTACTTCATTCCATTGTCCGACGACACACGACCATGTTTTGCCCCGAGCCCCCTGGAATATGTCACTGTAATGTTCTATCCTCTAGCACCACCCCCTGGCCAAAGAACAAACATCCAGGCTACTTTTAAAGGTATAGATTAAAATATTAGATATTATCTTTTAACATATATATCTGTCTTCACACCCTCAAGACAGACATATGCATAGTTCTGCCAACTCAAAACACTTCTTATTATTACTAGTGTTACTTAAGCTCTTGTACGCAACGTTGTTGTATGTTGCAGTTGTGTCACAGTGTGTCTCAGTAGAGGTGCAGCAGCAGACATCGTCCCTGTGCTGCTGCTGCTGCTGCTGCTGGTGGTGGTGGTGTTGGTGTCTACAGGCGGTCGTTCCTGTTGCCCTGGAAACACAGATGGAGGATGAAGGGCGCGCATACAAAAGCGTGTAAAACCTGTGGCAGAGGCAGCAGCTGGAGAGCGAGAGAGCACCGGCTCATTCAGCTCTCTCTCTCTCTCTCTGACACCTTCCATCCATTTTCTTTGTCTCGGGGGTTTTCCGTTTCCACTTCTCCCTGCTCACCCAGGGCTGGACCATCCCGCCAGTCAGTGCGCAGCTGTTGTTGGCACTCCCACGTCTGCTGCTGGCAGCTGCACCGACATAGACGACGCTCAGCCGCGGAACATGCCAGTGTGTATCTGCGGACAGTAGCCTTTCACTGCGGGCACGCACACACACACACACACACACATACACACAGATATCCCCGGGTTTGCGTTATACACCGCTATTTTTTGGCCAGGCTGGAAAACAGAAGAAGAGAAGGAAGATGTGGCTCCTCTCTCGCCGTGATGCTGCAGGACAGGTGCGTGATGAATGTGGGAGTGAGACAATAACCCCGTGGTTCATTTTATTCTCATCTTCTTTTTCAGTCACCATTTCTTAATTGTCCTTAACATCGAATTCTATCATTTTGAGCAGGTTGCACTCTCCTGATTGGATGACATGTACTCATTTCCCTCCCTGCAGCTGAGGGCCTGGTGTGCCTCAACGTGACACCCTTGGGGGGGGGGGGGGGGGTTATGAATACTAAATGAAAAAGCAATATCTGGTGGGATCATGCTTTGATTTAATACATGGTGTGTTTCATGTAGTTGCTGTAGGCAGTCCTTAGCTATAGCTTAGCCTTCATGGGCTTTCATCAGATAGTCTTCTTGTAGCACATAGGGCTGCAGCTGCTCTGACCTATTTTATACCTTAAAGCCAGGGTCTTACGTCGCAATTCAATGAAAATGTGTAATTTTATAGTTTGTGTAAGGCTATGTGGGTCAAAAATGTGAGGGAAACACTAGGGGAAATCCAGATGTCTTCCAAATACTCATTCTTTATGCTTTTACCTATTTAGGTAACCTTGTGGACACGTATATCTGCGGAGCGACCGACCGGTCACCTCTCAGGATGCTAGGACGATCCACATGGGAGCCAACAGCGTGACAGGTTATGTGTACTGGATGGATTATCTTTATTTACACCATGAGGGAAGTTAATCACATGCACATTCACAGGAGACTTTTATGGCCACTCTGTCAAATCAGAAAGCTAAATGAGATCAAATAAGCAAACTGTTTCAGGTGATACTGCATTTTAGACCGGGTGGGATTCATCCCTGTTGTCTCTAGATAAAAAGGGAGACACGAGAGAAGAGACATTCCCTGGGGGAACATAGGAAGACAACAAGGTTTTGTGTCCCACTTTTCTGCTGCTTTGTGTTGTGTGCACCTCTCCAGTTACACTGAAGACAGAGCAGCTCAGGACTTGCCCTGGACCTCATTGTTAACCTGGCTACATTCACCACCCTCCCTCTGCTGTGCTGCAAACCGAAAAGACTGGTAAATGACCTCCAGGTATATATATATATTTCCCTCTCATTCACTTTACACCGTCACTTGTTATATAAGGATTTTAAGTGAATATAACCCAGTTATCTCAGTTTGGCCCTCATGCAGTGTGTATACCCTGTACATATACGTGTGTTAAGCCCCTGTGCTGGCTGAGGGTGCAGATAAATGGGGAACAGATGGAACATGAGGGATTAGTTCTATGTGTTAAATGGCTGCCGTATTCTCTGCTATATGCCACTCTCCTCTCCAGGATTATGGTTAAGAGTGGAGATAAACCATAGAAGTGTAGGCCATGAGCAAACCAGATGAGCATAATCTACTTCTCAGATTTGTTTATTCTCCGCTATGCTGGATATCCCGATAAAGTGTTTGCACATTTGTTAGACTGCAGCCGAAATGTGCCTCACAGAGCCTTGTCCTGTAGGAATGTGAAACGCAATGTTCATTCATTCAGTTGTCATGTCACTGCCCCCTCAGTGATCGATGCACAATGTAACCACTTGCTCTCCTGCACCTTCAGACGGAGGAGGATCCATGTTGGAGTGCCCCCCCCCACTGACAGAAGATCTCCTCCGCCTTTGTGCATCAGTGAACGCAGCTTTGAAGAGTTAGAAAACTCCGCCTCTTGTTGGTGTAGTCAGTGTGAGCGTGATCAGGTTAAGCAGGAAGGTATATTTCATATGAAAAATGTTTTCTTTCTGTCCCCCCCTCTCCCTTTATCCCCTGCTGTGAGGGATACCAAGTACAGCTCCATCTGCCCCCGCTCTCACTTCTGGCTGATCACTGCAGCCATCGAACGCGTCACGTTGGCTTTCTTTAGCAGCCATGTGCAGTGACCTCTTCCCGCTGTTACCTTGGTTACTCTGTCTGGCTTCTCGCCCATGTAGGAGACACTTAACAACAGAGCACGCGTGTATCTGTGATCCAGAATATATTAATACGTTAATGATGCTCTCAGTGTGTGAGGGTGGTTTTCACACATTTCACAAAGTGTAAATAACACAGTGTGTCTTCGTTGGTCTCGAATCCTCCTTCATTTGAGTTACTTTACACAGAAACTTGTGTTACTGCCAGTGTGGGTGTGTTTGTGTGTCTGTGCGAGTGCACTTTTGTGTATGCATGTGCTCTAATCAGGTTTGTGTGTGTGTCCATCCACGTAACTGTGCATGTGTGTTCGTCTGTCTAATATTTGTACTGGGCCTGGAAACTGCTTTACTGTGATTTCCCCAGAGCTGAAAACCCCCTTTAACACAAACAGACACTGGATGGAACAGAAAAGGGATAAAAAAAAATATTTACAAATGATTCTTAGCATTTGTTACAGCCTCATTGAAGAGCCGGTGATTGGGATTTAGATAATCACAATGCTGCTGGAAATTAATGGTGTGTAGTTTTCTAAACGACGCCTGCTGGCATTAATTACACTGCTCGGATGCCTGCAGCCCCGTCATCTGATGCTTAAGCAAATGTCATCAAATGCTAATAATTATGTGCAAATAGCTTTTTACCCAGGTCTGGATCCTACTACTAACAGTATCTCACTAATATCTAACAGTACTAATGTGTGCTAATGAAGATTACTAACCTGTCCTCTGAATGCTGATGGCTGGCCTGGTTCCTGTCTAACCCACTGACTAACCCTCTGCTTTATACATCCACACTCCTCTCTCATGATCCGGCAATCCTTCTGCAGATGGCCACCTTTGGCGTTAATGACAAGGAAAATCTGAAATGTGTTAAAGTGAGCGGGTCCAGAAGGATTTCAGGACATGGGAGGGGAAATGTTATTAACCCCCGAAATGAAAAGAGGAGCAGACGCAGCTGCTGGAATAGAATGGGTTGACCACACACCCAACAGGAGCTGACCCCACTGGGTTTTTGACTGTTGACTCAGTGTGAAAGTTGAGCTCAAACACTCAGAGAGCAGCTTGCTGTGTGTGACTATGTGGTCAGCCTGTGCAGGTGAGTGTCTGGCCTGTTGTGCAGTGACACGTGCACAAGCCAAGCAAGCCTCAGCTCCACTACTAACTGGCGTTGATACTAACAATGGCGAGGTTGTAAAGACCCGCCCGGCGCTCTTACTAACACCTCTGTTCTCCCTGACTGAATCTTTCTCAGTCCTGACGTCTCCTACGTGATTCATTTGATCAGATCAGATCTATATTCGCACCAGTGACGTTCTTATGCATGGAAACGTTTGTCCTAAATATCCCGTGTGGTGTCATGAGTAAGAGCAGTGAGCCGAATGACTAGAAACACGAGTCCTGATGACTGAACCCAGCGAGATACGTTACTAACATCACCTAAAGTTAACAGTTACTAACCCGGAAAGCGTTTGGACAGCTCTCTGCTAACTAACAAACTAACCCACTAATAAACTAATAATCTAACAACAACAACTAAATTTACTAACTCACTTTGTGACGAGAGTTAGTGAAGCAGCCTGATTTTGAGGAGTTGCATTATTTATTGAATGTACTAACAGAGTTAATAATTAATGAAGTTCTCACAGGATTGAATGTGCCTGTGTGTGTGTGTTTGTATGTGTTAGTGCGAGCAGAAGAGCATGTGAGGTTGTGTGTGTGTGTGTGCAGAATGTGACACATTAATCAGAGCCAAATGTTTCCACCATTAATCTTTCAAACAGCATTCAGATGCCTCTAAACCTCAGTTCTAAAGATCAGCCTGTGCACGTGAGTGCATCATGGCATGTAAAGTTAAATGAGTTCCATGTATACAACTATTTTTATACCTTTCAGTTAATTCACCTGATGTCTTTATGGTAAACATTTGTAATAAACACGTAAAAACTGAACATGTTTTCCCATTGTGTTGTTGGTCTTGAGTGAGATTTTTCCATCATTTGTGACATACACATATATCTGGATACATTTATTTTAAATGAACAAAGTTACAAGCTCTCAGTCTGTGTGGTAAGAGTGAGAGTTTTTTTTAGTTACACGTGCTAATGCTGAATCCTCCTATTTTAACTTAAAAAAAAAGGGATTTCACATCAGCAGGATGATTTTAGATTTGTCATGCAAGCATCGTGACAGCAGGGGGCAGACACTCCTCACCATCGAATGAGGGGTTGAAGCAGCGACACCTTAAAATTTGAGGTGCCACAGATTTTGAGTAATGTTGATGAAAATTATTATTAATTGTTATTAATTATTCACACATTTTCACTTTTTATAGTGAACCATTTTGAATGGTATCTGGTAGTTTCACTACGCGGTATAAATTCCATAAGTGAAGATGATCTGTGCCAAGTTTCATCAACATTACACAAAATTACAGATTACACAAAATTACTTTAAAGGTTTTGCACATAATAAAGTGAAGCAAAACTTCAAAGTCAGAAAAGCAAAGCTGTGCAGTAACGTGGCTCGGGGACTAGCACAAGTCAGTTGCAATCAAAAAGTCTGGGGTTCAGTTCCCGGACCCATCCACACCTGTCCTACCGACCCCTCAATATGAGACCCATTCAGTAACCTTTTAGAAATGAATTCATTATGCCTGTTGGATCTAAATATGACCGAATTTTATAGAATAGCAGAGCAGTGGGCTCAGTGGGTAGCAAGGCTAACCCTAACCCTAACCACAGCCGAAACCCTAACCCTAACCCCAGCCCTAACTCTAACCCCAGCCCAAACCCTAACCCTACCACAAACACCTTTAAACACTTCACTGACTCTAGATCTAGTCCTTAAAACAACTTTAAAACCTGCATTGAACCTATATCTAACCCTACCAACAATTTGAAACTCCACAGTGACCGTAAACTTAACGAAAATTGCAACCTTAAAACTCAACCCTAATCTTAACCCTAACCCTAACCCTAGTCCCAACCCTAACCCTAACCCTAGCCCCAACCCTAACCCTAGCATCAACCCTAACCCTAACCCTAGCCCCAACCCTAACCCTAACCCTAACCCTAACGCCAGCCCTAACCCTAACCCTAACATTGGGGTTGAAAAATATGTCACACAAAAACCATTCCAATCGACTCCAAATGACTTGAAACATGCTCTAAAACTTTCTGTGGGAAGGAATTTGGCTTTGTGAGTCAAATTTTGGAAAAAAAATCCTCCCATTGACTTGAATGGGAAAAAGTTTTTTGACTCTAACTTTTTTTCTGAATGTCCTAGAAACTCGTGGTTATCATCAATCATTATACCCCTAGCCCTAACCCCAACTCTAACCCTGACCTTAACCCTAACCCTAACCACAGCTGAAACCCTAACCCTAACCCTAACCCCAGCCCTAACTCTAACCCTAGCCCAAACCCTAACCCTACCACAAACACCTTTAAACACTTCACTGACTCCAGATCTAGTCCTTAAAACAACTTTAAAACCTGCATTGAACCTATATCTAACCCTACCAACAATTTGAAACTCCGCAGTGACCGTAAACTTAACGAAAATTGCAACCTTAAAACTCAACCCTAACTTTAACCCTAACCCCAACCCCAACCCTAACCCTAACCCTAACCCTAGCCCCAACCCTAACCCTAACCCTAGCCCCAACC